>JAWNNO010001181.1:0-80346 GCA_035044985.1 Lordiphosa fenestrarum | reverse complement strand
AGAAACCATGGGTCTAAAATCAAAATCGAGCTTCCGATTTTTAAGAAGAAGTTTTTCGTCACATAATGGGCTAAAATTAAGATAAACAATTCCGAAAGTCGATCAAGACCAACTATTATACACTCAGTACCTCCCAAAGATTGTGTTAAGGTGTGTGAAGTGCCGCCAATCGCCGTTGCGGTCGGCTACCACCAAGCATCATTTTTGTTTTCCTTATAAACCGACTACCGTTCATCCGATCTTTTCCAATCCTTTGGCGAATCGGTAAATAGTCCTGATTACTAAAAATGTCCAGAAGGTACGAACCATTTATCTTCAAAACTGTGGGAGATATGACGTTTTTTCTAAATTGCTGGCGTGAGGGGGCGTGGAAAAAATTGAAAATAAACTTGATCTGCCTGCAAGTATAAGAAGTTTATGTCCCATACATGCCAAACCTCTATCTCTTACCTTCTCTGAGATATGTGCGTTGATAAGAAAAGAACGTTGTGATTTTTAAAAATAATTCATCATTCAAGGAACTATATATTTATAAGGTCTTGTTTGCTGTCCACCCTAGGTGTTGCGTTTCGTCTTTCAACCGTGACTGCCATAACACCATCGCGATTTTTTTCAATAGTTCGACGTGAAACACTAGTCAGTAGTTGCACAAATCGCTCGGTTCCTTGAATGTGTGGAGGAATTTGCGGATCCGGAAGCTGTGGATCTTCAAGTTCTATGTATTCCAGCAAATGGTCATAGGGTATGCTTGCAGTGAATGGCGGCTCCGATAAAATGCTATCGTTATCCAAGTCAATCATGTCAACGTAATTAGTGCAGTTGAAATTAATAGTGGGCTTTCTGTAAGCTCTTAATTTTGTTGGGTCGTAAAGCTTTTCCCGATAGTATAAAATTTTTTTAAAGCCCTCTCGCGCACTTCCTTTCTGTCGTCAAAAAGCATTGTTAAAAGCACATTTTCTGAGAGGGCAAAATAGGCGTTATTTTGAACAACATTATTTACAATTTCACGCAGATTTTGTGGCCAATATTGCGTTGAACAAATGAATTTACACAAGAGTGCGTTGCCATGTATAACCGAGTAGTAATACTTTACATTAAAGTACATTGGAAAAGATCGGATGAACGGTAGTCGGTTTATAAGGAAAACAAAAATGATGCTTGGTGGTAGCGACCGCAACGGCGATTGGCGGCACTTCACACACCTTAACACAATCTTTGGGAGGTACTGAGTGTATAATAGTTGGTCTTGATCGACTTTCGGAATTGTTTATCTTAATTTTAGCCCATTATGTGACGAAAAACTTCTTCTTAAAAATCGGAAGCTCGATTTTGATTTTAGTCCCATGGTTTCTTGAGTAAACCTTCTTAGAATTCATCGTCAGTTTACGATTTTGACAACCGCTTTGTCGCGAAAAAAATTGACCCACTCTAATATACATACTTTATGGGGTCGGAAATGTTTCCTTCTCCCTGTTACATACATTCGCACAACTTCATGATCCCCCTTTTCCCATTTTCAATGGGAACAGGGTACAAAAACTTACGCAAGGGTATTCAAACTGCAGCTGAGCCGAAGTTAACTTTTCTCTATTTTTAATATGCTATTGTTTATAACGAACTGTGCAACTAAATACAAATAATAGAATTACAAAACCTTGTTCCGGTTTCTTTCTACAAAAAACTTTAAATTGTTTTTAAAATTAAGTGGTACAAATTTCTAGACTTTAAGCCTTTATTCTAATGTTCAGTTGATTTATATATCGTGTCACGGCACAAACTACCCCACTCACGCGCATCTCTAAGTTCAGTTCAAAGTTTCCTAAAGGCTTTCCAGCGTGTTCCAAAGGCTTTGCGCATCATTTTCATGTTAAGCATGTGTAATGGGTGCACGGAATAGACCGTAAGTGTGTTTTGCCGCCATCGGCTTAACAAATATCCAAAGCAAATTGGGCAGTAAGAAGTTATTAAGGAGACAAAAATAAATGGAAGCCCTATATTCCAATTGTAAGTACTTAGTAAAATGATAGTTAATTCCGTAGGCAGTTTTCAATGGCTCACATTAGCCATTGTTTGGGCATTATCCCTCAACTTGTGTGGTTTTTGGCAGATTTCCGTACAATGGAAAATTGAGCTGACCGCCTGCCAATTTCACGTTAATAATACCCGTAAAATTGAGCTCAATCTGCTAGATGAAGTTGTCCATTTCTAGGTAAAAACCTTTGGCACCTGCCCCTAACAACTTGGTTGAGGTTTCGTCGGAATGACTAAGCCTCGAGACCATGACCAAGATTCAGGATAACAGTTGTGTGGTCTGCTCTCGCATCCCTGCCTGCAGACAAAAGGAAAAACAAACAAGCAATAGACCATAAATAAACAATGGAATTGGTATAGATGGATATAGGTTGGTATATCCTCGCACACGCACCCACACACACACACACACACACATAACATGCGTTTTAAATTTGTCGCCTGCATAAATTTTCCTTCGGCTGATCCTTTTTTTCTTGAGTGCGTGTTGTGCCTTACAAATTTCAGGCTAATGCCTGTTTCCTTTCTCCAATATATTCAATATTGTGTAAACAAATAATGGCTGTAGGTGTCGCCTTACAATTTCCTCCTCCGCCTCCGCCTCAGCCGCCGCTCAAGTATATGTGATCAATTCGAGAAACAGCCTGTTGGATTTGGTTGACAGTTGCCAGCAGCTGTCCATAGTCATTATTATCTGTCTGTGTTTATCTCTAGACCAGGAAAGGGAGAGCCACATGCGGGTGAACTATTGACACAATTGTTTTCGGACCTTTTTTTTCAAAATTTTGCGCCGCCATTCATTTGTGTCATTGTCTCTCCCCCCGCCATCTCCCTTTCACTCTTGTGGGGCTATTTTTAATTATTTGTATTATGTTTCAGTTGTTTACATTGTCATCGTCTCGTTGGGTCGCTGCACGTTAATTACATTACAAGGAGAGTTTGGTTCGATAATGTTTCGACTCTTGAGTTTCCAATATATGTGACCATAATCACCATGGTGGTCTGAAGTTTCCATTTGCAATCAAACGGTAATGTTACATTTGTCTTACTGGAATGGTGGGAGGGGGTTAATGTGGTTCCGATGTTAGGTCAATAGGGCCAGTTGCGTCTAAGTGACTTTTACTTTTTGGGGACAGCTGCAGAGCCCGTATTATTGCTGAGTTATTGGTAACAATCACTATTGGACATTAATGAGGTTTGAGTAACTAAGCTACAAAACAGGCCGGTTTTTAATTACTAAAAACAAATTCAAGGTCGAACTGTTTTTATAAACAGAGATTCATGACCTCTTTAATTGAGAATACATTTCCACCATTTGATAAATGTAATCGGAAGTATATGGATTCCACTTATGGATTATAACAAATAACGGCAAACCTTTACTCAGGGCAAAGGACAATCCACTCACACAGACCAGGAAAAGCCGGTGAAATCAATAAAGATCGCTTCCGTCGAGTGTCCCTACACTTACAAGACTCTGTATCCTTGATATTGTGTATTTCCACACAATAAAATGCTTCAAAGTACTTCATAAAATAGGAAACACTTGCGGAAAGTTCATGAGTATCAAAGAGAACATTCACAAAACCAAACCACAAGATTAACGCGAACTGTCACGGCCTTTGCCTTCTTCTCTGCGTCCTGAACAAGCATGTGGAATCGACTTCTGATAGCTTTACTGATTTTTAATCTCTAACTTAAAAATGATTATATCGACAATTTTTAGAAGTTCCATGAGAGATTGGGAAAGTTGATTTCTGATTACAGTGAAACGAATCTTGAACCGAACCTCTTAGGGTACTAAAGCTGAACCTGAAACTGTTTCGCTCCTAAAATTTTTGTTCGGCTCAACAAAAACTATAGACAATAAAAAATTTGACTTATTTCCTATCGGCTTCTTCTGTTATGCTGTTGTTTCTGGAAGACTAAGTGTTACAATCGGCAGGAAAGTTTAATGTAAACATCTATAAAAATGTTCCGAATTACCATTATAGTCCCCACCCGTATTTGAGATCCTCGACTCCAAAGCTTATCGAATGATTCACAAAATATGAGCTTAGCATTACAATGGAAACGTTTTTTGTACATGGACTACGGAATTAAATGCTACTTAAAGGTCAATACTTTAAGTAAATAGAACATTGCTTTGATGTTCATAAGCTGTATGAATTTGTTTCTATTTATATTAGTAGGTAAACCAAAATCCATAACCGTTTTTTAATTTTATCAGCTAACTAATATTATATTAGGAAATCATTTTATAGTTTCCTAAATCAAAAGTTGTATGTCATTACTAATGACTCTTTAGAGAAGAGCTTGTCACGTGACGGATGTCAAGTAATGTATGAATCTAACAGAAAAACAGCAATATTTATTTGGTATTAGTAACTTAATTTTATTACTACACAGACAAAAAATCTGAAATCAATCCGAAACGGGTTTAAAAACACGGTAATCCCGGAGCAGGCTTTAATTGATCCTGTTTTTTGGGATTTAAAAAAAAAGTGTACATGAAATCAATCTTTTTCGGGATCGGATCAAGAATATCCGGGACTACCGTTTTCAATCCCAAACAAGAAAGAAAGTCGGTCAAGCCCGACTATAACATACTCTGTACCAAGAAATTTTGTCTTTTGATCATAACTCGAAAACCGTTCATCCGATATTCTTCATTCCTTTGGCGGATCGATAAGTTATTCTAATAACTAAATATGTCCAGAAAGAACAAGCCATCTATCTTCAAAACTGTGGGAGATATGACGTTTTTTCTAAATTGCGGGGGCGGGAGGGGGCGTGGCCAAAATTGAAAATAAACTTGATCTGCCTGCAGACATAAGAAGCATATGTCCCATACACGTCAAACCTCTATCTCTTACCATCTCTGAGATCTGTGCGTTCATACGGACAGACAGACAGACGAACAGACGGACAGACGGACATGGCTATATCGACTCGGCTGTTGATGCTGATCAAGAATATATATACTTTATGGGGTCGGAGATGCTTCCTTCTGGATGTTACATACTTTTGCACAAACTTATAATACTCTATGTACCTACGGTACAGAGTATAAAAAATTGTTGGTTAAGTTATGAGTAAACAACCAGATGTTGAGCTTAGACAAATATAGAGTAAATACTTAACTTAAATTTGTATTTTCATTTTACGTAGCATAGTTTAAAGGGCATTAAGCATGATTTGTATAAACGGAGTATGTATTAAAGTAAGTTGTGTTAAAAATTTTGCAGATAAACCCCAATTCTGTGCTCTGTTACGACACGTGAGATTTTATGTCTACCAGTATCTTGGGTCGTTACTTTCTACAACTTCGAATTCCTACATTAAATAAAGCGCTACTAAAATACTACCAAAAAACCAATATGAGAAAAATGTTTTTATACTCTGTACCGAAGGTACATAGAGTATTATAAGTTTGTGCAAAAGTATGTAACATCCAGAAGGAAGCATCTCCGACCCCATTAAGTATATATATTCTTGATCAGCATCAACAGCCGAGTCGATATAGCCATGTCCGTCTGTCCGTCCGTCCGTCTGTCCGTCTGTCCGTCTGTCTGTCTGTCTGTCCGTATGAACGCACAGATCTCAGAGATGGTAAGAGATAGAGGTTTGACATGTATGGGACATATGCTTCTTATGTCTGCAGGCAGATCAAGTTTATTTTCAATTTTGGCCACGCCCACTCCCGCCCCCGCAATTTAGAAAAAACGTCATATCTCCCACAGTTTTGAAGATAGATGGCTTGTTCCTTCTGGACATATTTAGTTATTAGGATAACTTATCGATCCGCCAAAGGAATGAAGAAGATCGGATGAACGGTTTTCGAGTTATGATCAAAAGACAAATTTTCTTGGTACAGAGTATGTTATAGTCGGGCTTGACCGACTTTCTTTCTTGTTTATAATTATACTCTGTACCGTAGGTACATAGAGTATTATAAGTTTGTGCAAAAGTATGTAACATCCACAAGGAAGCATCTCCGACCCCATAAAGTATATATATTCTTGATCAGCTTCAACAGCCGAGTCGATATAGCCATGTCCGTCTGTCCGTCTGTCTGTCCGTATGAACGCACAGATCTCAGAGATGGTAAGAGATAGAGGTTTGACGTGTATGGGACATATGCTTCTTATGTCTGCAGGCAGATCAAGTTTATTTTCAATTTTGGCCACGCCCCCTCCCGCCCCCGCAATTTAGAAAAAACGTCATATCTCCCACAGTTTTGAAGATAGATGGCTTGTTCCTTCTGGACATATTTAGTTATTAGGATAACTTATCGATCCGCCAAAGGAATGAAGAAGATCGGATGAACGGTTTTCGAGTTATGATCAAAAGACAAATTTTCTTGGTACAGAGTATGTTATAGTCGGGCTTGACCGACTTTCTTTCTTGTTTTTCTTTGTTTTTCTGTATAATGAAGATAATGAACGGACGGACTAAAGGTGAATAATGGTAATAACATCAAAAATGTGTTCTATTATCTGTGGTATAAATATTCTCCGCAATGGCAAATTGCTGTCGTAATATCTGTCTTAAATAATCGAAAAGGTCAAAGTCAGCTGATTGTTGTTTACATTAGGGGTAGTTTCTATTATTGCAAACTTTTTTCGGCTTCTATTGCTTAAACATTCTATTATGGTCTTAAAATCGTCTTGTTTATATCATGCCGAGATGATTGTAACGCATAGAAAGAAGAACTTTCAACTACACAAAGTAGATACTATATAATAATGGAAGCCTCCTCAAAATACATCCGAGCTGCAAGAGTATATTAACTTCGGCTGAGTCGAATACTACTACTTTCTTACATTTTTATACTTTGTACCGTAGGTACATAGAGTATTATAAGATTGTGCAAAAGTATGTAACATCCAAAAGGAAGCATCTCCGACCCTATAAAGTATATATATTCTTGATCAGCATCAACAGCCGAGTCATGGCCGTCATGTCCGTCATGTCTGTCTGTTAGTCTGTCTGTCCGTATGAACACACAGATCTCTAAGATGGTAAGAGATAGAGGTTTGACATGTATGGAACATATGCTTCTTATGTCTGCAGGCAGATCAAGTTTATTTTCAATTTTGGTCACGCCCCCGCAATTTAGAAAAAACGTCAAATCTCCCACAGTTTTGAAGATAGATGGCTTGTTCCTTCTGGACATATTTAGTTATTAGGATAACTTATCGATCCGCTAAAGTAATGAAGAAGATCTGATGGACGGTTTTCGAGTTATGATCAAAAGTCAAATTTTCTTGGTACAGAGTATGTTATACGGCCCTGTTCCCAATTACGAGTCAGGGACGATTGTCGGGCTTGACCGACTTTCTTTCTTGTTTTTAAAACAGCAAGTACAATCTGTAGTTCGAAATCAAATTAATCTTTTCGAGCTTGATTTTAGCTTTAGTTTTAAGTGAAGGTTTTTAAGCGGAAGGGCGAATATGATTAGACTTTACTTCTAAACAAGTAAGGGCGCTGCAGTCGAGTTTCCCGACCACAAAATACCCTGTTCATTTATTTCATTTATTTGTTTTTGAATTTTTGAAGATGTCATCCTAAATGTAGGCAATACAGGCTCTAACTTGAAAATTGTGGATCTGACGGCTTTTTAGGTCTTGGATTTATAGAGGAGGTCTAGGTTTTTTGGGGATAAAAGGGGGACGGGGTGGAATTTTTCAAATCTGAAACAAACTTGATCTGCGTACAGCATAAATCTACCTTCATGCAAAAATTTGTGGCTCTATCTCTTATAGTCTCTGAGATCGACGCGTTCATACAGACAGACAGACGGACAGACGGACAGACGGACGGACGGACGGACGGACGGACGGACAGACGGACAGACGGACAGACGGACATGGCTATATCGACTCGGCTGTTCATGCTGATCAAGAATATATATACTTTATGGGGTCGGAAAATTTTCCTTCTCCCTGTTACATACATTCGCACAACTTCATGATCCCCCTTTTCCCATTTTCAATGGGAACAGGGTATAAAAATGAACTTAATGATCTTCTTTTCATCTCAAACTTAGCATACCTTTACCACGATATCTTGTCAAATGTATCAAATTTTGGAGCTTAGTTCATAAGATGTTCGATCTAACCCATACATATCTTTTTTAAAAGAACCTCTTATCGGAAGATGTCCGATAAGTTCACGATTTACGAGAAGTACTTTTATTTAAGTTCCTCCCACAGTTTTGAAAACAACAAAAAATTGAAATTAATAAATAAAGCATTCACTTTCATGGACCTAAATTATCTTTAATCTCCGTTTCCATGCCTACCCTCATCTAATTCCATTTTCCCAAATCCTCTGTCATGGCCCAGCCATTTAACAACGCATCGGGGAGTAAAGCCAAAAATCATGCCTAATACCTTCTTAAATTTTTGTTGCCTATTCCCAGCGCTTATATTACACTTTATTACCAGATAATTTCATTATTTAACCGAAAACATAATCAAATGTGCTATATCCATCACATCTACACACACACACACACACACACATTAATGCACAATTAATTTCATAAGCTCATAAAAACGTGCCAAAAAAGAATAACAGAAAAAAATTACAAAAAATCTGATAAAAGGAGAATAAATAGGTTGGTAGCTAAAGAGGGGGGTTGGTTGGTTGGTTGGTTGAGTAGCAGAAACCGAAGAGAAATTATATATAATCCCGACTGCGCAATCAGCGTGTAAATTGTAAGGCGGGTACGTTGAGGCCGTCGTGCCAAAGTACCGCAAAACTTGCAAGCGGTTGTGAAAATAAAGTAATGCGAAATAATCCTTGGGTTGTTATCACACACACACACACACACATGCAGTATCCAGCCCGGCACTCGCGTGGCCCAGAGTCCGCCCGTATACTCATACGTAGGTTTGTATGTGTGTGTGTATGTATGAGTGTACAAACGTTGGAAAGTGGAAAATGCAAAGTAGAAAGCCAGACCATGACAGGCAGACAGGATATTTACACAACAGGAATATTTGCTTAGTTTCGTATGTGTCTGTGTGTGTGAGTGTGTGTGTGGGCGTGGGTGTGTGTGTAATTTGAGCAGAGCAATAGATATATGCAATGTACGCGTGGTAGATGGATACATTGTGTCGTGGGTAAGACACATCAAATTGATGATGCGCTACATGACTAAACGTTGATCAGATGTGCATCGAGTCGATGGCCCATTATTGTTGTGAAATCAAATGATAGTTGATTTAATTCAAATTTTAATTGATTCGAAGTATTTACCACTCAAGACTTAGCCGTAGTGAAACGTATTTGGAGCAGACGTGCTTTCAATAAGTTTAATATTGGAAATACAGATGGTCTTGGTCTTGGCCTGACTGTTGCCAAAATCCTCAACTTTTAGTCGGCAGCTGCTGTGGCATAAGTTGATGAGAAACAGTAATGGCTGGCGATTATTCATCACTTTCACCTCATTTATTGTAGCCTAGTTAATTATGTACACATCAGGACTTATCAGTCTCAGGCAACAAAACAACTTATCCTGGTCAGAGTCATCCTCGACCGACTTGGGCCTCGAGATATTTCCTTAGCAGAGATATGCCCAAACCTCCGAACCTTCAGCCCCCTGAAACGTCCTTGAAGTCGAAGAAGGGTTTGAAATTGGTGAGGACACTTTCAATTACCAGTTCAAATCAATTCTGCCAGCCGATATAAATGAAACTTGTAGAACTTGATCGGTTTTCTTGGATCATACGATCTGGACCTTTCAAATATGCAGCCGAATGGCCAAAGGTTTGGTTTAAAAACCACTTAACTCACAATACAATAGTTGAACTAATTCATACATTTCATTCATAAGTGAAGATTCGTTTTTAAGCTCATCTATTAATTTATCGTTTGACGAGTTTGAATAAGAAAACAAGGTTAAAGTAATTTTGTACTTATGTGCATAGAATATAGAGGCTTAATTCCAACTACAAAGGCTAGCCTGTTTCGAAGTAGGTCTATACTTTAACAGAAAAGCTCTAACTCATAGGAAATAGAGGGAGAATAATATATCAAAACAAGGTTCGAAATAAAAAAACCTATTTAATAACTTGAGAAGCGGTTCAAGAACTTCATGATGGATTCAGGCTAGGAATCGCGGATATTTTAGTCGGATTTCCAACTTTAATCTTAATGTGAACCTTGAACCGAACCTCCTTAGATATTTAAGCTGAACCTGAACCTGTTCCTAAACTGTTATTTCGGTTCGGTTCAACAGAAAGTAAGTAAAAATAAGAGAAACAGTAGATATGAAATTCCCAAACTGCTATGCCACCGCAGGCATGGAGAAACGTTTGAGTTACAGTCAGTTGGTAGGCATTCATAGCTGATGATAGAGGGTGGTTCCTCTTGAAACAGCTGCACGATCTACCAGCCTCCTTTGCGATGTTGTGTCTCTGTTTAAAGTTGTGTGAAAGCATAACTTCGAGCCGACTAAAACTCCAGATTTGATATGAAAAAATGTTACCCTCTGCCTAGCGGTTTTGGGCGACTGGCTCTTACAGTCGGCATGTAATCTATAAAAACCTCTAAAACTATCCTTCAAAATATTGGTGGAATAATAGCCCCCGATTTAAAGATCCTGGATTCCAATGCTTTTTAAATGATACACAAGATAAGAGCTTAACATAAGAAAGGTAATATTTTTCATAAGTAGACGATTTGTGTCGATTACTATTTCAATTTGTATAAGCGTGAACCAAGGCTCGAAAATCCTCGAACATCAAATTTTCAAAGCTTAAACATTAAACAAAAATTTTGGTTCGAACCTGTGAACTGGTGCTCCAAAAAAGAAGTTAGGTTTGCAGCTCTGATTTTCGATATTTCTTTCGATATTGAATAAGTATCATTTCGATTTTGATATTTTGTTGAAAAAAAAACATATTTTCGATATTTTCTTAAAACTAGCTATAGCTTTAGAATTTGGGTAATTAAGATATCATTTAGAACTTTTTAAAAACTACATTCTACCAGCTTTCAAAATCAAGAGAACAAAGTTCCAAATCAATCCAAGAGACATATATAGATAGAATGCTTTCATGCAAATAACAAAGATATGGACTTTGTCAATTTTTACTTAAAGAAAATCAGAAAATGTTTTCCAAAAATGTATTTTGGAAAAACTTGTCGATTTAAAAAAGAAACCAGTTCACTATGTTTAAAAAATTAATATAAACAAGAAAGAAAGTCGGTCAAGCCCGACTATAACATACTCTGTACCAAGAAATTTTGTCTTTTGATCATAACTCGAAAACCGTTCATCCGATCTTCTTCATTCCTTTGGCGGATCGATAAGTTATTCTAATAACTAAATATGTACAGAAGGAACAAGCCATCTATCTTCAAAACTGTGGGAGATATGACGTTTTTTCTAAATTGCGGGGGCGGGAGGTGGCGTGGCCAAAATTGAAAATAAACTTGATCTGCCTGCAGACATAAGAAGCATATGTCCCATACATGTCAAACCTCTATCTCTTACCATCTCTGAGATCTGTGCGTTCATACGGACAGACAGACAGACGGACAGACGGACAGACGGACATGGCTATATCGACTCGGCTGTTGATGCTGATCAAGAATATATATACTTTATGGGGTCGGAGATGCTTCCTTCAGGATGTTACATACTTTTGCACAAACTTATAATACTCTATGTACCTACGGTACAAAGTATAACGAGAGCGTAAGTTAAAGTCGGCCCTGCCCGACTTCAAAATACCCGTTACTCAGCTCAGCTCGGATAAGTATTGGGCGGGAGGGGGCGTGGCCAAAATTTGAAACAAATTTGATCTGCCTACAGACAATACTAGCTTACGTATAAAATTTGGTTGCTCTTCTAGTCTTTGAGATCTAGGTGTTCATACAGACGGACGGACGGACGGACGGACGGACAGACGGACATGGATATATCGACTCGGCTGTTGATGCTGATGAAGAATATATATACTTTATGATATCGGAGATGCTTCCTTCTGCCTGTTACATACATTTGTACCCTTTTAGTATACCCTTTTTAATCTACGAGTAACGGGTATAATTATGAATCAAATTTGGAAAATGTTTTTAATATTTGTATGAATTAGCGTACTCTTTATATCGCACAGAATCATCTTTACTCAAAATTGTATATGAAAGTCGTTCAAGTGTATGTGACCAATATCAATAATCACGAAAAATATCGGATAATAAATGGCAGACTTATAAAGGTTATACAAAATGATGCAGAAATGGTGATCGGCTGTGTTACAAAGGGTAGTGTCTGTGCCTGCTGTGCAAGAGGTCGTGTGTTTGACCCCGCCTTGAAACATCTATTGAAAAAGTTCTTCAAGAACATACACACCAAGTCAACTTCACTAGCTATTGGCGCCAGCTTTGAAATAACTTGACATGAAAAAAAACATTGCTGTGCGGATTCGGCTTAAAACATTTAAAGAAACGTTTACTTTTAAAAGTGAGCATCTTTCGATGTAAGTCATTCGAAAAGCTGAAACAAATATACATATAGGGGGGTGACACAGAAATCTCTAGAGGTTTTCGTATGATCGATTGAATTTTGAACTAATATAGGAGATGTAAAGTGACTGAAACGTTGCAGGCTACTGGATTATAGGGAAGGAAAACCATACGCTTAAAATCTACTTGGCATTGAATAGCCGGTTGCAAATCTCTCCCCTTTTGTTATTAAATCTAGTAGCCTACCATTTTGACGACATTTTTCATTTAGGGGCAAGCATTTTTGCTCGAAATGAAAACGTTTATACGAAAATCTCTAGACATTTCTGGGTCACCCCCGATAGAATATAACCAGAAAATATTTGATAACGGATATAACGCCTCGTAAGATAGTTCGATAATCATAAATCTCTCTTTTAACATAAACATCCATGTATATAAACATATCAATACTATTTGCGGCATAGGTTCGGTTTAAGGTTCGGTTCACAGAAATATGAGAGACGGAATTCTGGGCTCAAACGGATTCGGCTCAAGCCCGGTTTGCAGCCGTGCTTATAAATCCAGACCCTTGTCTTACTGCCTCATAACGAATATTCTTGAAATGCGGATGAAATTCTCAATTCTAGTCCTACTCCACCCCTCGAAATGTATCGAAAAGGTTTTGTGAATGGAAAAGGTTTCGACACCACGTTAAGAACCTCACATATCCATAATGCTATAGCCCATCCATGACTCCCTTCTGTCAATGTAGGTAACCAATTTTGCTCTTTGTGATTAAATTTTTATATTTTTCAAATAACACCCTAAACCCTTTGAAACCTCTTGGTAGACCTTATTTCGAAGGTTTATGCCCAAAATGGAAGCTCTTGTCATAGATCCCCTTAGTCTTGTGCCAAGCTCACCCATCGCTGATATCTATACTAAATGTCTGATTCAGACATCCAAGATTTTCTAACTGTAGCGTCTTCCCCAGGCGCTGTATATCCAAGGTTTGTTTTTGTCTTCACTTTCATACTTTTTTGTTTTTTTCCTTTTTCGTGCATCCCTTTAAAGCAGTTATAATGGTTTTTAATGAAATTTTTATCTTTTGTTGCAGGAGAAGCCCCAACAGCAACAACAACAACAACAACAGCCAACGGGGCGATGAAAAGCCGCATTGTCATCAATTTTGCTTTGGTACATCCTAAAAAAAAACAACAACAATATAAAATATAAAAAAGAGGGTAAAAAAAAGGTAAGCCAATCTTCCCGTAGGGTGATTTTGTCACCCGTTTTATGGCTTTATAGTTCATGTTATGAGCCATTTTTTAATTTATGCACAATTTTTAGCTTAGTCCCGCAATATTTCGGGTACCCAACAAGTAGGTCATTGTCACTAAATAGTGAGGCCAGCACAAGCAATTGGCTTACCCTAAAAAAGGTTGCCCAAATCCGATTAAGTGTTGCGTGCAACAATTTGTGACCCTCGGGCATAAATGGGATTAACGCTTCAATGAGAATTCATTTAAGAACTGAACTGAAGCAACACACACACACACACACACCGAATCCTTTTTCTCTTCCAATCAATTGTTCACGCAGAGGGTTTTGAGTTACACGATGTCTGAAATTTGAGCATGAGTAATTCTTCAACACGCCAGATACAAGATAAGTTCCATTCTTTTTTTTGCGAAACAGAAATCTCCTCATAATTCGTGGAAGTAACATGTTAATTAAGCTATCAAAAGCGAGAGGCATGGCACACCTACAAAAGGGTCTACAATGAGAGATTGGGCCATCAATTGTTGATTCATTAAAGCTACAAAGGTTTCTGAGTGCGTGTTGAGTGTCGTTTTCCGGTAGGAAAGTTTTGAAAAATTTGATAGCATCGTTCAGATTGAATTTCATCTGGCGGTAAGCAGATTGGGGTATGTAACTACATCCATGGGATGACAGCTGTTTGGGGGGGCTGATAATTTCTGATTGATTTATTACTTGAGGTAGTGTAAAGTAGAGCAACGTCTTACACTGGACAAAATCGAGGGAAACAGACTTTGAGTTTTATTTGGTTGCTATGACTCCACAACTGAATGCTAATATGTTCTTTGAAGTTACAGGCAGCTGTATTCACTGAGTGAAAACCCAAGATTATTCCTACTTGGATTAGCGATGTTCTAGTTTCAAAAGGTTCCATGAGAAAGGAACTTCTCGATTAAATTACAAAGTCGCCAAATTCTTTATATAAAAATACATTCGGGAGACTCTAAAACAAATTTAAGATGGTTTTAAGAACTTTTAGAAGTCATTATAAACTTGCCTTTGACAAGTTTTGTTTAAGAACGAATAATGCTTATATAACAAGTAAGAAGTAAGTACTCAGTACCAATAAATGTTTTTGCTCAGCATGAATTTTGAATTAACTGCGCACAGCAGAGATCATTCTTTTGCTCATAACTTGACTATCATTTAATTGAACTTTACCAATCTTCCGGCGGATCCATTAATAATTGTGATTTCTAAAAGTGTCCAGGAGATACGTTCCTTCTAGCTATAAATCTGTCGGAGCTTTGACGTTTATATCGAATTGCTGGACAATATTTAAAATAAACTTCAAAAAGCTAAAGTCCCTATCTCTTATTATCTCTCTGATCGGCTCGTCTGTTGAAGCTGACCAAGAATAAATCTACTTTAAATGGTCGGAGCTGCTTCTTACTGGCTGTTACAAACATTTGCACAAACGTAATATACTCTGTGTAACTTTGGCACAGAGTATGAAACGCTTGTATGCAAAAATAAGAACCAATCATTCGTAATTAGGGCCAATACAATTTTTTAATAAATACACTCCGATCTCAAAAACTTACTGATATAGTGCCGAAGCCATCCTTTTTATACTCTGTACCGTAGGTACACAGAGTATTATAAGTTTGTGCAAAAGTATGTAACATCGAGAAGGAATCATCTCCGACCCTATAAAGTATATATATTCTTGATCAGCATCAACAGCCGAGTCATAACCGTCATGTCCGTCTGTCCGTCCGTCCGTCTGTCTGTCCGTATGAACGCACAGATCTCAGAGATGGTAAGATATAGAGGTTTGACATGTATGGGACATATGCTTCTTATGTCTGCAGGCAGATCAAGTTTATTTTCAATTTTGGCCACGCCCCCTCCCGCCCCCGCAATTTAGAAAAAACGTTATAATATCTCCCACAGTTTTGAAGATAGATGGCTTGTTCCTTCTGGACCTATTTAGTTAGCACGATATATCGATCCGCCAAAGGAATGGAGAAGATCGGATGAACGGCTTTCGAGTTATGATCAAAAGACTGTTCGCTGCCACTGCAGCATCAAAATTAATGCTGAGAGTATAACTTTCTTGGTACAGAGTATGTTATAGTCGGGCTTGACCGACTTTCTTTCTTGTTTTAACTCAAATTTATTCTGAAATGCACAGAGATCAGTCCCGATTCATGCTTAAGTCAACCTCGATTTGTTCTCAAATGTTTCTCGAGTTCTTCTTGAATCTAAAAGTTCGGTTCCCAGAGAAAGTATACTCAGAGGAGGAAAGTTAACTTCGGCTCAACCGAAGTTTGTAAACCGTTGCAGCACGTTTTTCAGACTAACTTGAAGGACACTTCCACTGAAAACAATCAAGTTTTTCTCACTAAGACTACTTTTCTGATTCTACTTCTCTATGACAGCTTTACTATAAAGATGTCCGATTTCGACCAAACTTAGTGGAATCATGGAAAAGCATAGCAAACTAAGAAATACAAAGTTTGGAGTCATCCGATTTTGACAAACCTTTGAAAAATGGCGTAAAAGCTTATGAAATAAAGTCATCCGATTTTGACAAACCTTTGAAAAATGGCGTAAAAGCTTATGAAATAAATATGTGCCAATTTTAAAGAGGTTTACATTGAAAACAAAAAAGTTTTTCTTACTAAGACTATTTTTCTCACCTTACTTTACTATACTATATAGATGTCCGATTTCGACCAAACTTGGCAGAATTGTGGAGAAGCATAGAAAACTAGTAAATACTCCTTTTGGAGACGACTGCATTGAAAGCAAAAAAGTTTTTCCCACTAGAACTAGTCTTTCGACTGATCGTTCATAAGGCAGCTATACGTTATAGTCATCCGATCCCGCTGGTTCCGACAAATGTGCGTCGTATTGGTACTATAAAACTTCGGGCAAAGTTTGGTCGCAATAGCTTTAAAACTGACGGAGGAAATATCATAGAAACAGACGGACAAGGCTAAATCAACTCGGCTCGTCATGCTGATCAATTATATATATACTTTATGTGGTCGGAAATGCTCTCTTCTAAGCGTTACAAACATCTGAGCAACTTTAATATACCCTCTGCAAGGGTATAAAAACAAAAATGATAATAGCTAGTATCAAATTGATAGTAAATGTAAATGATGTTCACAAGTTATTTTTAAATGGATGACCAAATGGTAGCAGTTTGATGACAACTTCTTGTTTGTTCTTATATTATATTAAGAGTTATTAGGGTTTGACTTAAGATTATTTAGGGCCGATTTCTAATCTTCTACAAAGAGCTATCAGTCACATAAACCTACAAATAACAGAGCAAAATCGATGTCTATCTGACACATAGCAGCTATGTTGAAGATGTGAAATCGGCCCTAAATATAAAAGAAGGATCTATAAGATATTAAAATAGTTTGAGGTGTACCTAAAATATCCCGAAAGAATCTTAAATCTTAAATAAATTCTTGAAATAAGAATTCAAGCACTAACTTCTTATTACTTTTTGTGAATGGTCGTTCTTTGTTTTTTCGTTCCTATTTGAGCAAGCTAAGCACGGTTTGTAATCATATTAAGAAATGGTTTTCACACTGAAAAAAGAAATCAATCCGAAACGGAATTAAAACAAGAAAGAAAGTCGGTCAAGCCCGACTATAACATACTCTGTACCAAGAAAATTTGTCTTTTGATCATAACCCGAAAACCGTTCATCCGATCTTCTTCATTTCTTTGGCGGATCGATAAGTTCCCCTAACAACTAAATATGTCCAGAAGGAACAAGCCATCTATCTTCAAAACTGTGGGAGATATAACGTTTTTTCTAAATTGCGGGGGAGGGAGGGGGCGTGACCAAAATTGAAAATAAACTTGATCTGCCTGCAGACATAAGAAGCATATGTCCCAAACATGTCAAACCTCTATCTCTTACCAACTCTGAGATCTGTGCGTTCATACGGACAGACAGACGGACATGGCTATATCGACTCGGCTGTTGTATATACTTTATGGGGTCGGAGATGCTTCCTTCTGGATGTTACATACTTTTGCACAAACTTATAATACTCTATGTACCTACGGTACAGAATATAAAAAGAGGGTAATCCCGGATATTCTTGAACCGATCTCGGAAAAGATTGATTTCCCTCCCACTTTTTTTTGTAATCCCAAGAAAGAGGATCACTTTAAGGCTGCTTCGGGATTACCCTGTATTCAATCCCGTTTCGGATTGATTTCAGTTATTTTTTTCTGTGTACTTTAAGAATGAAGTAGTCTCAGTTTCATACATAATTTTCTTGATTCAAAAGTTTTATTTATGATTTTATTTGCAAACACCTAAGTACCTAGTAATAGTATTTCGATTTTTATAATTTTTTAAAGAATTATATGAACTAAGCTTAAAGAATGCTAAAACTGCAAAGGGCAATTTATATTCTTCTAAAATGTTGTTGGTTTATCAGAAAGATGGCTCACTGTAGAAGTTAAGAAATCAGCCCCAAAATACTCCAACTTTCTTTAATAAACATTTTTTGTTTAACTTCTTACAAATGCTTACACCTTTTTGGCATAATTTCTTGCAAAAAATAATATTCAGTCTGGTTAAATCACAAAAGCTACAACAACCACTCTTGACCCAAATTCCAGTCTATGCAAGTCTCGTTTTCTTCCTATCCCATACCAAACCAACCGCAGAACCGCATAAATATTTCAATTCAATATTGCACACACAAAAAAAACTTTTTTTGCTTTTGGATAAAAGTCAAGTATAACGTGATGCTACTACCTCTCTTACCATTTATCTGTTTATCCATCTATGCAAAAAAAAGAAAAAATAAATGAGAAAGAAATAACTCATGTAGTTCTGTACGCCACAGCATTTTATTGATAAACTTGTGCCTGCTGCAGTCCAAGTCCAACCCAGGAGCACAGTCCAATGAGCATGACTTCGAGCACGACTGCCGAGACCTAGGACTAGGACTCTCAACTTTTCCATCATCAAATACAAAAAACGGCAAAAAAATGTTTCTTCAATAAGTAGCAAGCTCAAAGTTTATGGCACCTAGCGTGGGGATCGGGCGGTGGGGCGGGGGACACCTTTTTGCTACGAAATTGAAACAGACGTGAGCCACAAAACAGACACGAAACACAGCACAGACATCCAACTGTGAATTCGAAGAGAAAAAAATGATTAACTACGCACATGCCGAACGGCTTGAATAATGTTTGAATCGCTCTAGGGGGAACCAGAAACTGCATTAAAATCAATAATGAGAAATATATAGCGCCAGACGGTATGCGTCTCAAGCCTCCAAAGCGGAAAAACTAATGAGCAAAGCCTACACACACACACCACGTTTATGGCATAAAAGCCACTATCAAGCAGGTGCCTGCTGTCGGAGGAGCCAGTCCCAATGTACATGTACGTGTGTGGACGGACGTTCCTGCAGTTTTGGAGTGTTTAATTTATGCGCCGCATATGTCGCCAGATGACGACGACGGCGGCGACGAGAAGGAGCAGTAGAGAGACTTCCAGGTATAGAGCTAGGCACGTAGGCTACCCGACCTGAACTGAACTCGGCTCAACTCAACTGACTGACTGGCCTTGGCCAAAAATTTAATTAAATTGCACGTTATGGGCGGGAGCCATACGAGTATTATTGTTGGTTATTTGCTTTCCTGTCCGCCAACTTCAAGTTGGTTCAAGTGCCAAAATAATAAACAAGTTGGCAGCCCAACAAAAATGGTCTGAGCACCGCACCACCTGTTTGGTTGGGCACGGATAGACATTAGAACAGTTTTTGTTTGCTGTAAACTGAAATGCTGCCAAGTGAGTTTGGATGGCAGTTTATACATATGGAAAATGGTTATTAGAATAATTTGGAAAGTGGCTTGAATTGCTCTTGATATGTTTTTGGCTGATCTGATCATTATAATTGCATTTATGGTAGGGCCAGTCCCAAGCAATCCAGGTATAATCAGCGACTCTACAAATTTTATGGTTTGGACGCCATAAAATGGCACAAAACCGAAGCTAAAAGTTCTTATTCAACTACAACTTCCTTTCAAAAATATACAAGTTACAAGTTCCTTAGTTACTTATAATGCAGTGTTCCCCCACCCATACCCGCGGGGGCCGAACACTTTCCGCAATTCACACCGAATGCTTGCCGAAGTAATGCATCAGTGGGTGTCAGAGAACGACAGAGAGCGAAAGAGAGCCTCTCTTTTTAGGAAACACTGGTATAGTGCACAATATTCTTAAAGCTGAGTACTCAAATCAGGTATATCGATTCCGATGGGAATAAACTCCATACAACAAAAAACAGTATCGAAATGTTTTCTGACTAGAAATTCTGACCGCACAGAGAAAAAAATGATATTAAAATATATCCATTTCATGATTTCGGTATCCATTTGGAATGGATATATTTTAATATCCATTATTGGATATTGAAATATGCATTAAATGTTAAAAGGATCTTTAATTTGCCTCCAACGGATCTGAAAGTCATCCAAAGGATTTGAAAATTTATATTTAAATCCAATTGGATTTATGTTATCTTATTTTTCTATGTGGTCAGTTCTGGGTAGAACTAAGATCTTTTTTTTTATTGTGGTCTCAACCCTGGGTCAAGCCCTGGTTCTAAGTCGAACTAAAATATTCGCTTTTCGTATCCAGAACTGAACTGAACCATGGACTTCACCTTCTATATCTATGAAATCTCAGGAGTCGGTTCGAAATATTCACTTCGGTCTCTTATTTAATAATTCTATTAGCTGAAACCCGCCGAGAGTTGCTACGTCCCCTTTAGACCTTCTATTCATCCATATAAAACAGTCATTTATAAGAACTTAATGATCCTTTAAAAACCAATATAAACACTTGCAAATATCGCGATTTTCAATCTACGCCTCCTTTTCACCCGTCTTCATGATAATCTTGACTTAAATGAGATTTTTGCAATTTGCTTATCACGCAAATCCAAATTTTCATCAACAGCTATTGATATTTCATGTTCTGTAATCAACGGTTGGCATCTGTTCCCAAAAAGTCATCAACAGTTTCATAAGCTCATTGTGACCGTGTAACAAATGCTTCAATAGCTGGACTATTTCTCTCTTTTTATACCCGTTACTCGTAGAGTAAAAAGGGTATACTAAAGTCAAGCAAATGTATGTAACAGGCAGAAGGAAGCATCTCCGATATCATAAAGTATACATATTCTTCATCAGCATCAACAGCCGAGTCGATATAGCCATGTCGGTCTGTCCGTCCGTCTGTATGAACACCTAGATCTCAGAGACTAGAAGAGCTAGAGCAACCAAAGTTTTGATGTAAGTTAGTATTGTCTGCAGGCAGATCAAGTTTGTTTCAAATTTTGGCCACGCCCCCTCCCGCTCCCGCAATAAAAAATGTTGAATAACTCCCACAATTTTTAAGATATCGAGCTTAGATTTTGCAGTGTACTCTATGTGGCCAATATCTACAATCTCACAAGGTTATTAAACACTAATTGAACTGAGTAACGGGTATTTCGAAGTCTGGCAGGGCCGACTTTAACTTACGCTCTCGTTTGTATTAAAGATAGCCCAACTCTAGGTAATAAAAAAACTACGTCATTCGAAAACAATCGTTTCCGATTCGATTTGATTCCAATTCTTCTAGAGCTTGACATGCTGCAAGATTTCGGATTCGCGTTGCTTTCCGAGATCGCCGAACAATGTTCTTGGTATCATAAGAAATATCGAACTGTCAATGATCAATACAATTGTTTCTAATTAATAATTTTCCTTCCAAATATTCAAAATAAAGACGGCAATGTAAGGAATCAGCAATTCAAAACAGAAAGACCATATTCTGACCAGTCAAACGAAATGACCGCCTACAGCACCACTTGTTCAACTGAAATTTAACTGTAATGTGTGCCTACAGCGCTACATATTGAGAATTTTTATTGTATATTTTTTTCCAACACCTTCGCGTAGCACTTACGAACGAACACATCCTATTTGCCCAGTCGCTTAGGTCAAGTTTTAAGCACACAAACATTATAAAATACGAAGGTGCCGAACCTCCGGAACGAAACTTTGGAAATATGTTGTAGGCTTGCAGCTTTAGTTTCAATGGCTTTCTTAATCTAAGAACAAAAATCAAAGAAATTAACCAAATTTTTCAGAAAAAGCCTCTACTCTAGCTTTTAAACTAATTGTATTAATCGGCCCTGTTCCGAATTTCAAGTTGGTTTCCAATAGATTAAACAACATTTTTCCTTTTATATAATATACAATTTGTGTAGGAACATGCGAAGAATGTCTGTAATTACTCGATTAGGCTGCCCCTTTTTAACGAAATGATTCGGTTTCAACTGCCTAAACAATATCGATTATACTCAAACCAAATCTAGTAACCATTGATAGTCTTATCCCCTTTCATATAATATGAATTAACTGAAATTTCACTTTGCTAACGTTTACACGAAAATCGTTTTTGAATTCGGAACAGGGCCGAAAATCTTTTTAAAATATATCAGAAAACTTTTCAAAAAATCACAAATAACTTGATAAATTTTTGAATAAAATGCCAATAGACATTCCTTTTGAAATCCTGTTTAAATTGCTGCTTATTCGAAAGGAAAAAGCTCTCAAAGAATTCAACATTGAAAAAGTTTCCAAAACCGAAAAAGAAATATATTAAAACCACATTTTCATGTTAGTAATCCTTTAGAATAAAATCCAAATTTCTTGGTTAAAATTTAATCAGCTTGATTAGTCGAATTTAAGCCACTTGCCGCAAATACCCCTGGCCAGAAAAGATATTGGAAAACATTTTCTGCTGCTACCAAAAACGCAGAGATAGAAGCAAACTACACAGACCGGAGACACAGGAGGAGGCATCATTAATCTTCAACCACATTCAATAATCATGCATAGCGGCAAAGAGCGGGAGGGGGGTGGGGGGAGCTGGAAGCTAAAAGCTAGGGCAGAGAGATGCTGCACATGCCAGACGAGATGCCAGGCAAGCTGGGCGAGTGCCACTTTGGCTCACCCTCTCAAGGCTCCCGAGAGTCAGAGTCAGAGTCAGTGGCAGCGGCAAAAGTAATGCATGGACTGAGTGCCCGAGCGACGCTTTAAATTATGCCAATGATTTGTTGCATAAAACCAAGTGGCAAGTGGCAATATGGCAGCAAGCGGATAGCCAAAAATGAAAGCCGAAGCCGACAAATTGTGCAACTGCAGAAGCCAAAGCCAAAAGCCAGAACCAGAGCCAAGTCAAGTAGAGTCAAGTCCTCCCTCTCGTTCTGTACTGATTTTGGCAGCAAGTGGCATGGCCACATTTGTCGGTTGAATGGAGCATTCACACACACACACACACCACACACCCAGTGCCGCCTCTTGTTTAGAGACTGCATAATTTTTATTCGATGCCTTGGCAACTCGCTTTTGGTATTGCAATGCATACAATAACGCCAGCAGCGCTGTCATGGTCAATCCCAGGCCAGCCTCCGAGAGGCAGAGGCAGCCGCATTGCATTGACAATGGCAAATGATTAAGTTGCTTATTCGACAAATTGATGTAGCATTTGTAGGCTGCTCCTGCAGTTGCCGTTGCCGTTGATGGAGGCGAAAAGAAAATGGACATAAAAATGGGGATTGGGGAAAGGAGGGAGAGAATGCTGTGTGCGTTTGATGAAAGTGACAAATAACATTTGGAATTAGTAGTCAAATTATTATTGATTGCTGGAAAACTAAACGAAGCCGTATGCTGAAAATAAACGACTTAAGTTCGGAACTGAAATAGGAACCGAAATCAATTTCCGGCTGGCTGGTTCGAAAAATTCTGGTTTGAGGGTTTTGGGCGAAGGTTTTGGTTCGAACCTTGGTTCGGCCCGTGCTTGACACAAAATTTATATAAAAAAAGAAGGCAATACATTTATTTATTTGCTAAATATATCTCGTAAATTTGGTAGTTCATTTAATCCTTTGTGTTCTTCAAATCGCTTTCGACCTTAGAACTACTCAAATCGTATGGAAACCGGCTCGATTTTTAGTCGAAAACAGTTTGTAGAACACATGGGAAAATTTTAAAAATAATATACTAATGTTAAGCTCTTACTTTTGTGAATGATTGAAAAAACCTTGGAGTCGAGGATCTTAAAAAACAGAAGCTATTTTATAAGTAGTTCTTCAATCTATTCTAGATTTCTTATTACACTTTTCAGCCCAATTTTCGCAGAACCAAACCGAAATTTTAGGTTCGGAACAGGTTAGGGTTCAGCTTTTATTTATAAAGTGGTTCGGTTCAATGTTGCGTTTACAGTAAAATAAAACTCGGAATTCCGTGCTCGAACCAGTTTGGTGTATAACCGGCTTGCAGCCCTGATTTGGATCCTATTCATGTTATTGGCATTAACCAAGGATTTCTCCCATCTAAAACACGGTATCATAACCTGAGTGTAGCTGAATTTGAGTGTCTCGTACACTGTCAGCGCTTAGACGAGCCCACAAATCAGCTTAAGTTTTAAACTCAAGTTAAGTACAATTTCAAAAAGATTCATTGCTAAAATCATTGTTAATTTTGTTTATCCTTGAGGCAAACTGATATTGAATAAGGAGGACTAATCTAACAGCTCTACAATCGCACAGTTAAGAACGCACATAACATATTGACCTGACCTGCTAAAACGTTTAAGAACCCAAGAATCAAAGTTTGAAATAAAGCTTTAGCTTTAACAGGTTATGGAACCGGTTCTTTAACCAAACCGTAGACTTGACCATTGTTTGAATACTTATAAAAGCGGAAAAATTTATCTCAATGGCTGCTAGAGGACAAATAATTTGTGTAAAATATGCAAAGTACAGAAATTTGTACATTTGATTGTTTTGTGACACATCCTTATTCTAAAACAAGAAAGAAAGTCGTTCAAGACTTTAAAATACTGTGTACCAACTAAATTATTCGCTCAGCATAAATTTTTATGCTGCAGTAGCAGCGCTGCTACTGCGGGGCAGCAGCGAACAGTCTTTTGATCATAACTCGACAACCGATTATCCTATCTTCACCATTCCGGATCGATACGTTATCCTGATTACTAAATATTTATAGAAGGAACCAACCATCTATCTTTAAAACTCTGGAAGATATGACGTTTTTTCCAAATTGCGGAGACTGGAGGGGGCGTGGACAAAATTAAAAATAACCTTGATCTGTCAAACCTCTATCTCTTACCATCTATGAGATCTGTGCGTTCTTACGGACAGTCAGACGGACATGGCTATATCGACTCGGCTGTTGATGCTGATCAAGAATACATATACTTTATAGGGTCGGAGATGCTTCCTTCTGGCTGTTACATCCTTTTGCACAAACTTAAAATACTCTATGTACCTACGGTACAGAAAATAATTACGCATCCGGCTGGTGGGACCATATGGGCCTACCTCACGTAGGCGTGGTTGGATCGCTTAAAAACATGTAAGTCTCTTGCTCTTATTAAAAATTTGCCCATCCAGCCTAGAGTTCATAAGTTGGAACTCCAGAACTGAACCTTCTGAAGAATTTAGGAGGTTTGCAGACTTGATTTAAACAATCTTCAAATCTGACATTAAAAGTTTCACTCTAAAATAGCTGTTTTACAAGGTTTACAGCTCCAATAATACGGGTCAGTGGGTTTGTTTGGCGAACCAGTTTCTATGGTTATCGAACCTAATTCCTTAGTTCGAATCTTGTTTCATAGTTTATTAGATTGTTGACATATTTTATAATTTTCTGATTGCTAGGTTATTTCAAGCTTGGCTTTTAGAAGTGCCTTTGAATTGTGAAAGTTATGAAATTGACTTGGATTCTTAAAACCTTAAGAATTTTAAACTTAAAAACTATTTAATCCGATTGAGAAGTCATAAAAGGTCGACAAAATCGAGTTCTTTTCGTGTTCAGGGAGTTCGTTTTGAGAGGCTACATACATATATGAATTAATTAGTTCATGCTTCGATTCGTGGGACCCCACAAAAACCAGTTCAGAATCAACTGTTTGGGCTTATTTTATCGCTTCAGTTCCTTCGGACTTTACCGAACAATTTTGCGTTAATTCAAATAACCGAACGAGCAAAGCAACACTGAAAACAATTAATCACACCTTAGACTGGAGCATAAATTGTACGGCAGTGTGGCATATGTGTGTGGGAAATTTTCAGGAAGCTTGGAATTTCTACCCCAAACCGAAACCAAACAAACAAAAAATCGAAAGAAAAAGCGAAACTCGTCGCCGAAAACAGTTTGAGATGAATAATGACAATTGGCAAAAAGTCAATGGCAAAGTCAAAGGCGCAAAACGGCAAACACGACAAACGGTCGTGGAAAATGATAAATGAATGCAGGTGCCGTGCGACAGCAAAAAGGACTCCAGATGTGTAGGCTAATCGATAGACGAGACACGGAGAAAAAGTTTTAATGAATTTTCAAAAGGCGTGATAATCAAACGGCAGGCCCAGACTTGCCACACTTCAAACGGTAGACAGCGGCACGCCCAAGTAATTCAATAAAACTTTGCGACAAATGAAGCAACCGCCATTCAAGTTTGGAGTTGGCATCCTAGCCGTAACTTCAATCGGATCGGCGGGGGTGAAGCCAATGAAGCGTTGGCTTGCAAATGAAAATGATTTCCTTCCATGTCATTATTATGTTTTTCGCTTTTTTGTAGAGTCGCGTCGACTGTTTTCACTTTTCGTATGGCTAAGACGCTGGCTCATTGACAGCCCCCCCACCCCCCTCGCAGAGATAAAAAGGGCAAATGATTCTCTCTTTCACTCTCGCTGCTTGCTCAGCGCGTTTGTCGGCGTTGTATGCTTTCCGTTTCCGCTTCCTTAGCTTTGCAGTTTGTTGCTGCTGTTCTCCATCTCGCCCTCTCTTTATCTTTCTCTCTTTGTTGGCTTGCTTTTCTTTTTTGGCCAACAATTTCAGGAATTTTTCACATAAAAAATAATAAGAAAAGTTGTATGCTAATGTTGTGCTTCGTTCAGCTGCGTGTTTTTTGTGTATCGAAAAGAAAAGAAAAGAAATTGAAAAACAATTTTTGCATTTGGCATTTTCTCAGCATGGGGAAATTGTGACTTAAGAGAATAAGTAGCTAAAGTTAAATCCGTAGAGCTGATTATAATACATATACATATATATATATAAAGTGGCTTTGTCTGTACAGGAAGTTGCTTTGTTAATCTGGCAGAGATACGATTGGGGCGGACTAACAAGAGTATCGATTCGTTGGCAGTATTTGGTTGGAATTTAAAGATTTTGTATAGTTTCTAAATGGTTTTGCAACCTTCAGAGAGACATTTTTCAGCAAAAAACCATGCTATAGGAGCACAATTGTTTTTATAAAACACCGAGACACAGGCAGCTCACACACACTTGCAGTAGCCGGCAATCCCATTTCGGTTTTGCTATGAGTAACGAGTAATGAATATACAGTCTACTGAGCATAAAAAGAAGAAATAAGTATCGACTACTGGGTATCGAGTTCTAAAATTAGTACCGAGTAGAGGCTACTTTATCTGAAGCACTGAGTATTAAGAACTGAGTGTAGATTATTAAGTATCAAGTACTTACCCTGCAGTTCTACGTTTCAGTACTGAATTGTTCAGGGCTGATTCAGACCTGAAAGGTATGAATAGCTGAATTCCATGCCTGAAGTCAGGCATGTTTTAGTACTTCCCATAAAACGCACCCATGAGTTCTGCACTGAAATCATGCCTAAAATCAGCAGAGGTCATGACGTAGTAGGACATGCCTCTGTTAAATTCATGGCTGAAACTCATATAAGGGCAGGCCTGTATTCATGACCAGCCCTTCCATTTCAGGGCTGATTCAGCTATGATTCAGGTCTGAGCCGAACTGAAGGGTAGTTTTGAATGCTTATGGGAATAAATTACTGAGTATCAATTACAGGGTATCGACAATTGATACACCTAAGATGTGTGGAGTGGACCTCACCGCCCCCATAATACAGACCAGTGCCTGTCGCCGGGTCTTCTCCATCAGCTTTAGGTATATAGATTTCTCCATGGCTTGCCACCATACCTGTATACCGTGCAGCAGTATCGGTCGTATTACTGAAATGAAGAGCCAATGCATCAGACTGGATGATAGGCCCCAAGCGCTACTCAGCATCTTCTGGGATGCATATAGTGCATTGGTTGCCTTCTTCACTCTTTCTTCCACATTCGGCTTCCATGACAGTTTACTGTCGATTACTACAGGGTGCGCCAACTAAAGTGTCGGTATGGCAACACTGAATAAATATAAAAACAAACAACCGATTGCTATATGTTGATCTTGTTCCTTTAATTTGGTCCTGTACAATTTATTTCGACTACTTTTTGAACACAACATCAATCAAGTGGCCGCCTTTATTGGCCACAACAAAATGTGCCCTTTTTGCGGCATTTTCCATCACTTTTTCGAGCGTCTCAGTCGATAAAGTGGCGATTTCGGCACGAATGTTGGCCTTAAGCTCTTCAATGGTATGTGGATCGCTGGAGTAAACCTTGCTTTTTAAATAGCCCCACAAAAAGATGTCTGGGGCGGTCAAATCTGGAGATCTGGGTGGCCAGTCAATATCGCCTCTTTTTGATACCAGGCGTCCAGGGAATTTCCGCTGCAATAAGTCGATTGTTTGATTTGCAGTGTGGCACCGTCTTGTTGGAACCAGTAACCGTCAAGACCTTTTTCGCGCATTTGCGGGCAGACAAAATGTGCCAACATCCACCGATATCGATTTCCATCGACTGCTTCATTTTCACGATAAAAAATATGGCCCAATGATGGTTTTGGCGCAAACGCCGGCCCAAACAGTCACTTTTTGGTCGTGTAAAGGTATTTCATGGATGCGGTGTCGATTTTCCGTGCCCCATATGCGACAATTTTGCTTATTAACACCACCAGAAAGCGTGAAATGGGCCTCATCATATGCACGCTGAGTTAGCACAATTGAACGATTATTTTCGATGAACAGCGTCACTATTTCGGTACGTTGTTTTGGTGTGAAGCGTTCCATGGTCAAAATTTTACTAGATTGATGTTTCCAAAACATATCTAACAAAAGCAATCGGTTGGTAAATGTCAAAGTTATTCAGTGTTGCCATACAGACACTTTAGTTGGCGCACCCTGTACTCTAAGGTATTAAACGTTATTCTTTGGCGTTAGTGGTATTTCATTTATCTTTGGTGGAGTCTATTGCGGTACCTTCTATCTCTTGGTAAAGAGAATGAGACAGAGAATGGACAGCCGCCATTTTGAATTTAATTGACACGAAAAAATTTGTATTTGTATATTAAAACCTAAATTATAAAACCTCTTTCACAGATTTTCGATTGATCTTTTTGTTGAGTCACAAAAAATTCATAAATCATGCCCATTTTTTCACCCTCTAGACCAGCGTCCCCCCTTAACCACAGGGTTCCATAGAAAGGGTGACAGTTCTCCTTCGTCATGGTTGTGGAACCCCACTCGGCTTGTACTCTTCTGCAGATCAGCAAGCAAAGCCTTGTGTATTGATGCAGCTCTTAGGCTGCGTATTATCGCCTCCGTGGAGACGTTGTTGAATGCATCAGATACATCGAGGAATGCTCCCAAGGCTTACTCTTGATAGAACAGTACTTTCTCGATGGTGGCTACTAGGAAGCTTAGCGCTGTTTTCACCGATTTCTCTTTCGTGTATGCGTGTTGGTTGTTCTCCAAGGTCAGGTTCATGCCTTCTCTTATGTGGAGGTCTATTAGTTTTTTCATGGTATTAAGCAGGAAAGAAGTGAGGCTAATGGGCCTGTAGTCTTTTGGCTGCACGTAACTACATAACACCACACCAGGCAAGATTCAAAAATGGACTGTAGCCATGGTACGACTAAACCTTTGTCGTTTTTATCATGGCGGGAATTATGCCATCCAGTCAGGGGGATTTGTAGCTCGCGAACGAGTCGATCGCCCATCGGATTTTTCCTGGAGTGACTAAATTGGTTGAGATGTTAGTTTGTTGAATGTTTAGCTCCTGAAGCGTATCTGGCTCGGTGACTATAGTGCAGCCCGGGAAGTGCGAATCGAGGAGAGCGCATGTAGCTTACTTGCTGCTTTCTGACCAGTGACCTTCGTCTGTTTTTAGTTGACTCTGCATAGGCAGCTTCCTGAGTCTGGCAGTTTCCGAATCCTTCTCTATGCTGGAGCAGAAGGTTCTCAGCGATTGTTGCTTTGCCTTCCCTACTACTTTTTTCAAGAAGCGAAGTCTTATCTTGTACTCCTCCCAGATGATCGCTTCATCCGCTTGTTTGGCGATTTTGAAGCATCCTTTCTGTTTTTGGGTCTACCAGGGGGATCTGGTTCTCCTTATTGCAACTGTAAGCTTACACGAGGTTTTGTATGCTTTCGATGAGATTGACGAAAGACGCCCAGTCTTTACGGACTTCTCTACGTCTCCCACCAAACAAATGGGCGTTGGCGTCGGCAATTTTGATTCCACTGTCTTAAGGTAAAGCATACAACGCTTATACACACAAAATATATTATGCTTAAAGCCCTTTAAAGTATGCTATGTTATTTGAAAATCATAATTTTGTTCAAGTATATAGTCTAGATATATCTTAACTCAACATTTTGTTGAATACGCTACAGTCTGGGTGAATTTGCAGTGTCGAATATGTATGGCATACTTGGAATGGCTTCATTTTATTACCATAATAGCTCATAGAAATAAAGTTTGCATACTTTGATGGGCATTAATCACGAATAATTTGATATGTATAAACATAGTAGCCTACGAGAGCTGAGTATTGGGTATTCAGTATCGAGTTCGTAATATAGAGTACTGAACATCGAGTAATGCGTATGAATCGAGCATTTATTATCAATTACTGAGTATCGAGAACTAAATAAATCACACACACACATAGTTTTCATAATTATTTCTATTTATTTGATTCCAAAACTCACTTAACCAAAAATTTTTTAAGCCAAGCATTTAAATGTTAAGTTATAAAGAGCTCCTCTTTCTTTCATTATCTTTCAACTCACACAATCAGCATTCATGTTTAATCAGTGTGACTTTGCACCACTCTAGTCTATCCATTTGGAGCCCGGCTGTAAGACCACAGCCGCCAACCCCATTCTCTCTACCTCCCCCACTTAATCTTGACACCAGTCAAACTTTAGCCTATCATTTCCTTGACAACCTTTGACCAAAAAATTATCGTCATTCCCCCCTTTCTCTGCTGATTGTCCAACGAATTAAATCTTTTTAAAGCAATTCCAAGTGAGTTTGCCATCAACTTTTTAATTAGTTTTGCAATCAGGAAAACATCAAACTTTGTTTGTTAGAGCCAGAGCGAGAGCGCACAATCCTATCGGAGAGAAACTTTTACTTAATAATTTCAAAGGTAAATATTTATTTTTGTACTAATGCCTGATGGCCATAATCAACAGCTTGAAATGCCAACCATAATAAAAAAAGAATCCAGCACTCGCTCTTGACAAAGTAATCAATTTTGAGGCCAAGCCGACCCACTCTGCCAGAAGTTGTTGCACCAAACCACCCTCAGCCGAAAAAAAGTTCAAACATCACCTGGGCTGTGCCGCAGGGCCATCAGGCATTTGGCTTCCCGAAATGACTCCCAACTGACTCCACTCAGCGGACTGGACTCGCTTCCTCACTGACGACGTGGCTGTCGCTTTTTTGCTGTTGTTGTTGGTGTTACTTTTGGCTGTGGGCGTGGTTTGTTGAAAAGTTTTTCCGCTGAAAAATTGAAATGCTACCTCACGTGCTCTGGCATTTTTTTCTTCTTTTTTTATGTGTATTTTTTTCTTCTTTTTTCATGTGTATTTGTTGATTTTTGGCTTAGAGTGTTGACCAAAAACACAAAGTTCTAGTTGGCTTTTGTTTTTCAATTTCAGTTTTTTTTTTCGGTTTTGTGGAGAGCAGCAGCTCCAATTTCGATGGGAAAGGGGTGGGGGCGGGGAAGGGTTCGGCTGTGGCCCTTTTCACGTTTTGTGTGTTTTAATAACTTAATATCTTTTGTCAACTTCAGAGCGAGGTGGGGCACTCCCATTTTGATTGAAACGCAAATGGTCAAGTTGACCCTTTGATTGGCTTCACCCGCAAAAACTCATCACTGTAAAGTCAAAGGGAACATTTTATGGTAGCTGTTCAAAACATGAGTAGCAAAACATTTACATTAAGTGGAAAGTAATTGAGTTTATTTTGTTTAGATAATGCTTCCACTCCTCAATGCAGTTACTTGACCCACATAGAACTATTTTGCTTTATATTGTAACAGATTTAACAGAAAGTTTTCTTGTTTGATTACTGAAAGCAACAGGTAAGTATTTACCTGCTCAAGCTCAGGTTACACGGCCTGATACGCCTCCTGCCTTCATAAGCTCTTTAAGAGACTGAGCGATTTAGTGTTCTTCGTGTTACAATAAAATATGAAACCATTTAAAAAATATTCGCTAATAAATCAGCTTACCTGGAATCAATTTTTTCAAAACAATCTAAAAAAGTAAGAGTGAACTTACAACAAATGGTTCTGAGTAAGATTGTGCTTAAAAATTCTAAATAAAAGAACTCGATTGGTTCAAAATATGTCAGATTAAAATATTATATAAAATTATTACTATTTGTCTTTACTCAGGAAAAAGGGAAATCGTTAACTTAGGAATGTCTGAGATTAGACTTAGACAATTAGGTTTATACATTTGAAAATGGTTTTCATTTTGTTTTTTCTGAATAACTAGAAAGGTCCTGAACAACATAAATCAATCTTCAAAGAAAAAACGCAAGAAAAGATTCGTTTTACCAACTGGTCGATTTGGATTGATTTAAAACAAGTTGACATCCTAAGTACTTTTACTGAATATGTCTTTAATATCCCTTTAATCATCCAACGAAGCTGAAAATCAACCAAATGATGATAGTTTTTCATATCCCATGGATGGGTTTCAGCTCCGTTGGATGACTAAAAGGACATTTACAGTCCAAATGGATACGGAAAATCCAATGGGTATATTTCAGTATCCTTTTTATACTCGGTACCGTAGGTACATAGAATATATTAAGTTTGTGCAAAAGTATGTAACAGCCAGAAGGAAGCATCTCCGACCCTATATAGTATATATATTCTTGATCAGCATCAACAGACGAGTCATGCCCGTCTGCCTGTCGGTATGAACGCACAGCTCTCAGAGGTGATAAGAGATAGAAGTTTGACATGTATGGGACATATGTTTCTTATGTCTGCAGGCAGATGAAGTTTATTTTTCATTTTGGCCACGCTCCCTCCGGCTCCCGCAATTTAGAAAAAACGTCATATCTCCCACAGTTTTAAAGATAGAAAGGTTCGTTTCTTCTAGACATCTTTAGTATGCAGGATAACTTATCGATCCGCCAAAGGAATGGTGAAGATCAGATTAACGGTTTTTGAGTTATGATCAAAAGATTGTTCGCTGCTGCAGCGCAATAGCAGCGCTGCTTTCAGCTGCTAATGCAGCATCAAAATTTATGCTGAGTATGTTATAGTCGGCTTGACCGACTTTCTTTCTTGTTTTCTCTTTGTAGTCGGCTCGAGTTATTTGGTTGATTGCAATCCTTTGGTTTTATTCTTAATATGCTTAGCCCCTTACCCCTCCAATCGGCTGCCCGCTCATGCCAGCATTGCTATAACTGCTTAGGAATTTCAAGGCAGCATTAGTGTGAAAATCAAACTCTCAGCTGACAGAAGTCTTTGCGGATGTGTGGTAAACCATTTAGCAACAGTTTATTGGTGAGAAAGATTATCTTTCTCTCAGTTTCATTTCGCTCTTTCTCTTTGACATTGGAATTCCGTACTTACGTCATTCTCGATCCGGAATCATTTGATATTCAAGTACGTAGCCAAGCTTAAAAATAGGCCTTTTCGTCTTGAAACACGACATTCAGTTTTTCTTACTTACCACTCATAATTGATAGTATATAATTCCGATTGTCGGGATCAAATCAATTGCTGTTAGCCATTGCTGGCACCGTTTTCTTCGAGTGTGCCCCACCGTAAACCATGACATGGCTTCTATTAGCTTTCGATTTGCGTAGTGGCTTTAGTTAAATGCTTCACATTTTAGGATCTCGGGGCACGTGCCAAACGAGCAACGTTTTTTTAAAGACCTCTCCAACCCACAGCTCTCATCGAATCACACTCGCACACACACACACACACACTTATACAAACTAGTCTTCCTGCGTAGCCTGTTGACGATGTGACAGGCATATTAAAAAGGACGCTGGCAACATCATGTCGTTCCCGAGTCCATGACGTGCCAGAAAACTAAGTAGTGTTCGAGCAGCAGCGTTAGCCATCAAAAGGCGCACACGTACAGGTGTGTGTGTGTGCGTGTGTGTGTGTGTGTGGTCCTTAGTTACTCCTCCAAATAGGCAGTTGGCATTACATGGCAGCCAAAGAGATTGGTTTACCAAAAAGCCAACAGAAACAACACATTGCTTTTAGAGCGCGTTGTTTTTTCATACTTACACTTACCAGCTTTATTTCCAGGCCAGACACAAAATGCATTTGCTGTTTGTTTGTTGGTTTTCAAATGTTATGCACGGACGTTTATTGAAATCGTTTTCAGTGTTTTCCTTTTGTGGTTGTTGTTGTTGTTGTTGAAATATATATTACAAAGTTGGGGGGGAGGGGGTTAACAACTCAATCTTAAGGGGTGAGTTCTTGTTTTGTAGTGCACCGTTGGTTTTGCTTTTTATCTAACATTAGTTAAATATGTAGGGCTACGTTTCTTACACAATAAGACATTTACACATAGATATATATATGTAGGCATGTATAGTAGGTATATATTGTTATACGACGAACTTGCAACGCGGTCTTCAGAGCTACTTGATGACAAAGTCTTAGCCTAAACTAACCTAGCTGGTATATCTTGAAGTGGCATATGAAATGCTTTAGTTTACTGGGTGCACCTTTGGGGGGGATGGGGTCACACGAAACCCCATTCGCAGGAGGGGCAGTTTATTTTAAATCTAATTTCTCTTGCATTGAAATGTCACATGATGTTCTGAACTAACCTAAAGATACTAAACGCTAGACATAGATAAGTAACTATTTGGTGGCCTTACCAACCAACACACATAAACCTTATATATCTGCCTTTAAATATGTCTTTGGGAACAGAGTAGCCGACGTGGTCTGCTGGTAGATCTTGCGACGTCGCCTCTTGTTGTATTTACAAGTCTTGGCATGCTGCAGCACCGCTGGTTAAACATATCTGGTTATCTGGGTGTGGAACTCCGATAGACAGATCTGTAGTTGGCTGAACGAGGGACGTTCCGAGGGCATGGAGGCCCAGCAATATGCCATTATGGTAAAGCTTTAAGTGGAAAACGGAGAAATAGGAAACGGATCTAAACTTAGCCAGTGCCAGTACTCTACTTACAGCTCGTCGGGACAGTTGAAGGGCTGAGCCAGTCTGTAGCCATCCTTCAGATAATGCTCCATTTCATAGGGATCGATTTCGGCATAGGGCAACTTGCCCAAAGTACACATCTCCCACATTAAAACACCAAAGGACCAAACATCGCTGCCCTCATTGTAATGGCATTTCTGTAGGGCTTCCAGTGAGAGCCATTTGATGGGTCTGTACTCGCCGTCACCCAGACAATTGTAGTCACCCGCAAAGAGATCGCGACTGAGTGCACTGTCGGTCAACTTGACGCGCAACTGATCGTCGATTCTGTGGGGGAAAAGTAACAAAATGTAGACCCCTCTCCTACCAGAATACCACTCTTACTTACACACAGTTCCTGGCCGCCACATCCTTGTGTATAACACCATGATTGTGCAAATGTTCCATGGCCATGGCCAGCTGGGAAGCCATCAATACGGTCTGTATGGTGGTCACACTACGTGCGTACGAGGGATCCTGCAAGAAGGTCTTCAAGTTGCGTACACTGCCCGTGGCCGCGTACAACACAAAGGGTGTGGCATAATCCTCAATGGAAATACCCAGCACAGACATCACATTCGGATGCGTCGCCTCGTACAGCATCATCGACTCCTGCAGCAGGAGATTCACTTGCAGTTGGCTTGCATGCTGCGCCACTGTCTTAACCAATACCTCCTGACAGTCGTTGTAAGTGCCGCGATAGATGCGCCCAAAGTTGCCTTCCTGGACAAGACAGGAGAGTCGCACGCGACATTTCTGGACTGTCAGCTCTTGGAGACGGCGGTTGAACTCCTCAGGCTCATGCTCATATTCGCGAAAGGGCCGTGTCAGCGTGGCATAGGTGGGTGTGATGGTCGAGGGGCAGACATAGATCGAGTTGTGGGCGGTGGACGAAATGGTGGGCAGACGCTGAAAGCTGGAGGTCTTGATCAAGTGTACACCGTTCGAGGGATGCCGCTTGGAGGGACCCTTGGCACAATAGGCAATCAGTATGAGTGTGGAAACCAGCACCAGGGCCAGTATGCCACCCACAATCAAAGTGATTAGGCCACTGGCAGGCGGCACTAGATTCTCTCTCAACATGGGATCATAATCTCTACCCGAGTTGCCGCCGCCTCTGCCCACCGTTACGGGTGGGTCCGTCATTACAGTATGTGGCTTTTCCTTGTCCCGTTCCGCATTTGGAGCCAAATGACCGTTCGCCACCACCCCATGATGCTCCTCATTGTGATCCACATAGTGCACATCCTCATGACCACCCAAAGGCGGATGCACCACATCATCATCATCATACTCCTCATGTGCACTATCCTGCTCTTCTTTCAAACAAATTTTCTTGCGTTTAAAGATCAAATTTGTATTGTTATTGGTGGCTCTATCCAGGATAACCTCCACATTGATGGTCACCGTAACCTCAGCGTTGCGGGTACCCGAGCATTTCAATGCTATGCCCCAGGTCTGCGGCTCCAGTGGCACATCACCGATGCGTGATATGTTCAACAGGGGTCTGGGCAACACATCCGTATCCGACGTGGCCACATTTATGCTATACGGCAGCGGATGATCCACCAGCGATTGCCAGGTGAAGGTCACATCGCTTATATTCGCCGGCACCGGTACAGCAAAATTTAAGGCATAATCATTGATGGCGCCCTCGCGCACATAGTACAGCTCCGCTGAGACGCCTGGAGAAAGGGAAAACATTTAGGATACTGAAATTAATGATACGTTTGCAGGCAAAACTTTGCGCTTAGTCACTGCCTGTGCCGGCATAATCAATCACCCGGGATAAACAGTTTTCTTTTCCCTGGCGGGGGCAATACACAAAAAAATTGATTTCGGTAAGAGACACATCCCAATATCTGTCCAGGAAAGACACTTTAGTGACATATTGAAGGAGTTAAATGGCTAAGACTCCTCCCAAACAAAGAAACACAAAAAAGGAACAGAAAACAGCTTGAGCCCGCACAGGGTCAGGGCAGATGGTATACAAAGTGATTGTCAATTTGGTTGGTTCTTTTTGTTTTTCGGCTTGGAGCAGATAAATTTGGTGTATGTGAGACTATGTTAAATTGTTGGAAGTAAAAGGATAGAAAGAGCGGTGAATTATTTAAAGGATACATTGGAAATGACTTGAACCAATGAATGGAGAACTTATTTAAAGGTTTTCTTAAGCATACTTGTTTAGCGAAAGGCAACCTAAGTTCCTATGAGCTTACGACTAAAAACTCAATCAAATGCAAAACAGAACGTTACAGTAGATAACCGGCTGTGAGCTCATCCAAATCCAATCGCTGCGAACCGCTTTTGCATGCTCGCAAACTGAACCGCGTACCGAACCAATATTTGTAAACAATTGTTAACCTAACCTTTCACCGCAATAAACAATACTCTTTCGTTTCGGTTCATTCCACCAACGAGCTTGAGGCAAAAATTGCCTTAGAAAACTCAGCTATTCTTGAAACGTTCTAGCGTTAAAGAGTTTTTCCCATTACCTCTAAAGGGACAGCAATATTTCGGTCTAGAAACGGGTGCCATTATCTCAACAACACCTGATTAAGTCAGTTCTTTGCAATTCCCGCCTCTTTTCTAATAGTTTATTACATTTTTCCTCAGAAGCTTCCAGATCTCTGAACATTCTTCAGTTGAAAGTGTTTTTCCACAAAGTGCTTACGATTTCCACTGCTTTCACTCTCTATTTGATAACACTAGGCAACAAAGTCCAGCATGTTGAAGGGTTGGTGGTTTGATTCTAGAGCTGTTTTTGGAAATGCTACAACATGTCTAAATTTTAGGTAATGCATATTTAGACCCTTTTATGCTAGTTTTAGAGCAATATTTTCATTTGATTTTGTTTGATTTTTCTTACTCTGATATTATCGTAAAGTTCTACTTCTTATTCTTCCAAATAAACTATCCCGTATCACTCTTAGATAATTTTCATGGCTAAGATTTAACATTTATCAAATTCAAAATTATCATATTTCGTATCACCTATAGATATGCAATTGATGTTGTTGAACTGTAGTGATTTTGCTTAGGGAATTTTTGTGCTGTAGATAATTGAATAATTTGAAACACATATATTCAAAATGGGTATATCTTTGCTGGAAAAAATCATAGAGTTATTTGGAATAATTTATTTTAAAACTAATAAGTAATAATCTATGAGAATATCAAAGAGAAATAACACCATCATCCATTTTATTTTGAAAACCAAAGCAAGAGCGCATAGCTTTATAACTTTATTACAGTATTCAGAACAAATATTATGCCTTGTAGTGAGTAAATTACGAGGGGGTACCTAGGGCACTCTTAACACAATTTTTTAAATGACAATCAAAACCTCCGAAATCCCTTTAAACGGCAAGCGTTCAAAAAATATTTGGTGAAAAAGTTCAACCTTAATTCCAATTTCCTGAAGCTTTATAAAAAATATCAAGATACGCTTTCTAAAGAAAAATTCATATATAGTATACATGAATTCACTGACTAAAAACAACGATAAACATACATTAAACACATGCTTTAATTATGAAAAAATTCTTGAAAACACTAGTGTACTGATGCTCTAGCATTCAAAGGATTTATTAGTTGTGTTTAGTTTTCTGAATCTCATTGGAGAAATAGAAAGTAAACGCTTTATAAGAAGTTCTGAAGCAAGCATCCAAATGGTAAAAACGCAACTTCTCTCGATAAAAGCAAATAAGTCTCATCAGTCCTTCATCATTCATCAAGTTAAGTTGAGTTGACAAAATAGTTGATGGAGTAATTGATCAAATTTATGTAAACATTAACTTGTGCATCACCATCTAAAACACATATATCTCAAAAAAGGGTTTATCATACCCTATATCAGATAAAGAACTAGCAATCGGAATAGTTTCTGGTTTTAAGATTCACTTGAACGCTTAGAACTTCTTTTCTGAAAAAGTTAGGCATTGGTGTTGTAGCAGAGGTAAGAGACTTCTAAGTGCAGGTTCAAGACTTACGGAAGACTAGCTAAAGGTATTATTTTATGCAGCTTCAGTCTCATGACGATTGAAGCATTCTTGGGTAGAATAATAAAACTCTAGGCTGTATCAAGTCATATGAAATTGGGTTAGTGTCTGTCAATTTGAATTCCAACTATAAAGAATCAACATCGAGAATTGAGAGTAATCGACGTTAAGGTTTCAGGAAACTGCAGGAAGAGTTAGAAGGCGGCGCTCCAATGGGAACTGCCCAAACCGTTTCATTATGCCTTTCTTTTGTGTATAAATAATGGTTGGTTTTAAAGACCTGATCTGCCAAAATCCGAATATATTTCGAGCCCACATCGGGAGATGGATCAAGGGGCTGACAAACCACAATAAAACAGATATTTTACAAGTTTTAAATATTTTCAGTGTAAGTCACTGTTCAATTCGCTTACATGATTCGTGTCTCAAGCTTATCTGGAGGTTTTTTAACTAAATTCGAAGCTAGGCAATTGTATTTGTAGTTCAACCTCCTTGTGTGCGGCGGCGCCAAGAAGCGAGGAATATTTTAAAAGCGTCTGCGTGACGCCAGTTGCCATAAAATAACTCTCGGAACAATGGAAGCAAGGGCTTGCCCATCGCTGGTCACCCATTTTAGAGAGTTTTGTGAAATATCTGAATATTGGGAGGATAATTCAGTCCATTCCAGGACTCCTAAACAAATTTTTCAAACACTTTTCTAGAACTTTTTAAAACACAAGAGATGTTCTTTAAACTTCAATATAAATCCCGATTAATAACATTGAAACAGATAGGACTTATTTTAACTGAGTGCGAAATCTTTTGGCTCTCACAATTATTAAATCACAAATAGTTCATGCTTTAAAAATTGCATTCTCAGTTCTACTTTTTAACCAATGATAGCCAAATGTCTGCATATTATCTCAGCAAATGGAAAGTCAAACAGTTACCTTTGAAATAGACCCAAAAACTAAAAGGTAAGCCTAACCCAACAAATGTCAAACAATGATCGATTTGGATCAACCACAAAAAGTTTGAACCAACACCAGAAATGATACCAGACAGACTGTTCCTTCTGCTGCCGGTATCCCTCTAGCACCTGTCTAACCTATTTTGCTTATCAGTTAGTTTTGACAGCTCTGTAGGCATTTTTAATTAAATTAGCCCTGCACAGACAATATTGAAGGCAACTGTTGTGTACAGCTGCACTTGCTGCAACTCCGGCTTGAACCGTACAATAAATCAATCAAATTATAAAAAGGGACCCCGTGCACGGCACGGCACCGCACGACACTCCGGCACGACCCGCCGCCGCTTGACTCGGTCCGAAAGACACGCGAACGTGTGCGTGGGGGCGTGTCTTTGGCTGGTGGGCAGGTTAAATGTTCATGCTTAATTAATGTTGATGTAGTTGCAACCAACATATGTGTTGCATGCCCCCCGTACCACAGCAGGACTGGGCACAGAAAACGCAAAACGCTGAACGCCAGTGTTTATTTTAGATTTTTATCGCAGTCGACGTTGCAGTTACATTTTATACTTGAACATTTTATTTTAATTTATGCCACTTATATGCGTCGGCTATTCATAGCGGTGTATACACATCGTACTAATTAGTGGGGGACTCCATCCATCCTGCCCTACTCGCATTATACTCGCACGCTTCGTTTGCACTTTGAAAATGTAATTAGTCAGACGAGGGAGAGACGGTGAAAGTAGAGAGGAAAAAATATGAAAAACTGTCTCATAATGAACTTAGGTAGAAAAGATAAAGCAGTTGACAGGCAAAAAGGGTTAATGGGCGGCCATAATGTTTGGAGGTAACCTCATTAAATCAAAAGATGAAAGAGTTTGCCAGCTAAGTTCTTGAGAACTACAATTGAAATTTTATACGAAGGCCAATTAAATTGCCAGCCTTTTAATTAGAGCCTGATGGCAACACTTATGTGAAGAACAGATATTGATTTTCATTATTAAGTCAAGGGAATCAAGGAGTCGAGAGAAAAAAGCCACAGACTTTCTTCAAACTCTTTAAGTTGCCTTCACTTATTCATTCTTGGCCCCAGCACCAAAACCGATTTGAATTCATGGCACGACATCTATTTAATTTCAATTACAACCCTAAAAAATACCCTAGCAGACGCATAAACCAAAACTTTTCCCTTTTTTTGCAGTTTTTTTTTTTTGGTTTTTTGCGCCCCAAATATAGCTAACCCGGCTTTCAGCAAACCCGTCTAGATCCCTAATTTATGCAAACCAAATAGCTGAAATGACACAGACACAGAACGAGGGAAAAAGATGTTTGGTTTTGCTAGTGGGTAGTTGTGAAATCATTTTTGCTTTCTTAACATATTTTTCATACCCTTATGCAAGTGCTGGGTCAATGTGTTTTGTAGATTTTTAGCAAGACAATAGTATTTGGGAATTCTTAAAGGGGTAAGTCGTGATCTAACTTTTTGAATTCTTATGTCTAAACTTACTTTAAGTATTCTGCTAAAAATTCCCATTTACCATCTAAAGCTAGAATTATATACATAACAAAATCGGGCAAAAGATACAATAAATATACTCAAAATGTTCACTCTATTTCGTTAAATATTCGATAAATGTTCGCTAGCGTGCCGGAAGAGAAGGGTTTAATATAAATCGAAGTAATTGCTTACACAAACTGAGTGTGAAACTCTTTATTATGCTTCAATTTTCAGACTTGCTTTCCATTTTTATGTCAAGATACTCTTTTAAGTGTACATTTGACGGTTTTGACTGTCCCAGAATACTCTAGACATTTTCGCATGGAAACGATCCGAATTAAAACTGTTTGTCTTCTTCAAGGGTCGTTTTCTCAACTATCTAAATAGCTGCTATGTTATCAGTAAACTATATTTTTTCTGTTGTTTGTAGGTTTATTTGACAGTTAGCTCTAAGTAGTGAGATTACAAAACGGCCCTAAGTGAACTGGCTCCAAAATGTTAGATTAGATGACTAAAGTTGAGATATTTCCAAACCGATTGCTCAAGGCCATTTATCAGCCGTTTATGCTTGTCACCATGCTTACAAAGTATCTCCTAGGTTATATCAAAATTCAATCGATTATACAAAATAACTAAACAGTATAGCTGCCATAGAGAAGATCGGCTTGGTTGTGTTTTTGATGGTAGATTCGTTTATTTTATTTGCCATAAATTTTAAAGTTTTGTCAATAGAAACGATCGAAAAACTATTTTTAGCGAGAAATGTTTTTCGTACAAAGAAAAAAAAAGATCCAAATAAGATCCATTTGGTAAGGGATATGTCTTAAATATTCTTTCATCCAGCGGAGCTGCGAAATCAATCCAAGCTGATAATTTTGCATATGCTTTGGAATGATTTTATAGACTCCGTTGGATGATAAAAGGATATTTAAGACATTCATTTCCAAATGGATACCGAAATATATCCAATGGACTATTTAATATCCGTTTTTCATTGTGTCTGTAAATTTTTCATTTATACTATTATCTGCTTCAGACACTAATTTTTTCCAATTTCATCAAGCTGGATACCTAGATAATCATAATTATCTAGACAGTATTGTTTTATGGTCCTATAATCAGCAGATATTTTGCTGTCACACTCCAAGTCGTTTTGCATGTTCTTTTGTATCGACAGTCAGAGGAATATGCTCACCGAACGTGAATTGTTGTAGAAAAGGAAGAGAATGTCGAGAAGTATGAAAAGACCTTGAAGATGTTCCCTGTAGTTACGCTTTAGTTCGGCTCAGACTTGATTCATGGCTGAATCAGCCCTGAAATGGAAGGGCTGGTACTGAATTCATGGCATCCTGTATAAGAGTTTCAGTTTTATGACATTGGGTGATTTCAGGCTTGATTTCAGTACTGAATTCAGCTATTTCTACTGCTCAGGTTTGAATCCGACCTGCAAAATGAAGTACCGAAATGCAGAACTGCGGAGTAGTTTTGATTTGGTTCAAATAGAGCCAAAATCGGGTTTTTTTTTGAAGACCGAACCGAAACTGAAACTCTAAAATATGTTCTGAGTTAAATACTGGTTTCCAGAGAGAAGCAGAATCAATTCTTAAGCCGAATTTCAGATGAATAGAACCCCTTCTGAATTCCCAGCGGCGCACAGCTAAATGTTTTTTATCGAAGTATGCATTACGCCTGTCGAAAAAGTAATGAGCCACAACTGCTTCTTTTCTGTAAAGGGAGAGTAAACTGACTGCTAACAATCCGCATTACAATTGAATAGAAGTTATACGCATTTGTAATGGAAATCCGATGTCAGTTCTGCTCTAGCATACATCTTTTATTTCTAGTAATGCAGGTTGTGCGCACACCGTTTACAAAGCTACCATGTATATGGCAAAGTAGACCGGACAGTATGGGATTATTTCGGGCATACAGAAGGCAAAGTAATGCAGGAGTAGTCCATTATGTAATGGCAATTTCCGCCGCTGGGCAGTTACATCTTTTACTACTAGTAATGCAGGATGTGAGCACCCCGTCTACAAAGCGGCCATGCTTATGGAAAAGTAAACCAGACTGTATGGGATTATTTCCATCATACTAAAGGCAAAGTAATGATGAAGTAATCCATTATGTTATGCCGATTTGCGCCTCTGGGTTGATTTGAAATCTAAATGCTTTTGAATAGCAGGAATGAATAATTGCGCCGAATAAAATTTTTTCTTATCTGAAAGACTATTAAAAGTGAGCCTATTGTCTGTACAGCTGTTTCAGCAATCCTCATTTAGTTTTTATTAAGTTTTCGATTTCAAAATCTCAAACAGTTATGTACTTTGTGTATACACACCAAATTTTTCGTGATTAATTCCCTTCAAAGTATGCAATCTTTATTTTCTTAAGCACAAAGACATTGTTAGTCAGTTATGACCACGTCATGGATAGTCAACACTGCATATTCACTCAGATTGTTAGTTAAGTCATGGGTACACAACCAAATGTTGAGTAAATACACATATAATATAAATACTTAGATCAAATTAATATTTCAAATAACGTAGCATACTTTAACGGGCTTTAAGCATGATATTTTAGTAGCAGAAGTAGGATATTTATTAATAATAATAATACCTTGGCCTTAGCCGTTAGCTCTTTTCTAAACATAGATTTACATCTTATTCGATTCAATTTTGGTTTTACAAAACATTTTAAAATGATATTACATACTTCAAATTTTTACAACCTTATTTCGAGATGACAAATTGCAATCTGACATAAAACAATACAAAAATGACTACAACAGAATTAGTTTCTTCGGTTCGGCCGTTCTCAACTAGTATGCAGTTGCTATGACCAAAAGTTGATACTCCTGTTTAAAAATCTTGCATAAACAGGATATATTTTGAGTGTAAAAAAGTAGTAATAGTGTCCCTGCAGTACTAGCAGAAGCAATTGCTTCGAACCACATAGAATATATAATATATACCACCATACAATATTTTCGAGTTCTGGTAATATAAAGGTATAACGAAAAATTTGATTTTTTTTACAGAAAGCGGTTAAAATCTACACTTTATGATAGATTTCTGACTTTAAACTGCCAAATCTGTCTATTTGATTTATTAAATTTTGTAATTATCATTCAGAGGCATTCATTAGTCATTGTTTAAGTCGTTGCTCATTAAAGTCTGTGGTCAGACAAGCAAAGTTGCCGTAAATAGATTTAGCAAGGGTATACAACGTTTGCTATAGACAACATCGATTTCCATTTGGGCTATTTTATTCTTGCGTCATTTTGTTCGGCGGGGGACACAGAATTTGCAGACCATAAATCTGAAATTGTCTTTTGACACATGAATATGTTGTGCCTTAAAGCCCACAGACCGCTGGAGGAGGGCGAACCAGACGACATTTTTATTATTATTATCCATACACATCTACATACATGTAGCTTGTCTTTATGTACGAAAGGGACTGATAATGACATTTGGTGGGTATTCAGTTTTTGACTGAACTTTGGGGGTTGAGCCCATCGCATAACTCTTTAACCGCTCCCGCAGGCTGCAGGCTGCAAATTCAATTTGGTTTTTCTTTTTTTTTCTTTTCTCAGCCCTGCACAAAATTATATGTTGGCCAGAATGATTAAATCGCAACTCTCATCTCGGCTCGTCTCGTCTTGTGGCTTGCCCTAAAAGGTCAAGAGCAGACCTAACTACCAATCCGGCCAAGTTAAGGTAATTTTCGAAAATGAGGAGCAAAAAAGAAATACATCCAAATGGTCATGATTCGTGCTTGGCTTGCCAAGACGTTGTCTGGCCAAACAACTTCACTTCGTTCACAGCATTTCAGAGTGAAAGACAAACAAGCCAAGACCAGGACATGTGAAGTGCTGGTGCAACTTCATCCGAGCAAACCAAGCAACATTCACGGTAGCTGCCAAGTATTTCTATTTGTACAAGTATTTCATCGCCCGAGTCGAGCAGCTGCAATTTATTTGCCTGGGCCCACAGCCTGGCCGGCTGGCTGGCTGGCTGGTTGTCTGAGTTGGCCTCTAGCACCTTTTTGTGTGTGTGTATTTTCTTTAACATTATCACCTCCGCACATTGCGTTGCTTCATCGATAATGGTCAGACCATAAATTTGTGTGCAAAAAAGAACAAAAAAAAGGAGTGAAGAATAAAAGGGAGATTGCAAGGATGCATGATGCATAAATTATGTTTGATTTTTTAAGTATGACAAACCTAAAAAAGTTATATATGTTTTCCTTTGGTCTTTGGTGCTTAGCCAATCCCACTAAATCGTCTTTGGAGTTATTAAGAAGAGCTCTTAGCAGTTTACCAGACTTAATAAGAGTTTTTTTCAGGTCTAAGTGTAAGTGTAAGGTTCTTTAGTTGATCAGGAAATGTTATAAGCAACCCTCTTGGAGTCCATTTAGGTCAAGGCACTTCAACAACTTAATTAATCTAACGCTAATGTGTGATTAATCTCTGATACCTTAAGTAGCTATCATGTTAGTCAGGGACCAAACCCACTTAAGAGCCTTGACAGTGTGTGTGTGCGAGCCAGGAGTGAGAATTATATGGACTCATAAAAATCAAAGCAAAAGTCTTAAATTTAATGTGATTATCTGGAAACGTTAAGGTGATTATTAAACAACAACAACAACGAAAAAAGATTGCGTGCCACTCCACTCCCAGCCAGCAGCGCCCACCTCACCCCCCAAAACATCAGTCAGTCCCTGAAGTTTCCTTTCAATTTCTTTGGCTTTTTGCTGAACGAAATGAAATTTTTATCACCTGAACCTGGTCTGCTCTTTTGGTCTTGGTCTTGTCTAGGCGCTGCCATAAAATTTATGGTAAGTCATAAAGCGTGGGCAGGTGCCGAGTGCCCTAGTTAGGTTGGGAGTTTTGTTGCGGTTTTGAATGTTTGGGTCAGCTTCTACTAATGTGCGTTGTGGTTTCTAGTTTTTTGGGATTTGCATCATGGGTGGCCCCTGTTTGACAATTCTGCGTGTGTGTGTGTGCTAAAGTAAACAGCCCAACTTCCTGTTTGGGTTTAGAAGGTAAAATTTATGTTGAATTTTTGACAGGACCAGTTAGCCAGCTTGGAGGGAACACCTCGGGGGCAACAAACAAACAGTGCGAACAGACGCACACAACAATTCTTTCTTTTTTGTTGTTGTTGTTGTTGTTGCTTCTTCACAATAGCACCCCCGGATGGCGTAATTTATGACTCTGACCGAGTGAAGAGCATCGTTTGGAGCGCTGCTGCTCGGTATTGACTTTTTGGCCAGCTGCTCTCGAGCAGGAGGAGGAAGGAGAGGCTGCGAGAGAGATTAGCTGAGTTGCATTGGGTGTTGTAGGCGACACTCGTTGAAAAGTTTTCAGCTTTTTCGTTTTCTTTTTTTTTGGGTCAAAAAAATATGTACTTAGATATATGTATTTGGGTCTTGTTTGTATGTGTTTCGTGGCTAAGGGTTTATCATCTTGTAAACGTGACGCTGCAAAAACAATGTGAATAAAGAGACAGACAGTGACCACACACGAAGCAGCAGCAAAAGCTGAAAAGTGCCGTTGGCTTTCTGGTTTTTGTGGCTTAGTCCACTCATCAACTGGGGGTGATAAGTGGTATGAGAAACGAGGTGTTTTCAAAGAGGTGGCAAGCTTACCCATCTGAGATCTGTATAATTAACGCAGCTTAGCGGCCAGATAATTATTGTGGAGGAGTTGAGTTTAATTGTTTTAAGAAATTATCACATATTTGTGTGAAAGTTTCAGATCTTATAATACAATTATTATATTTTTCAGAACAGATAAGAAAACTGAAAGTGAGATTTAATTTTTAACTGAGTTTTATGGAGATCAAACTTCTGCAGTCCATGTTTTGGTCAACAGCCAAAAAGCTTAAGAATAAAATCAATTTGTATATGTGACTGGTTTTTGTGACCTTTCTACTGAGGAAACCTGCAAGTTTTAGCCGGCTCGAGGTCATGTTAATGCTTTCGCATAACTTTAAACGGAGACACAACACCACAAAGGAGGCTGGTAGATCGTACAGCTGTAAAATCAATTTGTCTATATGGAAACAGGCTCTCGAAAGGGAAAAACACTCTTCTAATTAGACTACTATATACTTCACAGGATCATTTCTGTAGTCAGTCTTCACTTACTTTTCACACTAACTGAAAGCATTTATACTCTTTTAATTTCAGAGTAGGGTTGCTGGACATATTATCGATATAACAATATTCAAGTATAAATAAACAAGTGGTTTTTTTAAGCGATAGTTCGAATTAAGAATATTTTTTTGTGATTTTTGAAATGTGATTTTTAAATTTTTCCATGGATCAGAGCACTTTTATACTCGACGTAGACGGATTTTACACGTTGAACTTCTTTGAAAAGGAAATAAGAGCATAACTCTAGTTGTAATATGGCAAAACAAATCCATATATTTGTGTTCATAGAAGTTGAGACTTTTGTAAGCCGTGGTAAAGGTGTAATAAACCAAATGCATAATGAATAAGGTGCATTCGGGTAGAAATATTCATTTCCGACACAATAAACAATAAATTTTGTCGTCCATCTGTCTGTCCGTCTGTCTGTCTGTTTCTACGCGAACTAGTCCCCCAGTTTTGAAGGTATCGAGCTGAAATTTTGCACAGAGTCTTCTTTTTGCTGCGCACTACTAATATATCGCAGCCGACCGAATTGGATGACTATATCTCATAGCTCCCATAGGAACAATCGGTCGGTAAACTAGTTTTAGTGTGAAAAACTTTTTTCTTTTCAATGGAATCGTCTCCAAACTTTGTATTCATAGGTTTTCTATGCTTTTTTATTATTCTGCAAAGTTTGATGAAAATCAGACAACTAAATGGTATAGCTGCCATACAAAAAATAGCTCTGAAAAACAGTCTTAGTTAGAAAAACTTTTTTGGTTTTAATGGTAGCATCCTGCAATTTTGTATTTGGTTGTTTCACGTGCTTTCACATAATATTACAAATTTTTGGCCAAATCGGATGACTATATCATAGCTCCCATACGAACGACCGGTCGGAAAATGGGAAAAAGAGAATTTATTGAAAACATCCTTGCAAGGATGTAACAACTTCGGCACAGACGAAGTTTGCTTAGCTTTCTAGTTTTTATCAAAAATTGTCTAATCGACTTAAGATTCCAAGATTATAGTTTTTAGGGTAGTGAGAACCTTATTTTTAAATCCAGTCAACTAACACGTTAACTAACTTAAAAGATTTTTCTAAAGAAATTGCTACATATAGATATAATTTTAATATCTGGCAACCCTATGTAAGAGTGAGAAAAATAATTTATCTTAAAAATCCGAAGGCTTGGCTTCAAAAAAATTGAATCTTAATTATTTGAATTACAGTTTATCCAAGTTTGATTCTATTTAGCCAAAATACAAGAGTTGCAAAAGGCTCTGAAATAAGGACTGTTTCAATTCAGTGGTTCGAGGAGCATTTAACCCTCCAGTTCGGTGCATTGCATGGATCTTAAAGCTTGCAAAAACGAGGTTTCGGTTCGGTTCTCCTATACCTATACCTATACTTTTTATACACAGAAAAAAAAAGATCCAATTATAATGGATTGTTTTCAATATTGCTTTTTGATATTAAAATTTTAATTTTTCAAGCCCTTTGAATGTTTTTCAGCTCCGTTGGATGAAAATTTAAGACAGATTTTCCCAAAGTGTATTAAACAATTATCCATTCCATTTGGATACCTATGTATGTTTTGTAATATTCTTTTTTTCCTCTGTGTATGATTACTAATGGGAATTTGTGGCTTTTAGCAAACTTGCAAAATTAAGTTCTTAGAAATCATTTAAATAAGTGCTTACAATCTCCGTGATCGACTGCAGGAGATGTACGTGATCACATGTTTTAAATTGTATCGCCTAGGATCAATTCGGTCTACAGAGATTTCCCATTTAGAGGGTTAATTCGCGAATCGTAATTTATCCGAGTTTCAAATGAAACTTTTTTAGAGAAACGATGAAAATTCTAAAATTTACAAGAATTATTGTCTGAAAGTGAACAGTTTACGTCTTAAGACTCGTCAGTAAACTGAACCGTTTTAATCAGTGGTTTTTGGTTCGGTTCAGCATTTGCCAAACCTCGCCTGTTGGGTTTATGCTTGGAATTAGCGGTTCGGTTGGGTTTTGACTCGGTTGTGAACCGGTATGCATCCCTGCAGAAGATTTTAAGTAAAAAGTATTCCCAACTTATTTAAAGATCTATTTATATGCAGTGATTCTCTACAGAATCGTGGATAGCCCGGAACCGCAAAACCTATAAGCATTGCTCTTGAGTCAACCTAACCTGACAGAGGCTTATGAAGGAAATGCACACAAAGGTAGTTCATGCGAGTATTGAGGGATGAAAGATCTAGTAAACGTATTATATAATATATTATGCTCATGCCTTTTGGAATCCCCATTCAGGCCACTGAGGACGAAAATAAAAACTATTTTTGTACTGATTCGAGTGTAGGATTTGCGAGACAGAGTAAAACCACATTTGATCAGTCTAAATGTTTCACCTCAATCATCTTTCAGAGTTCCAATTTGCACCCTTCTTTATATACACATAATTCATTCATATCAGCATCGGCCACCCCCGGTCTCATTACACTTCTCGCTTTTTCAAAATATGTTAATGATAATGTTGCTAATATTCCTCACACCTAAGCGCCTAACCACTCAACACCCATTAGCCTGTCCAAACACACACTCGAACACACACACACACACATTCACACACACATTTCACGCCAGCAACAAAGGCAGATGAGAATTGATAATAAAAACGAGAGGCAGACACGTTAATAACCGCAACTAATGCACAGAAGAACGCATAACGAATTGCATTCGCAATGGAACGAATCCACTGAGTGGGGAGGGTGGAAAATGAATTCTGGTTCTGGTTTTTTGTATAAAAATATATACAGTTTCCACTGCTTAATTAAACTTAAAATAAACCGCACTGTAATCAGGATGCTTGGTTACCATGTGGCAGCTCTGCCAGGCGTGACAGCGAAATTACCAGCGAAAGAATCTTCGCTGTCGTCGGCCAGTCATCAGTCTGATGGAAGGCATAAATTATATGGTGGAGTCGTGAGATTCTATGAAGAAAATTGGGCAATGATTTCCATTTGATATTTTGATTAGCGCGAAATTGTAGGAGCTGTAAAGTGGATGTGCGATGATCGATCACAGAGGGACTTAAGTGGGTCAAGAGAGAAATCATTTATGAAAAACATTCCCTCAGGACTGTGACCCCCTTTTGGGTGCTCCAATTTCTGTTTAATTACCGTCCCCCCTTCAAGCGTTTATCTCTCCAGCCCAAAGTAAAAGTATATTTTCAGCATTTGCGTGGGAAGCTACCATCAGGGGATGAGGCCTGATTTTCCAACTGCGGGCGTGTGAAATTTTCCAATAAGTTGCATTTGTAAATTATGGCTGTTGGAATTTCTCTAGGGTGGCGCTATTTATGTACGAAAATAATTGTGCGGAAAGTTAGTTGCACTTTGGAAATTAGTTCCAACTCATCTAGCCACACACTTTGCATTACTTGTGGCGTATCAATTTCTATTCTCCCGGAGGTCCGCCAACCCTTTCCTCAAAATATCACATTCCCACAATCAATTTCCTATCAAATAGCTACCACACACGCTCAGGAGTGGAAACAAAAAAAAAACCAACTCCAAGCAATGAAAAAATTAAATGCGAAATAATAAAAAATAATTTACGGGCTCATTAAGAGAGTCATGTTGAGAGTGAGGAGGGTTCCCGGACTGGCGCCCGTTCGGAATTCGCGTAGCAATACAAAAATATGCGGCACGCTCAAGGGCCTATGCGCACAGTGATGCAAGGGACATGGGGAAATGACTAAAAAACAAATATCAAATTTGGGGCAGAAAACCAAAAAATTAAGCAGAAACTGCAGAAATGCTGTTTTGGTTCAGTGACTTATAAATGATTTTAACCTCTGGTTCGGATTGTGATAGGATTTTTCAAGTTAAGTGAACCACGATATCAGCCTAATAAATAATCATGCCGATTTCCGAATTTTCTTAGATTAGTCATTTTTGTATCTAAATAACGTCAAAATCATATTTGATGTCTCCGATATGACCATTAGCATCTCCAACAACATAGAGTATATATATTCTTGATCAGCATTACGAGCTGACTGACCGTCTGTCCATCAGTCTGTTTCTATATGATTTCCTCATTCAGCTTGAAGATGCTTCCGCAACTTTGCACGAAGTCTTGTAGTACAAATACGCTGCAAATTTATCGGAGCCGGACGGATCGGATGACTATAGCATATAGCTGCTATAGCTAGTTTTAGTGAGAAAAACTTTTTTATTTTCAAAGAAAACGCCTCCAAACTTTGTATTTCTTCGTTTGCTGTGCTTTCCCATGATTCCGCTAAGTTTGGTCGAAATCGGACATCTATATAGTATAGCTGTCATAGAAAAGTAGAGTCAGAAAAGTAGACTCAGAAAAGTAGTCTTAGTGGAAAACATGTTTGTTTTCAGTGGAAACCTTCTTTAAATTATAAAAATGTCCTGCAAGGGTATACAAACTACGGTCCTGCCGAGTTTAACTTTCCATTTGAATTTAACTTTCCTCTATTTTTAGTATTGACTTGGCGTGGCCTCCTTTTTAGAAGTAGCTTAAAAATTGTCATGATACTTGCAATTCTACAATGATATATAAGTTATGGAATCCTGATTCCGCATTATTTGATTTTAGCAGGAAAATAACTAAAACTTTTATAACTAATGATGATCGTGGAACGTAGGTCTAGTGTGACCAGCAGAAGATTTATGTTTTTAGTACTTTTAAATTAACTGGTGGCAGATCACACAACTTGATCAGCAGTGATATGTTGTGGAACAAACAAAACACGGAAACTTCTATTCAAGTTACGAATAGATATGGAATTTGTTTGGATTAACTGTCGACAGTTGAATTTGACTACAAACTGTAAGAACTTGTGGAGGGTCATATAAAAATAATCTTTAAAAATTGATTAAAATTCTCAAATTTACAACTTTCAATGGCCGTGTTCAGCAGAAGTACAGATATCAGAATCATATGATACATTGAATAGTTTTTGCTTATCGAAGTGAAACGTTGTTGGACAATGAGAGATAAGAGATAACGTATCACTAGTGTTCATCAGGAAGGTCTTTGCAAATGTTGTATTGATCACGGAGCAACTTCTTCTGCTGAACGTGGCCATGGTCTATAGGTCAGCGCTTTACATCGAAAAACTTCTCACTGAACTCAACCGAATCGTCTTGCTTTGTGGTTGTCGGAGCGGTTCAGCATTCTCAAAAGGGTGTCACTTCTGTTAACGGTTCGGTTTACCAGCTGAAATGAGCCGTATGGTTCAGAACTGGTTTGCACCCCTGCTTTAACTTATTATCCTATATTTAAATCTTTAACAATCTTAAGTCTCAATTGGTAATGATTGAAAACAAAAGATCTTACTGCCATAGTTTAACCAAAGATGAAGAAGCTAGTACCAAAACTGAGTATCGGCAGTACAACTGATATTTCATTTGAGTACTATCTTTGCTCTCATTTGACTTGTAGTCTTTGGTTTTTTGAGTTGAGTTGTGGGCGTCTGAAGCAGTCAATCCATGCTGAAACTAGAACTTTTACCAAAGATTTGCTAAACATATTTCATCCGACTTTAAACAGTTATCAAACGGAGATTTTCCCATATTGATCGGCTTGAATGCATTAGTCAAGATAGGGTCCTTCTCCTTCTGCTGACTATAATTGAATTTCTTGTACCACTCGCTCCACTGTGCATTGGGCATCATATTGGAATTGTTGGCCTGCAGGCAACTGCAGGCCCAAGCTGAGAGACTGCCAGTTCCACCCTCTACCCTAGCCTCTGGCGCGCGGTTGCAAATAAAGCACTCAACGCGGGTAGCTCTGTGGGGGGAGGCAAAAAGGCAGTCCGCCGTGGGGTGGGTGTCTGGTTCTGGGCCCGCGTCGCGGCGTGCTCAAGTGCTTTGCCAGCCTGACGTCGCTTCACATTTCGCTTCCGGGCCCGGGCCCAGTCCCGCGTTTTGTTTGCATACGCAGGACGAGGGTCAGGAGTAGACACAAGGGAACTGGGATTGCTTACTGCTGCTGCTGCTGCCGCTGCTTCCAGTGTGTGTTTGCACGACGCATTTCTGGTCCATTAAGTAGCGATGTTGTTGCTGCTGCTGTTGTTGTTGTTGTAAAGGTAAAGCAGCTACCCTCCTTCTGGCTTGGAATGCGTTTGTCATTGTTGTGTGCGACTTTTCTCACTTGGTGCGTGGCGAGGGGGAATTTGTGTATCCACAAGATACAATTGCTTTTTTCTATTGCGACCGTGCACAGCACGCGTCAGTTGCTTTTGGTTTTTGTTTACTCAAGTCGTTTGTTGCAACTAAGCTGATGCATCTGCCCCTGCCGCCAGGCCCATCCCTCCGCCCGCTAATCATCCTCTCATCATTGTGGGAACAACAGGGAGTTAATTAAGCTAAATGGCGAATATCCTTTTTTTTATGCGGAAGATCCTTTAATGCGTATATTGTTTTAAGAGCGACGCCCTAATGCAAATATCTTGTCACCCGCCGGAGCGGTCATTAGCATAATTTGAGCATTTTCATTTGGCCTTCTGAGAGGATTATCATAAATTTTGTGATTTTGGCTTGTCGTTGATTTATGTTAGAAAAGTGGACAATTTAGAAATAATCGAATTAAATATTCCCCACAAAGAAATGGAAGGAATTTGACAGGAGGCGGGAAAGTGTTTACTTGAATTAGATTGTGTCTAATAAATTTTGTTATTAGATGCCACAAAAAAACAAATTAAATTAAATTTTTAATAATTTCTAAGCAATATACAAATGTGCAAACTTATTTGTGCAAACTTATTTGTACAAACTTTTTTTGTACACACACATCTTCAACTTAATCATATTTCACAATTCAGTAAAACCTCGCAGACATGGACACTGAAACAGCAATTCATGACCAATTTCCCCATTTGCTGATTAACCCCAATGTGTTGGCCATCAAACCAGAACATTTGCCATTACCATTATATCCGCTTCATAATGAAACCAACAATTTGTCTAGCCTGATAATTGCTCACACTCTAGCCAAACGAAGTCGAAGACGAAAAAAACCCGCACACTCTATAAAAAGAAAATTTCGAAATACCAACTCAATTGGAAATTATGCAACTCATGCGAGTCTATGTTAGTGGATTTCCCTGGGCTTCCGTTTCGTGTCTAACAACCACCAATCATGCAAAAAAAAAAGCCAAAAAGAAAAGAACAAAAAACAAAACTAAAACATAAACAATTGAAACTGATTAAATTAATTTGATAACAGGCTGGACAACGCTGTGACTGGGCATGGGAATTTTTGGGGAATGAAAATGAACACTTGAGATATGAGAAAAGTTCTATGGGGTTCTTGAGGGGGTGGCATATGCAACTTCTTTGTGTGCGTGCGTGCATTGCTAAATTGGAATGTGAAATATGATTTTAATTTAAATAAATTTACTTTAATTGGTTGATAAGGGGAACGAATGGGTGGGTCCGAAAGCAATTAGAGATACATGGTCTTTTTTTTTTGTTCTTTAAGAGAGTTTAGTTTGATGCCTTAAATTGATTAGATTTTTGGGTCAGTGCTGAAGTATGGGATAATCTTGAATAAATTCTCCTAATTGGTTTACTTTATTTGTGACTATAATATTACTTGTTATCAAACCTTATTAAGATAACATGTACAGAATGATAAAATAAACACCCAAAATTTGAAGTTAAGCTATGGCAAAGTCTACTGAAGATACAGCCGAGAGGTACTTAAGACTACTGCATAGACAACCAACTCACTTTATTGAAATGGGTGTGCCTTGTTTCTTATAAAAAGTTGGAAGAAAGTTAGTTTATGAGACCTCAAGATGCTAGAATCTGGCCAGTTTCAAAAAATTAATAAGTTAAAACTTTCAATACTAAATGTTATTGTTAGATATGCTTAAAAAAGTCACAAGTAAAGATACTAAAAAATTTACACAATTTATCGGGTGAACCAAGACTGCAAAGCCAGATCGGTTAGGGTTTTTGGGAACCCCCGAGCCGGACCATTAACAATGTTTTAAGCGATCGATAAGTTCGTTCTTGACTGTTGACCTTTATCTCGAGGGTATTTTCAAGGCTGCAAAAGTGTCCATTAAGCTGATTACTTCGAAAAGTTATTACATTCAGCACAGGTCTACGTATAAAGATTTCCCCCAGCACATAAAATTATAGACCTGGAAGCTACCCTTTCCATATAAAAACCTATTGAAGTTCTCTGATAAGTTTATATTCTAAATATTGCTATAGTGTTGTCTGCGCCCTATGCAAGTTGCTACAGTTAAAGAAGAAGATTGAAGAAAAGTGATGTTTTGGAAGAATAAATATAATAATAATCATAATATAATAATATATAATAAAATTTTTCATTACCCTATAGCCTTTATAATCTTAATATTAAGATTGCCCTCCATTTGTCCACTTTTGTGCTAGATCTACGATCTATTTGAAATATAAACTTTTCTATTTAATCTTTAACTTTCATATACTCAAAGAAGAAATAGAGAATTTCATGTTCGGTGTCAGAAGATCGATAAGACTAAAAATTCTTGATCCCAGAGTGTAATTCTTGATTCAAGTAAGAATTTTTGATGCCTTTACTTGATCCAAGTACGCATCTTTATCAAATCAAGCGGAATAGCTCTTGAATTAAGTGCTCAACATACTCCAGTTCAAGATTTCGCATTCTTGAATCAAGGGCATTCTGAAATTGCATTGTTTAAAGCCAAGAAATGTTCTTTAAATCAAGAGCTTCACAGATTTCAATCACACAACGATTCAAAATCAGTTGTTTTTCCATTTTGCTTAAATTTATTTCATAGAAAATAAATTGTTAAACCATGTTGCATGTTTAAGCAGGCTCGAAAAATACACAAGACCTTAAAGCAGCATCAGTCCTTGCCTGTCAACTGTCAGTCGAACAGGCGTCTCTCCATGCCAGCAATGCCATAACTCGTTGGGAATTTCAAAGTAGCATGAGTGCTAAAATCGATGGCGCTCTTCGCTCGATAGCTTCCGCACACACCCCTCTCCCAAAATAAACAAAACTGAGAGAGCGAGTTCAACGCTGTGTTCTCTCAAATGTGCTTGCTCTGCTTTTTGTTTTTTACTTCACTCCCCTTGCCTAAAATCACTTTGTTGAGAACGAATTTAGCTTGATATTAAGAACGAAATTCTTGAAAATTCAAGAACGAATATATATTTTTTTTTTTGAGCGCTCGTTCTTAAGTTATTCGTTCTGCTTCTTTCTGTCTGTAAGAATCGCTTATTTCTAGTAAAATTGCAAAACCGGGCCCTTCATGTCCCCATAGAGCCATCATAACAAAAGGTTACACTCTCCAACTTTGATCCCCTTCCCCGTTCGTCTGCACATCTCTGCCTCTCAACTGCAAGTCACGTTTCGGCGATGTCTATCAACACTTTTGCTTATCTCAACCCAACTCTAAGGACATTAACCGATTGACATTTTCCACTCTGGTGTGAAGGAAACAGCTTTTAGCACTCTCTAAACACAAAATTGTTGCCAACTCACGTTTAGCTAATAAAAGCGAAAGAACATTTTGCCTAAAATTATACCGAAACTCATATATTGTGCCAAGTAATGTGAACTCAATTAGTGAATGCCAAAATCCCCAAGCCCAAAGCCCTAAATCTTTGGCGCGGATGGCGCAATGTGCGTAACGAATCCCGTTCTGCGGGGCGGAGGAACGAGATAGAATAATTAATAAATACGAATAGCGAAATACAAGGGGAATGCATGAGAATGGAGACTGCATGTTCTGCGCGTAATTGGCAAATGAACAAGAGATGTCGACGCCGATGACGAGGCAAAGAGGGGCTACCAATGTCGAGATATTTGCAGCATTTGTGCTGTGTGTGTTTTGGGGAGGGAGGGCAAAATCTCGGTTGCATTTCAATGATTTTAATTACACGCACACAGACACACTGACACCACGTGTCAATATCAACCACCTCCTACTACTCCCACTCGATGTATGGCAACTGCAAGTCATTGGCCCTTCATTGGCTTTCACTGTTTATCATTGTTACACCATCACCATACCCCACACCACACACCCCACTCCAGATACAGAGAGATGCATTGCGTAAAGAATGGTCATGGTTAGATGGCCACGCCTACCACTTGGGCTTAATTAAAGCGCTAAATGGCTTTTGCGGATGTTGGTCGTTGTTTGTGCCACAAGGTGTGACAATAATGACAACAACTGGCACAACAACACAAGTGTTTAATACCTCTCAAAAGCTTTCACACTTACCGGTCGCCTGCTGATCGGTTGGCTAGCGATAGGAAGGCTCTCTAACACCAGCTGAGCTGGGAAATGGAAAAAATAATATTTGGCAGGAAATTTACATAACATTTGCTCAATAATATCAGACTTTTGAAACCTATAGTATGGTAGCTATTGAATGTCCTTTCCCGAAAGAAATCACTTTGAGTGTTTTGGACCATCTTTTCCAGAATCTTGGGTATTTTGGTATTATCTATGAAGCTACTCCGCTACCCTTTAAAGTATATATATTCTTGATCAGTATTAACAGCCGAGGTGATAAAGGCAACCTGATCTCACAGATGGCAAGCGATAGAGGTTTGACATATACGGGATATATGATTCTTATACTTACAGGCAGATCTAGTTAAATTTAAATTCTTCCCACGCCCCTTGCGCCCCATCAATTTGCACCTTCAGGGCATACTATATTTAGTATTCAACATTATTTATTGATCCGTCAAAGGAATGACAAAGATCGGATGAACAGAAGTCGAGTTATAAGCAACAGAAAGTTGCTGTTTACTGAGCATACACTTTTGTTGGTACAGAGTATATTACAGTCGGTCTTGACAGAAAAAAAAGATTATAGAAACATACTGGATTTTACACAATGTAGATAATGTTAACAGCAACTCAAATATACAAAAAAAAGCCATTTGAGCCCAAAACCTTGAGGTTTTTTGTTAGGTTTTTCGACAGTTATCCAAATATATAAAGAGACAATATCTAAAATTAATATTTTCAATATCGATAATTGATATTTCGAGTCCAAGAACCATGAATAATATTGAATATATTGTCTAAAGCGTAAAATTAAACTAAAAAATGATCAAAAAACTTTCAAACCACACACCAACTATGAAAGTATTACTAAATTTTTGTAACATCTGAGCACAAACCTTAAAGTAGAGCTGGAGAAACATTATTTTGAATTTTTATTTATTTTATAGAGTTCACAAATTAGCTGTCAACATAATACAAATTATTAGTCCTAGTCCAGCCACCGTCCGAGTTAGAAGAATATTTGTACGATGTGCTCCGACTCACATCAAGTGGACGGAGGCAAGGATTTACATTTGTTAAGACGATACGTATGACAAAATATGAAACACATTAACATACATTTTTATTTGGCTCAAAAGAAAACAAGACTCAATGTGGCCATATATTAGCTTATGAAAAAACATAACTCCATGGCAGATTCTACGAACCTGTAGAGAGGGTAGGCTTAATAGGAGGAGTCTAACCTCTTTCGATTGCAAAGACGGTGAAGGTCCCAGTTTAATCCACGTAAGGCGAACAGGAAAAATTGCTTCTGCACTGACTCGATGCGGCCCTGGTATTTTGCGATCGATGTTTTTCTCCATACATCTCGGTATATCGATGTTCTTCTTCAAGCTGCAGGCATCGATGATAATATTCAACCATCGATGTTATTGCATCCAATTAAAATTTACTTATCCCATATATGACTAGCCCACAGTAGGCTCGGACAAGGCTTTAAATTGAACAGCCTAATCGCTTCCACCCCCAACTACATATGAAAGCTAGAAATTATTGATAAAGGGTTCGAAAAACATTTTATTCATATTCATTTCTGGAAAAATATACGCAAAATACATTGATTGAGACAAGATCGAATGAAAATCTAAAACTGTTCCAAACTACTACAACTGTTTACTTGATCAAATAGTTAATTTTTAATGAAAACCATGTTTTTCTTCTGTTCGACAACATATAAACTATTTTACTAACTAACTAACTCGATGATATATAATTTTTCTTCGAAATGCTTCTTCTTTTTTACGATGTCATTTTGAATATAGGAAATCATATCTTAAGCCGTATCATATTATATATTATCCCAATAATATGTCAGAAAGGTTTTTAAACATACGAAACTGGGTCTCCCTTGGTCCTCCATTTTGAAAATATGCTTCTAACGCTCCGTCCATCTGTTAGAAGATATCAGAAGAGTGTATATTTTGCTGGAAAGTCTAGCTTGTGTTGTTATCAAACTCATGAATAATGAGCGCAGTAAAATAAATGTCAACAATTATTTATAGTATTCCGGTAACATTCACCGCTTCTGAAGGGAATTTTAGTGGAAAAGAAGTGCTCAAGAGCGGAGAATAGAATTTTAAGAGTTTTGGTATTTTGTTCTATATTTATGTACAAATCAAGAGCCTTAGAAGGGCAAGACTTTAAAAATTTGAAGAAAACATTGATGTTTCTTCGATGTTGCTAGACTTGGACGTTTCTCCAGCTCTACCTTAAAGACTAAAAGACTTTGCTTACTAAAGTGTATCAAGTGATAGATTGATTTTTCAAACTGAGTGCCTTTAACCACATTTTTCAGCTCCGTTGGATGATTTAAAGATATTTAAGACATATCCTTCCCAAATGGATACTTTTTTGGATCTTTTAATTTTGTGCACTAGTTTGATTGTTTAATGTCATCCGTTCAACAATTAAGTATCGAAATGCAGTTTCAATCAACTTGGACCAATCATCTATATAAGCTCTTCAATAAACTATTGGGTGTATTCGACTCGAAATGCCAATTCAATGTGCCAAATTCATCTCGGATCTGCCTTTATAGATAAAATAATATCGATTTATCCATAAATCTATAAGATATTGACAACACTACTTCAAATGCAATTGTCCTTCCTCTATGTGATTTTTGCTACATGAGTGTCTAACTGTTAAGTACTTTGGCTACATTCTGTACCATTTCTAACACTCTCTATAGAGTATTATCAAACTCTGCCTAAGTAGCAGTAATCACTTGAAAGTAGTCTTGCACCTTTTTACTGACCTTTGGGAAAATCGTTTTTCTTCTGTTACGTAAAACTTTCGTACTTAATCTTCATCCCACAGACCACTTTTTCTTTCACTAAAAGCTCTTATCTTCCAAATATAACCCAGATTATAATGCAATCATAATCCTTTCAAAAACCATAAAGCAAGCACACAAAAAAAAAGGAAAAGTGCTTTACGATGTGTCGACAAAAAAGAATTTACAACTTCAGTAGCAGAAAAGCAAACCAAGAAAAAGACCAAATCTATGTCGAATCCATAAAACACATGCAAAGTGTAACCGGGAGGGCGAGTGGGACAGAGCGAGACGGAGTGAGAGATATGGTAAAATTATCAAAAATTATGTTGTAAAATTTACAACACTCCACGATGACGATGACGACAACGACGGCGTCGGCTGCCTGTGTAAACAGGCCAAGTGATTGATGGCCAGGAGGGAGGTGGTGGTGGTGTTGTTGGTGTTGTCACTTGTGAATAACTGTGTAAATATTTGAACGATTGCAACTGCAGCAAGAGAACTAGCCACTACAGTTGTCGCTGGGCTAATCAGGCGCTTATCTAGGCGATTCCTGGTTATAATTCATGTTCTTATCAGCGAGCGCCAGACACTCAATCAGGGAGCAGCCACTAGCTACTCCCTGCCAAGGATGAGGGGGGCACTTGATGTGATCTATCAAATCAGTGGGTAATATTTATTAGTTGTGTCAGCCGCGTGTCAAAATAAAATCACAAAATTTAAGGCCATTAATCGGGTCGCCCGGCTGCGCCTGGGCTGTGCTTTTGTGGTTTGCAAGGTGGATACCCACTCCAATTATCCCAAGCGTTGACAGCGAGTTGCATGCCTGACCTAGTTACCCCTACGTAGGGTAAGTGTCGGTTCAGCGGTTGGTTCAAAAGCTTGTGTGGCGAACCTTTGTGTGTGGTGCACATCAATTAAATTGTCAACCGACAGAAGGAAGAAAAAAAAAACAGAGTGCCGGCTGGTGGTGGAGTGAAGGAAGAATTTTATGCACCGGGGGGCATTTACTGTTCGTTAGGTATTCCTCACTCACAAGTATGAAGTGTGCCAAAAGGATGCTCCAAATTGCTCCGCTCTCTGACTATATAAACCATGTCAGGGACACTCTGATGCTGGGCAACTCGTTAGCAAAATGAGCGGATATGTTAAGACACGTTTCGAATGGGCCTTGCGGTTGGAGTGAATGGACGGATAGAGACAAAGACCAGGGGATAATCGATTTTATATCAAAAGTGGTAGCAGAATTGTCCTAAGATCTAATGAGTATTTACACTTCTTTGATAGAAATTAAAACAAACTCTTGTTTTTGTCCGATTTTTTTAAAAACCGAAACAAGTCACATTCGGTGAGCTTTTTAAAGGAAGTAGGGATTCGAAATCGAGTTAGGAACCAGTTTGATTGGGCTCATTTCATTCAATTTAAGTCGTTCCTATCAGTATAACAAGCAAATGAGACAGTTTTTACTGACTCGACTCAAAAAGATGATGCTCAAATAAAGACCCAATTTTCCTTTTGTTACTTTAGTAATAATTATACGGCGGTTTCGGGATTTGTGATTATCAACAATCAGAAACATAATCATGAAAATTTGTACTTGATTGAAGTACAATCGGTGACCACAATACGTTAAGTAAGGAAATACTTGATTCAAGTACAAAGTAACCTTATTTCCAGTACAATTTTACTTAGTCCTGTAATGTAAAAAGTATATTTTAAACTATCTTAAAATCCTTGCGACGTTACTTTTCCAAAACAATCTTAATTCAATCCCTATGGACTCTTATAACAAGAATTTTCAAACTTAAAAGAAGTACAAAGCATTCCTCTTTAACTTCGAACTAACCCTTAAGTAAAACAAGTAAGGAAGTTGTAGTCGAGTGACCCGACTTCAAAATACCCTGTGATCCCTTTGATTTTATGTGCCTTCACAGCTGACGATGCTGTACCCCCGGATCCACATAGCAAAATGGTTTCGTGTAAAACTTCGTTGTATTCCTTCCGATCTTATTGAACTTTTCACTTGATCACTTTTCTTCTTGATTCAAGAATTTTTGTTGATACTTCAATCAAATTAATGGTCGATTTTGGTCTAAAGAATGAAAAACTCTTGATTCGCAAAATATTTTCTTGTTTCAATCAGATTGTTGGCCTTTTTGGATGTAAGAATACTACAAACTTCTTCTACTTAGTTACACCCAAGCCATAGAAAATACTAGACATTTTAAGAATATCCTGTATATATCTCCGCTCTATTAGCCCAAGAGGCTGTGAGAATTTTCTAACTTAACTTAACCAAGCCACTGAACAACTTTACAAGCAAATTAATGAAAAACTAAATAATTTTGCTCAATTTAACGAAAAGAAAATAATTGAATATTTTATACACCCAACCAGGACTTGAACCTGAACCTAGTTTGAACTACTCATTGACTACTTTGTGGGTTGAAAGCAAACCCCTTACGAAAAGATTTTTGTTAACTACTATAGTTTCAATGACCAAAATGTTCTTCAAACCATTTTCCTAAATGAAAGTGAAAGTGTTTGCGTATGCAATTTCCACTTATTTATATATTATATTTTGACTTGAACAGTCCTAGTCAATCTCTTGCTTTGTCTGACCTACCTACCCTCTTTACAACAAAGTTTCTTGAGCAAGTTGGTAAATTTCTTGAATTACTTTTCAGCGTTGATCGAGACTTATAATGAATCTATGAAAAATGTTATTACATTCAATCAAATTCTGTGAGAAAACTATGTTTTGTGGAAAAAAATCTTGGAAAAATAGTTGCCGAATTTAGCTTGGGAGGGGCTTTTAGCAGACAACTATCAAATTATCTCACGATCAATACAACTAGTATATCTAATACAAAACTATCTGAATGATAGCTTTTTCTCAACTAATTGTAAGTGGCCCAATCCGTGTTCTTTACATATCAAAAAGAGTCTTAAGCTAAACCGATCCTTTTTAGTTATAAATGCTGTACCTAAACCTAATCTGAACCAATAATTTCGGTTCGGTTCAATAAAAACTACAGACTTCTTTTGTTATTTGAGTTTTGGGCGTCTTACTTTTAAAATCGGCTGGAAAGTTTAATAATAGCCTCTGTTTTTTAGATCCAAGTGTCCAAGCCTAACATTACATTGAAAATATCATTCCTAGACTCTAAAATGTAATTTAACTTAGCTGTGAATTACATTTTGATAATTCCCATGTGCTTTACAATTCGCATCAGACCAAAAAACCACCTAGTTCCCATATGCCTTGGACCAAATGAATTAGCATATTGTGTAAATCATTCGCACAAAAAGCTTGAACCTCAAAATTCCGAACCTTAACCATGGGTTCGATTCCACGAGCCGAAGCTCCTGAATCTAATAGTGTTATTATCACTTCTGAGCTAATTGCATTGAGTTTAATACATTGATCAATAAATAATCAACACGTTGTTGGCTTAAGTCAAAATCCTTAACTCTTTTATATTTCTGGGGTTGCAATGAACTAATATTCAATTCAGTTATTTTTACTTCTAGCTTATCTAATCCCTTCTTACAAGCAATGTTCACTTCCAAACTCACCAATCAGCCGCAACACCTCGTGCAAGTTCAAAAATATATTCAAATGCGTCTGTCCAGTCCCCAGCAGAGCCAAAAATAATCCAATATTGAAGATTCCTCTCAAGTTTTTCGCCATTTTTTTCGCACTTTAAAACTTTAAGCTAGCGACAAGAACGACGACAGACTACGACGACGAATTTTGGGTTTTTGCGAATGACAAGTTTCAATTCGGCACTTTGAAAAAATTGGTTGTTTTGACGATACGCGCTGCTGCACTTTTTGTATAATTTTATTAGATTACAATTTGTAATTTTTGGCACTCTGCCTTAATTTCGTTAATTTTTAGACGCACATTTTCTATACCAATTTGCACCAACGATTTTGGAAAATGTTTGCGTTTTTCCGATACATTGATGCGCGCACCGTGACAAACTTCCACAAACTGTCAACTGGATAAACAAACATTTTGCCATGGAGCACATTGAGTTCCACCAAGCAGAAGTGAACAAAGTGGATGGTGTGGACCATATTTGATTGAGTTCGGTTCGGTGGCGGTTCGGTTGCACGACGACAACAACGACAGCGTCCCCTAGCGTATGTTTCAGACAATTTGGATAGTTAATTTGTATAACAGTTGGCTTCACAGGGGCAGAATGAGTTGCAGGGGAAGGCAGCTGTATGATACATACCACAAATTGTTCGAACCTTATTAGACTCTTGCAAAGAGTATTATAATTATTGTCTATAAGTTTGCAGTACACAGTTTGAAGTTCATAGAGTAAAAATATTACTGAGATATGGCTCTGAGCCACTGTTTTAACCGCTTCGAGTCTGGTTCTAAAAAAATAAAAAACTATATAATGATTACCTATATAATAAATTCCAAAGCTCGGAGCTCTGAATCATATTTAAACTGGTTCCACTGAACCATTTAAATATCCAACTTCATATTTTCAACCTCGAAACGAAATTTCAAGCTATTAGCTTAAATAGCATCTGAGATATGGCGCTGAACCACTGTTGAACCGGTTCAGAAAAATATCCAATAGATACCAAAGTTCAAGTTCATAGTATTAATAACTTCTGAGCTGAATTGATTAGATTTTTTAATCGTTTCAAAGCCGGCTTTGAGCCAGTAAAATATTCAACTTCATATTTTCAACCTACAAACTAGGTTTCTAGATCGTAGCTTAAATACTTTCAAAGATATGGGCTTTAACCACTTTAACAGTGGTTCACAGACACGACACATAGCCCATGACTCTTTCCTGATCGACATGAACATACTGTAAAAATTTCGTAAAAATCGGTCTAGCGGTTTAGACGCCTTTAAGGAACAAACATACATAGATTCACTTTTAAATAGAGCTTTGTAATAGGTTTAGGCGTAAAGAAGATGTATAAATATAGTTTTCAAACAAGGTTAAAAAACCTCCGCAAATACGAAGTTTCTTCTCATTTTCTAAATAAATTGGTCAATATTTTAAGAATATTTTGTCTAACTTTTAAGTACAATGTTGGTAGAATACAGGAATGAAAGCTTGTTCTGGATCGGTTCAGTGGTTCCTTTATGTTTTCAAAAAATCGTTTGTCTTACAAAACGCTGTTTCGCATAGGTTGATGTAGTATGTATAACAAAGTTTAACTAGTTTTGAGTTCTGTGGGTACTATTGTGCTAGAAACACAAAGCAAAAACAGTTTTAACTCAATTTTTAATGGTTTAATTTATTATAACAAGAAAGAAAGTCGGTCAAGCCCGACTATAACATACTCTGTCTTTTGTCTTTTGATCATAACTCGAAAACCGTTCATCCGATCTTCTTCATTCCTTTGGCGGATCGATAAGTTATTCTAATAACTAAATATGACCAGAAGGAACAAGCCATCTATCTTCAAAACTGTGGGAGATATGACGTTTTTTCTAAATTGCGGGGGCGGGAGGGGGCGTGGCCAAAAATTGAAAATAAACTTGATCTGCAAGCAGAAATAAGAAGCATATGTCTCATACACGTCAAACCTCTATCTCTTACCATCTCTGAGATCTGTGCGTTCATACGGACAGACAGACGGACAGACGGACATGGCTATATCGACTCGGCTGTTGATGCTGATCAAGAATATATATACTTTATGGGGTCGGAGATGCTTCCTTCTGGATGTTACATACTTTTGCACAAACTTATAATACTCTATGTACCTACGGTACAGAGTATAAAAATCTACAAACCCAAAATTTAGAATCGGCTTTACTCGTACAATTGATTTAGGTATGTATGTACCTTCAGAACCTAAATTCTGAATGTTTTTATAAGCGCATGAGTATTAAAAAACTTACCTTAAGATAGCATTGTAAGCAATTGCATGACCCAAAGCGATGGACTACCTTTTAAAGATTCACCCATGAAACGCAACAAAGCATTGGTTCACGATCTAAAGGAAGTTTTACTATAAATTGACTGAGATCCATGTATATTTCCGAATCAGAAATGGTAAATGTTTGCTTAAAACTAAATCTACTAAACGTCAAGCCAATTGCTTGATCCGCTGGTTTTTAAACATTAGCTCAAAAAACCAATCAGTATGCACGGAAGGATGCGTTAAACCAAACATTCAAAGTCTACTTTGAATTAATTTTTACCGACCAAAAGGTATTGCTTTATCTAAAATACATGCATAGCTAGATTTTTGATAGGTTAATTTGCTAATGAAATATACCGGTCTAGACGAGAAGTAACCAATGGAATATATTTATCGGATGAGCTCTAATTGGCTGTATTTTCATAACTTAGAATAGTTATCATCTATATTATTAACAAAAAAAAAATAGAAGTCGGAAGTTTTAGATCTAAGAAATGCTTTTGTCACTAGGTTAGGATACCAACTAAATAACTTACCAATAATTTCATCGTCGATGAAACAAACCATTTTCGCTCTCTTACGGGCTTCGCTTAAAAATTCTGGCATGGACACTGTTTTGGTCAGTTGGTTCAAATTAGTTTCAGAAACAGCTTGAGTCCTTAGAAGAGCAGTGGAATCAGCATGCGCTTTCTTAGTAGCTAAACATAACTTATCTGTGGGATCAGGTCCTCAATATCTCAATCGCTTTGGTCCCGCTAGGCAGTAACCGCTACAAGGCTTAAGGAAACTGTCGTGCACCTTTGGCGATTCTCCGATGTGAATTTAAGTTGATATTTTTAAAAAGAAAAACCTAAGAACTCGTGGAAAAATTATTATAAAATTTGTATTTTTCAGTAATATCAAACCTATTCTACCTTATCTTCCAACTTTGAAGGACCGTTAGAAATGTGCACACTCAAGTTTACCAGCCAAGAGTGATAATATTTATAACATACATATTTCCAAATAAAGTTAGCAAGAAATTTGCTGCTTATTTGCTCTTTCTCTATGAGCGACTTGAACCTGACAACATTAGGTATTGAGATAAAATCAAGCAACTTTTGCTTGTGCACGTGCGGAGCACCTGCATAAATGAAATATTATTGGGACTGTGAAATGCTATGGTATTTTTGCAATTCCGCCTCGGCGGTCCAGAGTCACGCCAAGACATGTAAAAGCAGAGTCCGCGAATGGGATTTTTTATCCTAAAAGTAGCACTGTGGCATATTTTCCCGGCGATGTTCCAGCAGTTTCGCCCATCGATTAATGCCGTTCAAGAACTGCTGTACCTTAGCAGATGTACTTCTGCGGGTGCAGTTAGAAGCAAGAAAAGCGGAAACGGTCTTCATCAGGTTGCGACGAGTGACTGAATACTGCAGATACAAGGCGTGCAGAGCGTAGAGAACAGGGACGAGAACGCTAGCCTGAGGTGCACCCCGAACACTGAGATGAATGCTTAATCATCTGTCACAAAAACTTACAAATAACTTCCAGAAGTAAAGAAATCGGTCCCTACTTAGTTTGGATAGTGACGACTCTTTCCACATCGTACCAAATGAATGTAAGGGAGCATCTCTGACCCTACAAATGATATATATTCTTGATAAGCATCAACAGCAGATTCGAAATAGCCGATAGAGCCGATATAAAACGCTACACTTTCACTGCGGAAGTATTTTGTTAAAGTACTCCGCTGAAAAAAGCTTTAGAATAGAAGAAGTGTTAGTTGTTAGGAGAAGTATAGTTACGCTCTGCTTAGGTACATCAGTGATTAAAAAGCAAGTTGATCGAGTCCATAAATATATAATAATTATTTACTTTGCTTAAGTACATACATTAAATTGGAATGTTGGAAGTAGCTTAAGCCAGGGAGTAATACTGAAGCCATAAATAGTTTCAACATTAATTCCTGACTGGTACATATGCATGACACATAAAAAGTTTAGGAACAATTCGAACAATATAAATTACAATAAACATACAGCATACATTCTAAGATAGACAACTTAGCCTCTGTCAGGTTTCAGTAGAGAGCTACTAAACATGGTTGGCTCTTTTGGTTTGGCACGACACACAAAACTATACTAATTTAGCTGCTCTTCCTCCAGTTTAAGTTGATCCAGAGAACTTAAGGTGGTTTCAATTAACAAATTATAATCCAATTCGTTAAGACTGGCTTTGGCTGTCAAGAGATCCAGAAAGGAATCCAAGGGCGATAGTGCTTCAGCAGTGAGATCTACAACAAATGATGCAAGATTTGAGGTGTTAATAATGTTTAGAAAGAGATTTTCTTAATTTCAGAGGGGACAGACACACACAAGCAATCGTACCAAATAATAAGTTACCAATTTGTGGGCTTTTGCTTGAACATAAAGCTGGTTAGGCTCAAGACGGCTGTGATTAAAATGATAAGTAGAAAACCCAAAAATAATGAATGACACACCAATGTATGCGGTTTGCCCAAAGCTAAATGAGTGAATAAATAAATGCAGGGAATGAAATTAAAAGTAGTAAGCAGAATTCTCACCGCTGCGGGTGTGTGTACGACTTGTGACGACATTTGTGGCAGCTCTTTGCTGCTGTGAGGATTCCTGTTGCTGTTGACCTGATAGTATATTGGCTGCATGCTCGCGTCCACGTATCATCAGACTATCTGGGTGTTGCCAGCATTTGAGCAAACGTTGAGCCCGCTGCTTGGGCAGAGCTGACAGCAAAGAGAGTTTACGTTCCACGCCCAAGGGTGAGTCCTCAATGTCTGAAAGATTATTAAAATGATAACTAGTTGTTAAAGAAAAGGTTTCACCTACCAAAAACAATGGCCTTCATCACATCCACTTGAAGCTCAAACACATGATTCTCCACATACTGCAGAAACATATCAAACTCCAGGGCACGATAACCCAAATAGGTAAAGAATGATGAAAACCCTTCGGGTAAGGGAAAAGCTATGGATTCCACAGCCAGACAATAGCGCTCCAATATGAGAAAAAGTGAATGCTGTTGACTGCTACTCATTTGGTCACTAAAATTAAAGAAATTCAAATGAAATAAGCCAAAACTCCTTTTCAGCTCTCAGTCCTACATAAGTGGAAATCCTCTTAGCGTCTCCAGACGTGCATCCAGGCCCACGGCGCGACACACCAGCGAACAAAGTCCTCTTGATAGTTCCAATTGTGAGGATACAAATTGTGAGGCCACCGCATGCACATGAGCTGGTGCCTGTGAGCGCTCAAAAAAGGTCTCCTTGAGCCAACGAAAGCCTGTATGTGGTTTGGCTGAGTGTTTCACCAAATGAACGCTCAACTCGCGCAGATACTAAACATAAAACAATATTTTTAAATCAATTTTTTAACATTTAAAAAAAAACTTACCACCGAGATGACATGCTCCTGTTTGCTGGCCGTACAACCCTCTAGCTCAATAAAGGGCAGCACCTCGTTGCTAAAGGGAAAAGCGCTACCCGAACCATAATCACCAAATCCACCCGTTCCGGCCTCGGGTGTTAGTGGAGTAGTGCAACGGGACAATGCCTCTGGCTGATAGCAAGCCAAACTGAAGATCAACTTCTCAGTGACCTGTTCGGCAGCGAATCGTGGCTGCTCCTGTTTGCCCGACTCATTGAGTAAGTCCCACAAACGCGTCCAAATATCCGTACGATATGGTGAAAGACGTTGCTGGGGCGAGAGCAACATCATGCTGGTATTATGTAGAGTTTCGTGTGACAGACCCACATTTATGTCCGCCACTTTGGCCTGAATGGGTCGTGAGGGCACCGCGGTGCTGATGGGCAAAAGTCTCATCAAGGCTTTGGCCTCCTCGGGCAAGCCCTTAACTGAAGCCGCATAGCTTCCGGCCACCAGAACTTCCTTAAGCAAAGCCACCGTATCCAAGCAGAGAGGACGCTCCAGTATGCTGCTCAACAGCTCCGCCAGCACATCCAAATCATTGGTATGCAACAGAAAATAGTGTATAATACTGATGCGATTATCCAGGGAGCTATCATTTCGAAAGGCCTCAATCAGATGAGCTCGGGGCACTGTCAGCGACACCAAATCCAAACTGCTCAAATCATAGGCCAATGCTCCCCATTTTCTCAGGGGTACCAGCTGACCCAGCTGAGGACTACGTGAAGATTGGGCAGAGCATACTATATGACACATGGGCTCATGCTGCAAGCCCACATCCAACAGATGCACAAAGAAAGCGGACGAAACCAACAAATGATGTGGTCCGTGCAATGCAAAAGTGGGTCTTAAGAGGCGAGCCTTATGCCAGGGTACACCCGGCATAACGCAATGCACCACACAACCATGATGGAGCAGGGTAACGGAGTAAGCAAAATGCACCTCCTGCTGCTGCGATTGCAGGGGCTGGTATAGATAATAATGGCAGACGAAAAACATGCCCGTACTATCGGCTAGAATGATCAGATTCAGTGAGCTATCGTGCACACGCAGAGGCACTGCATCATCATCATAGCTGGGTGAATGCTCCTGTGCCAACTTGGGTAAGTTGAGGGGTATGTTGAGCTGTAAAAAGCAGGCTTACAAAAATGCAACACAAATTGACAGGTGCATAACTCTCTTACCACCGTCTCCGTGGGTTGCTTCTCATTAAACTGAAATGCTGTTAAGGTGGGACTTAAGGTGGGTGTGGCCTCCGGTCCATTCTCCTCCTCTAGCTCATCCAATAAACTTAAGCTCTTGGCCTTGGGTTTGAGGTGTATATAATACAAGGCCTGAGACTCGGCATCCCATTGTGCCCAGCTAAAGTTTTTGGCCAGAGTTTCGTGTGTCAGTATGGAAGTATCCAAATGCCAGGCACTGCCCTCGGCTCCGCCGCCTGCCTGCTGTGTATTGCTGGTAATGGAGCTTTGCTTGACAATGCAAGTGTATTGCTTGATGGCTGTAGAAAGAAAAGAATTGAGCTGACACTCTAGTACACTGACCCAAGCCACTACTTACACTCCTCATGGGTGAGCACAAGCAACTTATCCTGCCAGCAGGTACGCGTGGCGCTTTCCACACGCCACAGAAACTGTGTCATCATTTGCCTGGGCGTGGGCTCCTGGTTCAGGGGTGTGACAGTTCCGCCTTCACTGCTACGAGCTTCCACCACAAAGGCCTGATACAGGCCCTGGTGCTTTACTACATACGAGAGTAAGGTGACACTGCTATTAATGCTGGCCTGAATGACCTCGTGGCCGCCTGGCAGAGACCATAGCAAACGCAATTGCTTTTTAGTGGCATGAAAGTGACCCACGCAGGTCTCTTTACGTTCAATCTCTTCATCGTATTCGAATATCCAAGAAGTTAGCAAAGAGCCATCTTGCTCCTGTCCCAAAATGCGCCACTCGTTAGCTTTTTCTGCAAAAGTTTTGGATTAAGAGCTGAGACTGGATTTAAGGGTTTGGAACAACTTACCCTTGTATCCCTGGGTGCCCAAGAGCCCACAGAAATTGGCAGCCAAGTTTTCCTGGCGTAGCATTGTGGTTTTTATTTAACAATTGCACATTTTTTCGGCAGACACCCAAAATAAATCAATAACAAGCAACAGCTGTTTAAACTAGAGTGACCGTTTGTAGACAAAATACCAAAAAACAAAGGGCAACATGTAAAAAATTTTAAAGCGCCAAATTAAAGTTAAAGCAAGTTAAATTTTAAATAAAAAATCTATTTATATTATGTTAAGCATACAGAAAAAGTTATAAATCTCTCAATTTATATATTTAAATGATTTTTTTTCTGCATTGCTCTTTACCTCCTCGCCATGTTTTATTTTCTCAGAACCGTTATGTGAAAAGGAAGGCCACAGCAGAACGTGAAAACAATGCCCAGCGAAATAATTACCTTACAATTAGGCCAATGCGGCAATCAGAGTATGTAAATTGGCCATAATTGTAAATAAACACCGATCCGATCGGACACTGATCTTGCAGTAGGCTTTGAATTCTGGAAGAGATTGTGCCTAGAGCATGGCATTTCACCCGATGGCGTCTTGGAGGATTTTGCCACCGATGGACAGGATCGCAAGGATGTATTCTTCTATCAGGCTGATGATAATCATTATATACCCAGAGCTGTGCTTTTGGACTTGGAGCCAAGAGTCATACACAATATAATGAGTTCGCAATATGCCAAGGTAAGCAAAAGCAAAGTCGATGAGAGATGCGCACGTGACACGATCAATTCACGGCTTATAAAAAAAATGAATGTGCCGATTGTAGTGGAATCTTTTTTTAAGACAGTCGAATAAAGATAACTTAATAATATTTTGTTGAAATCCGTATAACCCAGACAGTTGTCAGAAAGGGCAATATTACACAGTTCAGGTTCTTAAGAATGCAGAAAAAAGTATGTATTAACGGTTAAATTTCGGGAATCATATCATCAGGTCTTTATGTATAGCGGAGTTCAACAGTCAAAACCATTAGAGATAGAGAGCTGTATTTTTCACAATAGTTTTATCTCAATCCGAAAGTGAATACTAGGATCCGGCTTTGGAAAACTCCTTCGGAAAATGTAGAAAAATTCCCAAAAAACTCTTGTATGAAAATTGTATGAAAAAGTAAGAGAAAAAGTTTAACTCACTAAACTTCGCTCCAAAATTATTATCAAAGCAACACATAACTAAATACAAAAGAGGTAACTTTAAAATTTTGGAATATCTACTTCTAATATCAGAAAATGGGAGGAAAAGTGTTGAATATAACTTTTCAATTAAAAATTTACTGTTTGGTTTTACATTCAATCGGATTCATGGGGACTTAAGATTGATTGGCCTAAGGGAAACATAAAAAAGCACAGAAATCCTATGATAATAGAGTTTGGAGAGTTTCCATTGAAAAGAAAAAAGGTTATCTCACTAAAACAAGTTTTCCGACCGATTGTTACAAAGGGAGCTATGAGATATAGTCATCCGATCCGGTTGGTTTCGACATATTAGTAGCGTGCAGCAAAAATAAGACTGTGTGCTGATAAAGAAGACTCTATCAGCTCGATAGCTTCAAAACTGAGAGACTAGCTGGTGTAGAAACAGACAGACGGACGAACGGACAAGGCTCAATTGACTCAGCTGATCAAGAATAAATATATTTTGTTGTATCGGAAGGGGTATACAAATCTCGGTCGAGCCGAAGTTAACTTTCCTCTATTTTTGTAGTTAATGTTAAAGGATTGTTTTAAGTATCTCCAGATTTAGCATCATTTATTCCACTTCTAAATCAAATTTCGATATCATCCACAGCTCTACAATCCAGAGAATGTCTTTCTATCCAAACATGGAGGCGGTGCTGGTAATAACTGGGCCTCTGGCTTTAGTCAAGGTGAACGTGTTCAAGAGGAGGTTTTCGATATACTCGATCGTGAAGCCGAAGGCAGTGATTCCCTAGAGGGTTTTGTGCTCTGTCATTCCATTGCCGGTGGTACGGGTTCTGGCATGGGTTCCTATGTTTTAGAACGTCTATCAGATCGTTTTCCCAAGAAATTGATACAAACTTATAGTGTGTTTCCCAATCAGGATGAGATTAGTGATGTTGTGGTGCAACCATATAACTCGATGCTCACTCTTAAAAGACTTACCAAGTGTGCAGATGTTGTAGTGGTTCTGGATAATACGGCTCTCAATCGCATAGCCACAGAGAGACTGCACATACAAACTCCCACTTTCACACAGATCAATAATCTGGTATCCACCATAATGAGCGTGAGCACTACCACCTTGAGGTATCCATCCTACATGAATAACAATTTAATAGGATTGACGGCACCTCTAATACCAACGCCGCAATTGCACTTTCTGATGACTGGATACACACCTCTCATTACAGATCAAGAGGTGAGCTCAAAATGAAAAGTTTTCCCTTCAAAAAACAAACTAAATCTTTTACCTTCAGACAAAAACCAATGTGCGCAAAACTACCGTGTTGGATGTAATGCGACGTCTATTGCAACACAAAAACATGATGGTCTCCTCTGCCACGGCGGACAAACAGAATCGACACTGTTTCATTTCCATCATGAATATTATTCAAGGCGAAGTGGATCCCAGCCAAGTGCATAAATCCTTGCAACGCATACGCGAACGTAAACTGGCTCAATTTATACCCTGGGGACCGGCGAGCATACAAGTGGCACTGTCTCGTAGTTCTCCCTATGTGCAGACAGCCCACAAGGTGTCCGGTCTAATGATGGCCAATCATACGGGCATCAGTTCGCTCTTCACACGTGCCATGACCCAATACGATAAGCTAAGGAAACGAAATGCTTTTCTCGATCAGTTTCGTCGTCAGTCCATGTTTAAAGAGGATTTATCCGAACTGGATTCAGCACGCGATACAGTAGATTGCCTAGTGCAGGAATATGAGGCAGCCACTCAAATGGATTATCGAAATTGGAGTCCCCAGGTGGATGTGCCAAAACTTGTAGCAGTTTGAGTGGAATGTTAAAAAAAAAACGCAAATTAAATTGTATATATACTTGCAATTTAGGTTTTGTGATCTTGTTATAAGATTAAGTTTAATTAAGAGGAAATTGCATTCATTTTTCTACATTTTCTTCTTCTTGAGTGAGCTTGCCAGATGTATGATTGTTTTAGAAGTCAACCTTTCACTGATGGCATCCATTTGGCTTGTTGAACTCCCTCTTGAACGTTTGATTCTTATAACAACAGATTTGTCTTATACACGAGTAAGTGTTGAGTAACTTGGTAACAAGCCTATCTCTGTTTTTAACTTTACTTACATTTTTTGCAGTTCATCTTTAGTAAACTTTACGCTAATGGCATCTAAAAGAAACACATTAGGAATTGGCTTGCTGGATTATGATGATGCTTAAACTGGAACTCTACTTTTTATATAGAAAATTGCAAAGCTCGAAGGTTTTTTAGAAATGGTATTAAATTAATTACAAATTGAATCAGAGATGGGGATTATTACTGGAGCGAAACACGTCCCTTGAATTGTATTCAGAACGCAGATATAAATCCGTTCCCTCAAAAGAAAAAGGTTAGACTTAAGTTGTTTGATGAGGATAAGTCTAAAGATAAGTTTATTTGTGAATTTGTATCAGGACAGCCCACTTATTGGAATATACTGCATATCTCTTGAATAGAATCAGCATGTTTCGATATTACCAGAAATTAAATCGAAGCACCCAAAACGATACCACAATTGATGTTTATTCAGGCTTTAACCCTTTACGCTATAAATCGGCCCTCTCCCTAATTAGAGTTATTAAAAATGGGTTCTTATCAAAACATATGAACTATTATCAAAAATTTCCGCTACAGGAAAAACAGTTCGAGCTCTTGTATCTATTTATAGAAAAGTGCCTACAACCTGTGCTCTGGGTACACTGATGTTGGTCGTAAGCACAGCGACCTGTGGGTTTGAACAAATTGAATCCTTCGAAAGATTTAAGATACGCTAAGGTCTTACTAAGTCTAATTTGTGAAGAGTCAGACCTTCCTGTATATTCTGGTGCTTTTAATTTTATGAGATAAGGTTATAAAATATAAATTTAAATTAAAAATAGGGCGCTGTAATCGAGTGCCAAGACTCCAAAATACCATGAACCATGAATTTCGTGAATTTATCAAATTTTATTGTGCTTATCAGAATACATAGATATTAGTTCCAAGGCACGAGGTTCTATCCTTAAAATTATGACTCTGCAAGTGTTTTGCGATTCATGTTCATACAAACAGACAGGCTGTTGATAGCGATCACGATTATATGTGCTTTTAAGGGTCGTAAATGTTTCCTTCTCCTTGTTACATATTTTTGCCCAAATTTAATGGGTACCGGGTAAAATGAGGAGTCCAATTTAAACAGAAACTGTTATGAATATACTTTTAAAAAAGTATTTTTTGTAAATATTTGATTAACTTATATCACCAATATACAGACAAAATGTCACATTGCTACCAGAACTTTGATTTTTTATACCCTTGCAGAGGGTATATTGAAATTGTGGAGGTTCGTCGTCGTCCCTTAAATCATTATTTTTGGAGCTTAAAACGTCGCAGTCCGAAAATTTTGAAAACTCCTGATGCACATAAGTTTTTTGGCTCCACCAACACAACAAGGCATCTATTTTTTCCCCCTTAAAATGCCTTTCCATTGGAGTCACCGTACCAGATTAATGGACGTATAGCCTTTAACATTGAAAAAAGTTCGAGTTTTTTAGGTTTTATATAGTTTTGGTCATAAAGACTGATTTTTTTTAGAACATTATCAAGAACAATTTTGTAGACTAGGTCAACATCTACAACTTTGCCGTTGACAAATAAATCAAATTCTGAATGGTTCCAGAGATATGAGTAATACAGAAAGTACCTCTTTGTCACAAAGGTGAACTTTAGCTCAAACTTTCAAATGCCCATAAAAAAACAAGAAAGAAAGTCGGTCGAGCCCGACTATAACATACTCTGTACCAAGAAAATTATACGCTCAGCATAAATTTTGATGCTGCAGAAGCAGCGAACAGTCTTTTGATCATAACTCGAAAACCGTTCATCCGATCTTCTCCATCCATTCTTCTCCATTGGCGGATCGATAAGTTATCCTGCTAACTAAATATGTCCAAAAGGAACAAGCCATCTATCTTCAAAACTGTGGGAGATATGACGTTTTTTCTAAATTGCGGGGGCGGAAGGGGGCGTGGCCATCAAGAATATATATACTTTATAGGGTCGGAGATGATTCCTTCTCGATGTTACATACTTTTGCACAAACTTATAATACTCTGTGTACCTACGGTACAGAGTATAAAAATGCTGACTAATCTGACCAAATCCAGCTAGGGTTTTTCTTTATACTTCAGGAGCTTTAAGATTTACCGGGTATGAATGTCATCAAAAATATAAAGTTGCAAAATGTCGCACTGTGTAATTGGTGTGTTCTAAAAATCGCATTCGCTGTTAAGTAAAATTCCATATCGTAGTTTTCTTAAAAAAATTTTAATTATGTTTTGTTGGACTCTTTCTTTTGAGACATTTAAAAAGCTATAGAGTCGAGAAGCTTAAAATTCAGAGGCCATTGTGGGATTTAATAAAAATTGAAAGGGTGTTTCAGGTTTTTTTATCCCACTTTTCTGCCCATTTTAGGTGTCAGACGCACTAAACCCAACCATATAACAGGGGGAATTGCTGCGCAGATGGTCATATTTCTGTTGATCATTTTTGTTGAACCGAACCGTAATTTTAGGTTCGGAACTGGCTCGGCTTGAGCTTTTAATTGTAAAGAGCATTGCTATAATAAAAGTCGGAATTCCGGGTTCGAACCGGCTTGTAGCCCTGATCATTTTCCCTCCTTCGTGTTTTTCAATCCTTGGCTCACTGTTCTCTATGAATCAGAATATGCCCAACAATATTTGCAATCAAAGGGCCTGAGTATAGTATATCAATCAGCTCTCACAAAACAAGAGCTTTGCAGACGGCATTGGTGGAAGAGCAGCAGGAATAAGCAGTCATCGCACTTAGTTTAAAAAATCATCGAAGAAATTAAGGATAGGGATTGGCAGTTGTAAGATAGCAAGTTTGCTCTCCCCTTCTAATTTGCTGAATTCAGAAGGTCTGATCTTCAGAAGGTGCGCTTACATTTTCGAACCTTTGTAGCTGATTAGACATCGCATAAAAAAGAGTCAGAGGAGATTTCAACCATATTTTAAATATAAGAGAGATCGTTTTTTGATTATAATAAAAGCCGGTTGGCAGAACCGTATGCTACGAAACTGTGAGAAAGGCTACCTTCTGATTGTTACACAAACTTAAAATATCTGGCTTTACATCCAAAAAGGTCAAGCCGAGCTTCCATCAACCAGTATCTGCTTTTCCCAGTCATACCTACTAAAGAAATAATATTTTCCTGTGTACCCAAAACCGAGTGCCTAGTAGGCTGTAACATTCTACATTCAGCTTGTGTCATTTAGCTGGTTTGGTGGTTGTTACATTTTTCTCAGTTTAATTTCGATATTCCAATCGTTAAGACTTTCTAAATTCGTTAGTCAAAATTAAATCCTGTTTCCGTGATTAAGCTAAGGTGAGTATGGGTGAAGGACAAGTACAAAATAACAACTTGACATACCCCTCAGCTTTTTTGGAAGGAAACTAGGATAAGCGCTATCGGACGCTGTCTCTATCGCTCTCTCTTATAAAACCACCATTTAATCCTCAATTGTACGTACAAATATGTTGGCATTTTTCGAACCTCTTATAATTCTTTTGCATCACCTAGATCATGTACTGTGGAGATCCCTGCTGTGGATATGGATATTGCTGTCCTCCTTGTTGCGGTCCTTGTGGCCCAGCCCCCGGCGCGGCACCAGCCCCAGCCCCAGCTCCACCACCAGCACTTGCAGGTGGAACTCAAAGCGGTGGTCCTTTCAACGTGGCCAGCAGCGGTCCAAGCCCCGTTCAGAGCATGAGTCCTAATCCTAATGGTGCCAGCGCTGCTCCAGGCGCCGCTACAGGCGGCGCTCCGTGTGCTAACACTGCTCCGTGCGTTAATAATGCCACCCCTACACCCCCGGCGCCCATCTGCAAAAGCTACTTATCCAGGATGACGGGTCTCTGGACAGAGTTGTGTTAGTAAATTTTTAGATGAGAGCGTTTTTTTTTATAAAAAGACCAAATCCTGACGAAAATGTTGAAAATATAACTTAACAGGCCTCGACTTGTCTGTGGTTTTCATTTTTATACACCTTATTTTGTGGCTATCGAAAAAATTCGACAAATTTTAAAATATTTTGGCATTAGCTTCATCATGTGCTGCCCTAGCCGCTGGTTCCGGGAAACGCCTTGCGTCCAATGCTGTCTCATTGATTGCAGCTACTGTTGCCCTCGATCCACTTGTGGTCCTTGCTGCGGTTGCTGCTCATTTGGTTGCTGTGGACCATGTTGTTAGCTGGCAGCTGGAATCTTTTGCCAAAATATTTTGACCATTGAAAAACTAATCCAGTGTGCAGACATTCCGATGGATACCGAGCCGGAAGCTGTGCACTGAATTAGTTTGAATGTCAGTTGTTAACCATAACAAAATCAATTAAATTCACAGCAGCAATATAAATCCATTAAGAATTCGTGGGACATCTTTTAAGATCATTTATCCAAAAGATTTGGACGTACACCTGTAATAAAACTCAAATTTATTATGCAAGGTCTATCAGTTTATATGGTTGAGCTTATTGGGCAACGAGGTGGATGCACTTTTCATCAATGATTCGATTTTAACCGGTGGCCGACTATGTGATGTCGATGTCGATGTCGAGTATCTATTCTAATCCTGTCTTCAAAGCAGAGCTCTATGCAATCAGAATAGTGGACGTGTAACAGAAATCACATCACAACTCAATATATAAGGTTGTCAAAAAAGTCTTGCGGTATTTTTATTGAATTTTCAATTGTTC
>JAWNNO010001179.1:0-16844 GCA_035044985.1 Lordiphosa fenestrarum | reverse complement strand
TGATCGACTTTCTAAGTTGTTTATCGAATTTTTCCCAGGATAGGATAGGATAGGAAAAGTTTCTTCTTAAAAATGGGAAGCTCGATTTTGATTTTAGACCCATGGTTTCTTTGGCAAACCTTCTTAGAATTCATCGTAGATTACGATTTTGAGAACCGCTTGGTGCATTTTTTTTGCTCCATACAAATTGACCCACTCTAATATATATACTCTATGGAGTCGGAGATGTTTCCTTCTGGCATACTTGTACTGGTTCTGGTACATACTTTTGCACAAACTTATTATACTCTATGAACCTACAGAGTATAAAAAATGGAGAGCTCAGTGCACCACAGTGAAATTGAGTGGACAAATGCAGATGAGTGCTGAAAGTCCTTGATTTAACTACAAAGACTCTCTGAAGTGAACAAATATTATTTGAAGACTTTTATAGGCTATGGCTTGAAACCAAATTAGTCATCAGTGCCTTAAAAAATCATGGCAGTGACCTCTTGGGTGAGTTTTATTGAAAGACAATCGCTCATAACGAACGAAGTTACCCTTGCTGCTGCATACTTGGATCCACGAATTCGAGTTATATCCCTTCGAAACCCGATTCAACTGATGGCTGCTTGAGTCTACTTAATCGAGTTAATGAGTAAAATACTCGCTGTTACCAAGGTGATTTGTTAATAACAAATTAAATTCGCTGTTTAGTTTTTATATTTCATATTTTTTTGACCAATGATACAGCCAGTAACGTCAGAGGTTGACCCCATTCCTTCAGTGGAGGCATCAACCAGTCAGTGCGAGAATGCTTTTCAGAGGGCCTTTTCAAATTTAAGTTTGCTCATCATCTCGACTCAAATTTAACTGAACTAGGGCGAGTTTAACGCAGACGTGAATGCAGAGATGCAAGCTACTTCGGAAATCAACTCGTACAACCCTAAGACTATCAATACAGGCGCCAATAATATGGATTATTAGGAAGATCGAAAATATATGACCCCTAGACTGTATCAGGCCTGTTCCGGCTATCTCTTTCACTAAATTTGCTCGATTTCGATTTGGTTGCTTTTTTGGATTCTTACATTAAAGCGTCAAAATGATGACTTAAAGTTATTTTGTAGCATTGTCTCCTGAATTTAGATAATGTTTGCTTTAAAAATCAAAGGGAACAATTTTGAAGTGAAACATTTAAATTGCAAGTCGAATGCAATTCGTTCGCATACCAGAACAGCTAAAACAAAATAATTCGATTTTGTGTTCATTTGAAATCGAAAAAATATGTGAAAACAGGGACAGTCTGTATGAGTTGGCAAAAACTGTACACGCAGTACCCGCTACACAAGTCAGTGTCGAAAGGTAGTTTTTAGCACTAAAATAGTCCTCAGTGACTTAAGGTGCAATTTATCTGCAGATTCCCACAGAAAAGTTTGGTTTGTCATGCTTAATATGTTTCATTTGTGGGTTTAAGGTATTCATTTGTTTTAGTTATTTCGATAGCGATAGGCAATCATATTAATACTCACCCGCAAGTGTATGTATGTATGTGTTAGGGTGAGCGCAGCTGTTAGCACCAGAGCGCCCTCTAGCCGTTGCAATTTGCCAGCGCGGGCGATAGATCTTTGCGGGAGAGGAGGGGAGGATAGATTAAAATTCGAAGTTGGAGAGAGGCAAAGGCAGTGTTAGTGTTTTGTGGGTGTTTTAAACTAAAATACGGATATGTTTCACCATTCGAATGTATGTACAAGACATCATCAACATCATTGGAAGACTGGTGGAATCGTGGGAAACCATGACATCCGTGGACAGATATGCTCCTTAGTCAGACATGATACCAAACTCAAAACTTAAAATACTAATATAAATTTACAATTAGACACATCTACCCCTTTCCGTACATATTTGAAAACATACATATTCCCCTATTAATACATTAATTTTATATACGAATACCTACTCATATATATATGTATATATGTACAGGTTGATAATAATAGTAGCTACGAAAGGTGCTCTGTGTAAATGCTGTGCGAGCCCAGGTATCCAATTCTGAGCGTTTATGTCTTATTTTGGTGGTGCCTCGATCCGTCCCGTTAGAGCTCTTTTAGGGTAGGTTGCAGGAGATCTTAGCCCTTATTTGAGTCGACAGTTTAAAAACGACCGAGAGAAAGGTTTACTTGGCCCGTAAAGTATAAAGTACATGGGAAGGGAATAAAATAAAAAAAAATAAAAGAAGTTAGGATTAATCAAGAATACAAAATGTCTGTCAAGGATATACAGTCTAAGATTGAATTATATTTATAAATTAAAATGTTTATAACAGTTATAAGCAGGGATGCAAACCAATCTAATATAATTACTGGTTCGGTTCAGTGGTTCAGACAGTTTCTGAACCGCCGGTTCGGTTAATTACACGGTTTTTGGAACTGACTGAACCGCGGTTCCGGTTCGGTTCAGTGGTTCACAAAGGTACATTATGATTTATATTGTCATGTGACTTTTGCACACTTTCAAATTGAATTCCTATAATCCATTTGAATATCTTTAAAACCCTTAGAAGAATGTCGCAAATTTATTGTGCCAGATTCAAAGGATTCGTCTATAAGATCCTAGAGGAATGATCTTTAAAAACAGAGAATGTCGGCCAGAAAAGATTAGAATAGAAAAGTATAAAAACTCTCCTGGTTAGCATTGAATTAAGGTGAATGTATTAGAGATAATTCCAAATATTGTCCACTAGAGGAAAGAATGTACATTGATGGTACGTATATTAAGAGATCGGAGGGCAATTACAGAAGACTTACAGAATTACTCGTTCTTAAATTTTCGTTAGGTCAACCTTAAAAGTTCCGGCATTGGTAAGAATGTAGAGAGTCGAACGATATGTAGAAAAATTGTCTTGGGGAAACGATTCAAATTCCCAAAATAATAAGTATCATTGGCTAGAGGAAAGTGACTCCCGTCTTAAAACTCGTCAGAGAGCTGAACCGAACCGAACCGTTTTTATTTGTGGTTTCGGGTTCGGTTCAGCAATTCTTAAAAGAAGCCGGTTCGGTTTGTGGTTCGGTTCACCAGCAGGAATAAGCGGTTCGGTTCGGTTCAAAACCGGTTCGGTTCAGAATGGAGTAAGCGTTTTCAAAAGAAGGGAGGGGGAGGAAAATTGCCAAAGTCTGGAGTAAGCCGATCGCCGTAGTTCCTATATAAGGGCGGACGACAATTTTAGATCGCTTCTAGGAGGGGCGGGTACGTTTCCGGTGAGAACACCAAAACCGGGTCACCAAGCTTGCCGTCAGATGACGCTGATTGTCAATAGGGTGTTTTGTTTGAATTTTGTTGTTTGTCCGTTTTGTAGTGATGGTCATTTTTTTGTAGTGATTGTTCGACCTGCGGGCTTAGGGTTAAGAATCTCGCCCTGATCGTGCCAAGCTAGCCGGTGTCAGCCCAAATGCAGTGTCCATTACAAATAAATGATGAAATTAAAATAATTATGCGAATTTTATTAAGTCTATGATAACATGGAATAAAAGCAGTAGTATGTGTTTCCATTTTTTCAGGAAAGCAAATAATAACTTTTAATGAATATGTGATCTTAGTATTAGGAATGAAAGCAGTTTCGCAGAATCAAAACGTAATTTTTGTTGAACCGAAAATTCAGATTCAGCTATTATTTTTTAATGAGGTTCTGTTCAAGGCTTGGTTCACAGCAAACGATTCAGTTCTAGTCCGGGTTGTAGCCCTGCTTAGTATTCTGACTAACAGACCAAATCTGATTTAGTCTTCTCAAGACGTATGTTATTTATATTTAATAACACTTTATTAAGGACTTATATTAAAAAGACAGTTGATAATAATTATTAAAGACATTAATTTTAAAGCTCAGAAAATAAACTTGATCGAAAGACAAGACAAAATTCGCGCATACTTATGTACGTAAGGACAAGCCAATATATGCATTTACTCTTTTAAAAACAGCTGTTTTGTGAGTAATAATATAAAACTCTTGAATAACTAGTATTCTCAGAGTCAAAAAATAAAACTACTAATTATTATTTACTGAAAAAAAATTTAAATTCCTCAATAACTTTATTCTTAGGAGTAATAAAATAAAACTCTTTAAATAACTATTAAGTGTGTACTTCTATAATTTAAGTCATAAGTCCGTCCCGGGTTATGGGGAGTTTGGTTAGTTTGTTTATAAAGTTCAAAATAATTAAGAATGCCATAACTTAATAGTCCCTGAAACAAGTTCTAATTGAAATGGAGCATTTACGAACGTATGCGTAGTAGGGCCGTTCAAATTGTTCTAGAGAGAAACAAGAACATACTCTGTACCAACGAAATTATACGCTCAGCATAAATTTAAATGCTGCAGTAGCAGCTGAAAGCAGCGCTGCAGCAGCGAAAATTTTTTTGATCATATGTATGTCTGGAAAGTACGAACCATCTATATTTATAACTGTGGGAGATATGACGTTTCTTCCAAATTGCGGGGCCTTCCGCGGGGCCAAATTTGAAAATAAACTTCATCTGCCTGCAGACATAAGAATCATACGTCCCATACATGTCAAACCTCTATCTCTTACCATCTCTGAGATCTGTGCGTTCATACGGACAGACAGACGGTCAGACGGACATGGCTATATTGACTCAGCTGTTGATGCTGATCAAGAACATATATACTTTATGGGGTCGAAGATGCTTCCTTCTGGCTGTTTGGCAGAATTATGGAGAAACTAGTAAATACTGAGTTTGGAGACGATTGCATAAAAAACAAAAAAGTTTTTCTCACTAGAACTAGTTTTTCGACCGATCGTTCCTATGGCAGCTATATGTTATAGTCATCCGATCCGGCCGGTTCCGACAAATGTGCAGCGTATTTGGACCAGAAGACTTCGTGCAAAGTTTGGTGGCGATAGCTTTAAAAGTGACGGAGGAGATAGCATAGAAACAGACGGACAGTCGGATAGATGGACAGAAGGACATGGCTATATCGACTCAGCTCGTCATGCTGATCAAGAATATATACTTTATGTGGTCGGAAATGCTTCCTTCTATGTGTTACAAACATTTGGACATTTTAAATATAAATTATAATATAAATAATTTTCTTTTTGCTGTTCATACAAACCCATGCCAAAGTGCGATTTTGTTGTTTGTTGAAAAATTGTGCAAGCTGCAATCATTTTTGGAAACGATGTGAAAATTGAAGCGAAACCTAGCTGAAACAGGAAATGGTTTTGTGGATTAATGAACGACACAACTCAGTCCAGAATGCACTTGGGGACCCCCTGAGGTCATTTTATTTATTTGTATATTATTAATAGTCGACAAAAAAAAGCTGTCAACAAGTTTGTAAGGCTTATTTATTAAGGCTGCATAATAAAGAAACCCTAACAAAATTACAAAATATTATTTTTATTTGCCGGTCCGGCCAGCTATGCCCCGATTCACAGCCTGTTGTAGTCAGAGTCGATATTAGAGCTGACAAATCCATTTAACAAATATTAAGACCTGTTCAGGTTTTCACTTACACAAAATTTGCTCGATTTCGATTTTGCTACCTGTTCTAGTTTTCACAATTTGGTAGAATTACTCGATTCGAATTTACATTGCTTGGAGCCTGTGAAATCAAAGTAAATACTTAAATTTCAATAAAATGCCATTAAAAGAAAGTCAGATATTAAACAGTTATATGTATTAAAGCAGTAATAATTTTTTCATAGGTTGTTATTTAGCTTGTTTTGCTTAACCAACTGATTAGGTTGAACGAGTTGTCAAATGGAAAAATATTTGGAACTGAAACATTCGAATTTCAAGTCGAATGCAAATCGTTCGAACACCAGAACAGCCAACACAAAATTGTTCGATTTTAATTTCATTTGAAATTGAATAAAATATGTGAACAGGCCTGATAGAGATAATGAAGAAGTAAGAAAAAAATAAGAAAATGCAGGTTTACAAATATAAAGAGGAATAAAATAAATAAAAGTAATTATGTAGAAAAAAAATATATATAAAGTGAAGAAAAGTTGAACATGTCATAAAACTAGAATTAAAGATAAAATGAACGAGTAACAAAACAAAAAAAATTACAAATTAAACGAGAGCGTAAGTTAAAGTCGGCCCTGTCCGACTTCGAAATACCCGTTACTCAGCTCAGCTCGCATAAGTATGCAACATTTTTTTTAACTCGGCTATTTATTATCCGATCCTTTTGAAAATTTGTGAGATTGTAGATATTGGACACAAAGACTACACTGCAAAATCTGAGCTCGATATCTTAAAAATTGTTATGTTATGTTGAGTTATTCAACATTTTTTATTGCGGGGGCGGGAGGGGGCGTGACCAAAATTTGAAACAAACTTGATCTGCCTACAGACAATACTAGCTTACGTATAAAATTTGGTTGCTCTAGCTCTTCTAGTCTCTGAGATCTAGGTGTTCATACAGTGGGACGGACGGACGGACATGGCTATATCGACTCGGCTGTTGATGCTGATGAAGAATATATATACTTTATGATATCGGAGATGCTTCCTTCTCCCTGTTACATACATTTGCACGACTTTAGTATACCCTTTTTACTCTACGAGTAACGGGTATAAAAACTAAAGAAAAGTTTACTTCGGCTCGGCCGAAGTTTGTATACCCTTGCAGCACGTTTTTTAACTAATTTGAAGGACATGTCCATTAATAACAAGTTTTTTCCAATAAGACTACTTTTCTGACTGTACTTTTGTATGACAGCCATACTATATAGATGTCCGATTTCGACCAAACTTGGCAGAATCATGAAGAATCATGGAAAACTAGTAAATACGGAGTCTGAAGACGTTTGCATTGAAAAAAAAAAAAAATTTCGCTCTAGAACTAGTTCTTCGACCGATTGTGTGGTATGCACAATAGAGCGTACCTGGTAAAAGGTCTCTGCCTACATTGATAATTCAAAAATAAATTTCGGTGAATTTGGAAACTTTAAACCCTCATCAGCACCATTAAACCTAAAGATATCTGATTTTGGATTTTCGTTAAGTTCTCTATAAAATATTCTGAATTTTTTTTAGCTATGAGCCTCTAAGAAAACTTTTTAAATCGTATGGAGAAAAGTACGCCCTAATGCACACATATAGAGTACCCACTGTACCCAGTACATTTTAACTTACACACATTGTTACACTTTGTTGCAATGTTTATGTATATTCAAGTCCCATGCTCAAAGCCAAAGTAATATGATCCTCCAAACTTCATAAGTGATGCGTCGGCATATTTAGCATAAGCTGGCGGCGCAGTTAACATGAGCCAATCCATGTGCACACATCACTCTCCCGATCTGAGCGTTGTGTAAATAATAAACACATAATGTAGTCGCTCCGCTACCAGCGTTTCTGACAGCGTAGCTGCGCGACTTTAGCTTAAGCAAAGCGTAACATAATTCTAAGCAATCAATCTGAAGTTGGTGCGAAGATCAAACACATCGAAGAACGAGTGCACTGTGTGCCTCGTTTAATAAAGTTAATAAATAAAAACTCAACAACCTGACTAAGTTTATTTCATGGCAGCTAGATGTTATAGTCATCCGATCCGGCCGGTTCCGACAAATGCGCAGCGTATTTGGACCGGAAGTCTTGCAAAGTTTGGCAGCGATAGCTTTAAAACTGACGGAGGAGCTAGCATAGAAACAGACGGACAAGACTAAATCAACTCAGCTCGTCATGCTGATCAAGAAGATATATACTTTATGTGGTTGCAAATACTTCCTTCTATGCGCTACCAACATCTGGACAATTTCAGTATACCCTCTCAAGGGTATAAAAATATAGGTTGATGCAGAAACATCTGCTGACGGAACTGTTTTCATTCAGTTCTTTAACATTTGAGATTTTGTCTTACGGACTCTAATTCTCTATTCGCTTTAGGCCAATAATTTAAACGATTATTAAATAGAGATTTAAGAAATTGAGCAAGGTGGAAAACTGCTTACAATAACAACAATTTGCGATTTGGCCATGGTATGTATCGATATATAACTTTCGATAGCATAAGTCGTGGTCCACAGCAGCTGTTTTTGTTATGTGAAATGACATAATAGCCAATTTACACTAGCCCACATCTACCGCTTACCGTCTACCGTAAAAGACAGTACGAAAAAACTTGCGTGCCAAATTTTTTCAAAATATTCCACCGTCAGCTGGGGATGTTCGTATCTCATGCTGTTTTACTCATCGTGAATACGATATTTCTGTGACCACCACTAAAAAAATTGTCATTCGCAACGAAAATGTAAAAATGCACTGTGGGCCACAAATCTCATATTTTGGCCAAAACTCTGATTTTTCTATACCAGAGTAGCTAGGAAGCTGAAATTTTTTACAATTAAATGTTCTAAATAGATTGAACTTACCGAAAATAATATTTAAAAGAATAAAAAAAATTTAGAACATATTTATAATAATCGAATTCAAAGTTACAAAATATTTCAACTTTTTGGTTTTTTAATTTAAAAAAAAAACTGTAATTAGATTTAAGCCAAATTTTGCAGAGAGGTATATATAAGTATACATTGTTTTAAAAAAAAAATTGTCAAGATCTGATAAGTCGTTTATGAGCTATTAACACAAATTGGTAGAGACTTTGACTGTTCACCACGTCCAGAAATTTCAGTCCAACTGACTACTTTCACCGTTATTTCCCTTTATTTACTGTGAACTTTGTATTCATTGCTTAAAACAGCAAAAAACATTTTTTTAAAACTAAGAAAGAACTATTTTTTTCTTATTTTTGTATTCTAAATGCGGGCTTCTAAAAGTAGGCTACCCACTTTAACCCATGGGACTGTCAATAGCTCTGAGCTGTTAGTTCATGGGCGAAACTAAATGTTGAAAAAACGAGAGCCTAAGTTAAAGTCGGCCCTGCCCGACTTTGAAATTCCCGTTACTCAGCTCAGCTCGGATAAGCCATGTCAAAATAGTACTGATTGGTGTCCTGACACAAAATTATTAACTGAAAAGCCATTTCTGTATGTTATTTGAAGCTTTCAATTAGTCAGCCGACTAAGCCTATAGAATTTGCTATTAAATCAAGTTCTTTTGTTCTTAATTTCAAGATTTCTGAATCGAAAAGTGCATGTGGGCAAGGCAAACATCTTCAAGATCTAAATACTGCCGACATCTTTTATATACTAAACCATCTCATCCCTGAAGATACCGGTAGGCACCCCAAAAAATTACAATATGCAGTTAGTTTGGTCTTGAACGGAATAACGAAGCGAGTTTTAAGGGCGAAACGGTGCCACCGCTGGTATAAATAGATGTTCCATAAAGTGTCATTATTGCATGGAAGCAATTAATCACAAATTTGGTGCCCTCCGATTGTGTTGCTAGCTTTACAATTTATGAAATATTTGAATTTTTTTTTCGGCATTTTGGTAAAAGGTCCCTGCCTACATTGATAATTCAAAAATAAATTTCGGGGAATTTGGAAACTTTAAACCAGTGTTTGAAAATGCTATGCTATCTCGTAGTTTTTTATTTTTGCTCCTGCTTCTGCTCTGAATGTGATAGGAGCAGAGCAATAGCATAAGCACAAAATTTTATCTGGAGCACTATTGCTTTGCTCCGTGCTGACAATTTTTTCAACGCCACATTCGCCTTCCATGACAGTTTACTATCGATTACTGCCCCAAGGTATTTAACGTTATTCTTTGGTGTTAGTGTTATTCCATTTATCTTTGGTGGAATCCATGGCGGTACCTTGTATCTCTTGGTAAAGAGAATGAGGTCCGTCTTCTCCGCATTAATACTAAGTCCGGCTTCTGTGGCCCATTTTAGTATCTCTTTGAGTGTAGAGTCCATGATTGAGCTGAGAGTCGATGGACATTTCCCGATGATAATTATGCATATGTCGTCGGCATATGCAGTTATCTTGGGTGCTTTCCTGCGAAATTTTGTTAGCAGTTCGTTAACCACAAGGTTCCATAGAAGGGGTGACAGTACTCCGCCTTGAGGCGTGCCGCCGTGTGCCTCCTTCGTCATGGTTGTGGTACCCCACTCGGCTTGTACTCTTCTGCAGCTCAGCAGGTTTCCTCCAGGCCACAGGTACATAGCCCCACCCCAGGCAGGCTTCAAAAATGGACTGTAGCCATGGTACGACTAAACCTTTAGTCGTTTTTAGCATGGCGGGAATTATGCCATCCAGACCGGGGGACTTGTAGCTCGCGAACGAGTCGATCGCCCATCGGATTTTTCCTGGAGTGACTAAGTTGGTTGGGATGTTAGTTTGTTGAGTGTTTAAGTCCTGAAGCGTATCTGGCTCGGTGACTATAGTGCAGCCCGGGAAGTGCGCATCGAGAAGAGCGCATGTAGCTTCCTTGCTGCTTTCTGTCCAGTGACCTTCGTCTGTTTTTAGTTGACTCTGCATAGGTGGCTGCTTTGAAAGCAGCTTCCTGAGTCTGGCTGCTTCCGAGACCTTCTCTATGCTCGAGCAGAAGGTTCTCCATGAGTGTTGCTTTGCCTTCCTTTCTTCTTTTTTGAATAAGCGAAGTCTTATCTTGTACTCCTCCCAGATGATCACTTCATCCGCTTGTTTGGCGAGTTTGAAGCATTCCTGGACGTCCTTCCTCTGCTCTTTCAGTTCTGGGGTCCACCAGGGGGGTCTGGTTCTCCTTTTTGTAACTGTGAGCCTACACGAGGTTTTGTATGCTTCGATGAGATTGACAGTGAGCGTCTTCACGGACTTCTCAATATCTTCCACCGAGCAGATGGGCGTTGACGTCGGCAGTTTTGATTCCACTGTCTTAAGGTACTTCACCCAGTCGGTATTCCGGGGGTTCCTATCAGGGTTCGTAAATTAACACACATTATTTTTAACACGAGAAAAATTAACACAATGAAAAAATACAGTGTGTAAAAAATTTTTTATTTTCACACGTGTAAATAACATTTTTTTTCAGAAGAAAAAAATTATTTTTTTCATGAATCTAACACGAACATTTTTCACTCGCATGATTCTATCACGCGTGTGAGAAATTTTAGCAGCCTTCTGTAAAAAAAAAATGCGAGCAAATTTTTTTCACAAAATTTCTCACACGCGTGTAAAAAATTTTCAGAATATTTTTTTCACTGCATTGGTGTTGGTGTGTATATGAGAGTCGGCTGTGTGTCGTATTCTCGTGCGCGGCTGCGGCTGCAACTCGGCCAGGCACACTGAGCTGACAAACGGGGGTGGAAAATTTTAAGACGCGAGTGCCTGTGCCTGAGGGCCATAAAAATTGCGATCGGCTGCCTTCTGACCAATCAATGAGCTGTATTTTGGAGATGTCTCTGCTAATATCCATTTTGCATTTATCTCTTTTTTAAAAGGGTAAGCTCGTACCTATTTTGATTCGCAGCCCATTGATGGTTGGCAGGTCATTGCAAAAAAGCGGATCTTGAATTTTTATGACCCCCATATAAAAGGGACAGGCACTCTCGCGCGACTCCAAATTGGATATTAGCGGAGACCGCAGAAAAATGCAGTTCCTGTCAGCTCATTGATTGGTCAGAACGTAGCCGATTGCAATTTTTATGGCCCTCAGGCACAGGCACTCGCGTCTAAAAAATTTCCACCCCCGTTTGTCAAATTTGATGCTGGCAGTACAGGTCCGAATTGAGCGTTTGGCCATAGGGGAGCAGCTCATAGTGGATGATTCCCTGCCAATCCCACCAATCACACAGAAGAACCTTCCTTTCCGTTGTCGTAAGTGACCCACTTTTCATCGCCAGTCACCATCCGCTTCAGAAACGGGTCGATTTTGTTGCGATTCAGAAGCGATTCGCATGCATCCATACAGGCCAAAATGTTTTTTTGCGTCAAGTCGTGTGGCACCCATACATCGAGCTTCTTTTTGAATCCAAGCTTCTTCAAATATTTTATAACGGTTTGATGACTCATGCCCAGCTCTTGGCCGATGCTACGGCTGCTACTATGCCGGTCTCTTTCGATCAATTCAGCGATTTTATCGCAATTTTCGACGACAGGCCTTCCGGACCGTGGCGCATCTTCGATCACCTCTGCACCAGAACGAAAACGTTGAAACCATCGTTGTGCGGTGGAAATGGAAACTGTATCGGGTCCATAAACTGAACAAATTTTATTGGCTGTGGCTCACGAGCCGAGAACTATGGCTCATGAGCCGAGAGCTATGGCTCATGAGCCGAGAGCTATGGCTCACAGCTCAGAGCCGATAACTGTGGCTCACGAGCCGAGAGCTGGTTGTTGGCTCATGAGCCGAGAGCTGTGGCTCACAGCTCAGAGCCGTGTGCTGTGGCTCACGAGCCGAGAGCCGGTTGATGGCTCACGGCTCCCGAGCTGTGGCTCACTGCTCTGAGCCAGAAGCTGTGGCTCACGAGCTGTGAGGCGTTTAGTGCTCCCGGCTCTCGAAAATCGGCTCTCAGCTCTGAGCGAGAGACGAAATGAGGCAGAGCGCGCGGCTCGCTCGTGAGCAATTCCGAACCCTGAAAAGAACCCACAAAATTCATGGTTTTTTATCTTTTGTGAAAACGAATACGAATAAAATCTTCCTTGTATTTTTTTTATTTCAATCTAGTCCAAAGATGAAAATAAAAAATCAAGTTCTGGCAGCTGGTGCTTTCCTAGCTTTAACTATAATTTTTTTATTATACTCTGTACCGTAGGTACATAGAGTATTATAAGTTTGTGCAAAAGTATGTAACATCCAGAAGGAAGCATCTCCGACCCCATAAAGTATATATATTCTTGATCAGCATCAACAGCCGAGTCGATATAGCCATGTCCGTCTGTCCGTCTGTCTGTCTGTCCGTATGAACGCACAGATCTCAGAGATGGTAAGAGATAGAGGTTTGACGTGTATGGGACATATGCTTCTTATGTCTGCAGGCAGATCAAGTTTATTTTCAATTTTGGCCACGCCCCCTCCCGCCCCCGCAATTTAGAAAAAACGTCATATCTCCCACAGTTTTGAAGATAGATGGCTTGTTCCTTCTGGACATATTTAGTTATTAGAATAACTTATCGATCCGCCAAAGGAATGAAGAAAACCGGATGAACGGTTTTCGAGTTATGATCAAAAGACAAAATTTCTTGGTCTTGTTTTTTTCATCTATTTTACAATAAGTCAACTTTGAACGGGTGCCATTCAAAAACTATTTGGTGAAAAGGTTCCAAATTTTACCATAAAATAGCTATAAGTATTCTAAATCAATTCCGACTGTCGTTTTATCCAACTTCCCAAACACAAAAGTGGGACTTTTGGCCAAAATTTCGGCCTGCTGGCCCAGTGTGCAATGTATCCGCGGCAAGTGATTGTCAAACTTCAAATGCCAACTGGAAAATTAATTTGGCTGTTGTGTGTATTGAGCAAGCTGTGCAGAATACAACAACAAATGACAATAGCTGCAATCTTCTTTGGGCGACAGTGGAATATTGGTTCCGCATATTTCTCTTGATTTTTTTCTCAGCAGAAATGATGATTCCACCATTTCCTTAAAGTCCCGTTTCCGATATATGTGGGATCATTCCATTTCATACATATCCGTATTTTTCCAACTCGGCAACTAGTTGAACTCATATATTCTGCTGTTGTTGAGCGGTGGACAGTGGCAGTATGAACACGAGTTTCATTTTTTCACCATCTTCCCATCGTTCCGCTGAGATGGACTGCTGTGCGAATAGGCTATAAAACAAATTGGAAATAGAACTTATCGAAAAAAAAATCTGACGAATATCTGATCGCTCTAAATTCAAATCGTACGAATTTGCTGAAAAGGAAAAAATAAGTGAAAACCGGAGCACGGCTAAAATTTATAATGAAAAGAAGTTTTAAATTAAGTTTTCTATGAATTGAAATAAAAGTTCGGAAACATTTTTGTTACCATATGCAAAAAAAAAAATTATTTATACCTGGTCTTTGTTGTTTGTTTGTCGAAAATGTTGATAAGTTCACGAGTTCTTCACATCCATGCTCTGGAAATAGAATTGCAAGAGACAGAGCAAGTACTAAATTATGGAAGAGAGGGGATACTCCATTAATTTACTGATCAAAATGCTGCCAGTTTTTAACATTTACTTAATTTGCTTAAATTCGATTAGGTGTTCCCGTTTTTAGAATTTGAGAGATTAACTCGATTTGAATTAAAGCGTCAGATAATAGCTTAAAAGAGTTCTAGTCTAGAATAGCATGTTTTACGTGTTTTACCTTTTTAATTAATACAAGAATTTTTCCGTCCATTTTTATACTCTTGCAGAGGTATATCAGCACAACGAGCTGAGTTGATTTAGCCATTTCCGTCTGTTTTCCTTCGTCAGTTTGAAAGCTATTTTTTGCAGCACATTTTCCGGAACCGGCCGCATCTGTCGAAAAAGTAGTTTTAGTGAGAAAACCCTTTTTGTTTTTACTGGAAACACCTCCAAACTTTGTATTTTTTAGTTTGCTATGCTTTTCCATGATTCCACTAAGTTTGGTTGAACCATGAAGTTGTGCGAATGTGTGTAACAGGGAGAAGGAAACATTTCCGACCCCATAAAGTATATATATTCTTGATCAGCATGAACAGACGAGTCGATATAGCCATGTCCGTTTGTCCGTCCGTCCGTCTGTCCGCTTGTCCGACCGTCCGTCTGTCCGTCTGTCTGTATGAAAGCGTCGATCTCAGAGACTATAAGAGATAGAGCCACAAATTGCTTGAAGCTAGATGTATGCCGTACGCAGATCAAGTTTGTTTCATATTTGGAAAATTCCCCCCCGTCCCCTTTTATCCCCAAAAAACCAAGACCTCCTCTAGACATCCTAAAGCTTAAAAACCGTCAGATCCACAATTTTCAAGTTAGAGCCTCTTGGTTTAGTATACATCAAGCTAGGCCCAATATCTATCTATTATGAAAAGTACAATCAGATCGGACAAAAAACCCCGGAGTTTTAAGCGAATCAGTTGAGCTGATAAGAGCACCCCCCCAGTTGTTGGTCACGACTTGAAAAAAGTGTTGCTTACATTTAGGATGACAATTTAATAGCTGTTACAAAAACCGGTTACATTCATCTTCAAAAATTCAAAAACCAATAAATGAAAACAAATGAACAGGGTATTTGTGGTCGGGAAACTCGACTGCAGCGCCCTTACTTGTTTCTATCCTAACGCTACAAATACAATGTACTTTCTGCGATAGTCACGACTGTTTAGTCTTATTTAAATTTATATAAAATTTATCCTACTTTGATTCTATACATTGACTGTTTATTTATTACATTTGTGTTTACCTAGTCTTCTAAAAATGTTGTCTTAAATTGTTTATGAATTGCGTTCCGTTCCTAATTAATTTAAGTTCATGTGGGAGTTTGTTTCATCTATGAGCTGCGGCGACATAAAAATGATTTTCAGACATAGACAAGTGTATTCTAGGACATATAAGGTTCTGTGTTCTTTTCAAGGCTGCAAAGTTTATGATATCAAATAGATAAGTAGGTTCTCTAGTGATAATAATATTGTGCAGAAAAATAAGTATTCGTAGGCTGATCCATGATTTTAAATCCAAATCAAAAATGCTGTTAGAGTATGGTGTTATATGGTCGGTGGGTTTACGGTCGAAAATATATCTGACAATAAAATTGAAAGCCACCTGTAATTTGTTCATGCTGATTGCGTCACAGCTTCTAAAGATTTTAACTCCATAAAATAAGGTCGGTATTAGGCATGTTTTTGCAACATTCAGTTTAAAGTAACGTGGCAGACGATTTCGCGTTGAAGACAGTAGCCTGAGCATACCGTAGGTTTTTCCTGTTGCCTTTGCTACATGATTACTCCAAGCAGAGTGTTATTGAAATTTATTCTAAGGTTAGGAGCTTGGTCTACGTACTCTATAGCGGTGCCTCCAATAGTGAGTTTAGCCTGCTGTATGGTGTCTATTGCTTTCTTATAAACTAATAGGCGCCGCTTTAATGGTAGTCCGCTTTGACCCGGCAGGAAACCCACTCGAATGATGTTAGGATACACATCCGCTCCTAGCACCATACAAATTGAAGAAGGTCGGTAGAAGTGCTCGTCCGCGAGCTTGATGTGGGCAAATTTCTTCCCTTATGCTTTCTCCCAGGATACGCAAAGGAGTGCGAATTTGCATATTCGGCTCCATTTTGAGCAAGACCTCGCCAAAGCTCGCTTCCGGGTTGGATACGGGGCTAACCATAGCCGTACACACTTTCTCCTCGCCTACGTTGACATACCACAGCTTCAGAGCCGATGCGAACGACTCATTGATCACACTAACTGGAGCGCACGGGTCGATTAGCGCGCCGACTTCTATCCTCTTCTCTCCATTATCCACAAGAACCACGGCCGTGGGTAGCAAGTTTATGCTCTTGCTCTGGAGCAACGCCAGAAGGCAGTGACACAGAAGAACGCGCCTGGCGAGAGGAGAGAGAGGAAGATGAAGCTGACCGTGTCTGAACAGAGGATGACGAAGAGGATTCCCGGGGCCGAGGAGAGGAGGAACGAGCACGTTCTCGGAAATGGAGCAAAGTGTGATGCCGCTCGCTGCACACTCTGCATCTGTCTCCGCTTCGGCAGGATCGCCCGGAGTGCTGATGCGCAAGGCAGTTGGCGCAGTATTTATTAATTATATATATATATATAATGCACTCAAACGCAGAAAGCGGCCACACTTCCGCAGCGGATGGATTCCCCGGCAGACTCGGTAACGGATGGACTTAGTTCCTCGAGAACGTCTGCTTTCCTGCGTCTGTGCACTCGTGTTGCGTGGTGCCATCTTAAGTATGGAGCAACAGAAAACCAAACGGTACTGAAAGGAAAGATACAAATCTACGATAAGTATACGTCTTGATATCTTCTTA
>JAWNNO010001173.1:0-38655 GCA_035044985.1 Lordiphosa fenestrarum | reverse complement strand
CATCAAGGTGATTTTTATGAAAATGATCTTCCAGATGTTGGGTGGGTTATATCAAGGGCGATAAAAAGTAGACTAAAAAAAGAGTCGAACTTATGCTCAAAGTGTGATTTATTGAAATACTCCTAAAAAAGATCCAAAATTACTCCAAAATGAGTCAAAACAGTTCAGAAAAACGGGTTTAAATCGGCTCCTCAAGATGAGTGGCTGCTAGGGTATCATTTTCTGCCGACAAAAGTAATATCTGATATCTGATCAGAAAGAGCGCACTGAGGTCTCGAAAAAGACTCGAATGTGATCAAAAGTTTGATAAAATGTTAGCTGTGTACTTTGAGACTGGCAACAATTTTTGTGATTTTGATTTTTGATGCCTTAGATTTGAATATATGAAGAAATACTGATACCCAACCGTATAATAAACTTATCGATGTATTTTGAGCTCGATATATCAAATATTGATATATAAAATTTTGATTTTTGATGATATCGATCTGTATACTTTAATATACATCGACAGCCAACTATATTATGGATATATCGTTGCTATTGGGACTCGATAAATTAAAAATCGATATTGGTTATTTTGATTATTGATGTCATCGACTTGGATATTATGAGAAATATCGATAACCAACCGTCTAATCAACTTATCGATGTATTTTAAGCTCGATATATGAAAAATCGATATGAAAAATTTAGATTTTTGATGATTTCGATTTGTATATTTTGAGATACAACTATATTATGGATATATTGATGTTTTTGAGGCTCGATAAATCAAAAATCGATATTGCTTGTTTTGATTTTTGATGTCATCGACTTGGATATTATGAGAAATATTGTCAACCAATGATAATTTCGATATATTGATGTACTTAAGACATGATATCGATATAGAAAATTTAGATTTTTGATGATATAGATCTATATATCTTGAGATACAATGACAGCCAACTATATTATGGATATATCGATGCTATTGGGACTCGATAAATCAAAAATCGATATTGCTTGTTTTGATTTTTGATGTCATCGACTTGGATATTTTGAGAAATATTGTCAAACAATGATAATTTCGATATATTCATGTATTTAAGACATGATATCAATATAGAAAATTTAGATTTTTGATGTTATCGACTTGGAAATTTAAAGAGTTATCAGCCACCAGCAAAACTTTCGATAAGTTGAAGACTTTTCGACCTCTATCAAATTTCGATATTCATAATTTCGATTTTTTATGTTATCGATAAGCAAATTTTAAGAAATTGCGACAACCCTACACCAGGGACAATCAGGACTGTATGCTCTGCCGTTCCATTGTGAAAATTTGTTTGATCTGATAAGCGGATGATATTGTTATCTTAGCAGAAGATATAGGAGCGCTGCCCTCTAAGCTAAACCAACTGCAGAGATACAGTTTTGTCTGCGAAATGGAAGTTCTTTGAAATCTAGTTCAAGTTAATGACATTCAGAAGTGGTGGTGGACCAAACCATGAAGAAAAGATGATCTAAAATGGTCAACCACAAGACTCTAAGCATTATCCTACCCCCTGATGTGAGATTCAAACAGTATGAATGCCTGAGAAAGTGTATCCCCATTATTAAAACTTAGAAACGAATCAAAAAAAGCTGTAATGAAAATAGTCAAAGAATTCTTCTCACTTCTAAATTGCCATAAAAAGTCGACCGAACATAGCTCACTGAGTTAATTAACCAACACAGAGAATAAAAAAAGAAAACCACATTTAGTTAAGGATGCTCAATTGAATACTGGGTCAATGTTAATGTTAACTAACTTTTGAGCCCTTGTCAAAAATATTTCTTAGAATTAAAGTATCCCCCCTGGATAATTGCATCACCAGCCGCTGCATCAATCAGCCTAAGGCATTTGTTTGTTGGAAAAATTAAAACTGCAGCCAACTATTAAAAAGACTTATTAGATTTCTTTGATGGCAAAGTTGGGGCTCTCCCCCCACCCCGGAGAGCGCGCTTAAAGCGCACCACAGACAACACACGAAGCTAGTTACTTTACTTTTAATTACTTTTGTGCAAAATTCATTTATCACTTTTATCCCAGCTCAAACTGTAGCTACTCGTTGCTTGCTGGGCTGCCCCAAGATCTATGCGAAGAGCCATTTTTCACTTGCAAACTTTGCACAGAGGGCGGCGGGAGGACATTTGAAGAGGATATAAAATTGAACGCCCCCTTTGCTGCCCAGTCATTGGCCAGTTTGGCAGCTGAAAAAAAGTCAAGTGGAAATTCAATGATGCCATTAATTGGCCAAAGTTTTCACTTATGTTCTGATTTTTGGCCACCCACACACTCACACACACTCGCCCCCAGCAAGGAACTGTGCCAGGAAGTACAAATGTAGCTGGTGCTAAATTTACGGTTGCCAGTTTTGCAACTTTTCGCCGACGCTTCCAGCCAAATTGCATGAAATCAGTTTAGTCAGTAAACGCCCCCTACACATGCTTGCAGCGCACCATCAGCTGCTGCTGCTGCTGCTGGGTAATTTATCTTGCAACTGGCATGGCGGGGCCGGGTTAAACGCTTCCTGCCCCCCCCAGAACCCAACCGACCACATGAGCAGCGGTAAGAAGCAACTGACCCAGCCAGGCCGTTCATATTTTGCATGAAAAATGGCCGCGTCATTAGGCGTTGACACGCCGTAAACAAAAAAAAAGAATGCCGGAAAAACTGAGTCAAACTTTGCAGCTCCCACCGCGCCACCCAGATTGATGACAGCCGCCGGCAATGTCAATCGATGCTTCCCCAGGAAACTTTTGGCAACTTGAAACTAGCTGCCTTTTTTTTGTTGTTTTTTTTGCCAGGACTAATAGCCAAAACTTTAAATTGTTAGTGCGCGGCCAGATGAAAAGTCAACGGTGTTTGGCTGCAGGAGCAGGTCCTGTGCCTCCTCCTCCTGCTGCTGCTGCAGACAGTTTTGTAGGAATAATAAAAGGAGAACAAAAAAAAAAAAATAAGGATGCTAAAAAGTCGTTTATCTTCGGGCCCATAATGACAGTTTGGCAAAAGAGCTGGCTGCTGTGACAGTTGCGGGCCAAAGGGCTAGGGCCGGGGGGTTAAAGTATTTGGTAGACTCCGCTAATGTTGATTGCCTCATGTGATGAGTCCGGCACCTGTGCTGCAGTCAACATTTTGCACCCTCGACAAATTGGGGCAGCTCAAAGATCAATATGTTTGTAAACCGAACTGCAATCTCCAGAGAATTCGATGAGAAATTGAAAGTCAGAATTTATTTGTTGCGGTCGCTTTACAGTTTGAGTAGCACTGGGCAAATAAAACTAAGTAAACTGTGTTAGTTTTTCGAGTTTAATACATGCCCCCACTTCGCTCTCTTCCTCTCTGCAGCTGGGTGCGTGTGTGTGTGTGTGTCTACAACTAAATGGAGCAAATGGTCGAGTGCCCGGCATTGGGTCGAGTGCACCCATAGGGACCATAGAGCGGGGGTGTGGGGATTGTTTGCACATGCAGCGCTTAGTTTTAATTTGTCTGCCTGAATTTCGTTTTTTCCTTTCATTTCATTTCCCTCTACCACAGCGTTCATTTGTTTGCACAAATCTGTTTTTATATACGATATTTTTTACTAGCTCTTCATTGTTACGCTCAGTTTTTTATGCAGGGTGGGGCAAAAAAAAGGACGAAATAGAAAAGAGCAGAGCTGCATATGCATTTGATATTGTGTTGAGATTTTCGCTGTGGTGCATAAAACAAACAGCTCAATGTACTACGGCTGACTGCAGTACTGGCCAACTGGTCCGCTGGCACAGTGCCTGCCTGCCAATTCCAAAAGTTTTGCCGCTTTTTGTTCCATTTTTCTTCTTTTTTTGTGCATTGTATTGCCTCCGCTCTCTCTTAGTGTTATTGTAATTAACAGTTGTGGTTTATAGGAGAATGCATAAACAACAGAAATGTGGGATTGCATGGAATTTGTTGGCTTAATCGAGTAATTGGTGCAGAGCTGGTGCTGAGCTTTAGAAGACGTTGGCAGAAAAGCTGCACCAAAATCTTTTATTTTTGTATTTCAAAGCAAGCATTTTTCATATTCTTTCAATGAGTTTCAGCTCTTTGGAATAGTAATTGAAGATCCATTTTACTTTAAATGCATATTTTAATCCTTTCAAATCCCAAAATTAACCAATGGCTATATTTTAATATCCTTTTTTTTATCTCTTTGAGTGTTTATTATAAGAAAACTGCAAAAATTTGCCATGGATTTAACAGTGAAACTTGGTTTTCATTCAAAAACTGCAAGATATTTAGTAAGTTACAATATTTTCAAAATTGTGTGCTCTAAAACTGTAAATTCGATTGATTGGCCTGCACTTTTCAATTGTATTTCTTGAAGAACAGAGAATATTTTTTTACAAATTTACAGAACTCCGAGACTTTTAGAGACTCATAAATGTATTTGAGTTTATCAAGTCTAAAGGCTGCAACAATTGAAAGATTTTTTTACTGAAAACTGTCAAAACTTGACTGAAGTTGACGATTAAAAGGTGTTCTGTGCTTTAAAACTGTTGATGTGTTGGACTGACCAGTGATTTTTAAAACAAAACTGCCAAAATTTGAGAAATTTTGAGGAATTTTTTGGATTTGCGGCTTTAAAACTGTAGCCTAAAACGAGTGAGCAGTCTGCTTAAACTGTATTAATAGGAAAACTTCCAAATTATTTAAAGCTGCTGAACTTGAAGATTTTCTGTAACAAAAGTACATATCTTATTCACCTAAGCTGCTCAAACTGTGAACATTTCAGGATTTGGGGCTTTAAAACTGTAGCCTTAAACGAATGAGCAGTGCTTGTCAAACTCTGGCGATCCGAAAACTTCCCAAATTATTTAAAGCTGCTGAGTTTAAAGATTTAGTGTCAATAAAAAAAGTACATGTGCTGCTCAAACTGTAAGAGCATCTTTTACCAAAGATTCGCAGCTATTAAACGATAAAAACGATAGTTGCTGGTAGCTACCAATTACCGCTTTGTTCCTCATGCGTCATCTATAAATATCTAAAAATCTTTGCTAATACTCACAACCAGTGGTCGGCAGCAGCAGCAGAGACCTTAGTTTGACGTACAATGCGCAATACTTTTTATACTCTGTACCGTAGGTACATAGAGTATTATAAGTTTGTGCAAAAGTATGTAACATCCAGAAGGAAGCATCTCCGACCCTATAAAGTATATATATTCTTGATCTGCATCAACAGCCGAGTCATGTCCGTCTGTCTGTCCGTATGAACGCACAGATCTCAGAGATGGTAAGAGATAGAGGTTTGACCTGTATGGGACATATGCTTCTTATGTCTGCAGGCAGATCAAGTTTATTTTCAATTTTGGCCACGCCCCCTCCCGCCCCCGCAATTTAGAAAAAACGTCATATCTCCCACAGTTTTGAAGATAGATGGCTTGTTCCTTCTGGACATATTTAGTTATTTGGATAACTTATCGATCCGCCAAAGGAATGAAGAAGATCGGATGAACGGTTTTCGAGTTATGATCAAAAGACAAAATTTCTTGGTACTGAGTATGTTATAGTCGGGCTTGACCGACTTTCTTTCTTGTTTTTTCTGTGCTTTGATTCAATTCTGACTTGATGGGTTGAATATTGCGAAGACCACACACACACCTTATCCATACTCCAGACTAGGACAGACAACAGAAGTGTAGGGATCGGCAAATTCCTAAGAACACCGCTTATTGAACCCAAAAACGCTTCTGGCTTAGCAGAGACCTTAACCTAATTTGTAAGCTCTTTGTGCTCTATTGAAGCTCTTCTCCATTGATTGGGAACATTTTATCTCCATTTCATCCAAACTAAATTCAATTTCAAAGTAATAAAATTTCAAGTAGGAGTAGTACTTAGGCCAATATATCTTCTGGTTATCAGTTGTGGGGAACAGCAAATCGAAGAAACATAGAAACTACACAGAGAAAAAAAAGGATATTTTAAAATATCCATTGGATGATTTCCGGTATCCATTTGGGAAGGATATGTCTGAAATATCCTTTTAATCATCCAACGGAGCTAAAAATCATCCAATGGATATGAAAAATGATAATCATTTAATTGATTTTGCAGCTCCTCTGGATGATTAAAAGGATATTTAAGACATATCCTTCCCAAATGGATCTTTTTTGGATCTTTTTATACCCGTTACTCGTAGAGTAAAAAGGGTATACTAATGTCGTGCAAATGTATGTAACAGGCAGAAGGAAGCATCTCCGATATCATAAAGTATATATATTCTTCATCAGCATCAACAGCCGAGTCGATATAGCCATGTCCGTCTGTCCGTCCGTCCGTCCGCCCGTCTGTATGAACACCTAGATCTCAGAGACTAGAAGAGCTAGAGCAACCAAATTTTAGATGTAAGCTAGTATTGTCTGTTGGCAGATCAAGTTTGTTTCAAATTTTGGCCACGCCCCCTGCCGCCCCCGCAATAAAAAATGCTGAATAACTCCCACAATTTTTAAGATATCGAGCTCAGATTTTGCAGTGTAGTCTATGTGGCCAATATCTACAATCTCACAAATTTTCAAAAGGATCGGATAATAAAAGGCCGAGTTAAAAAAATGTTGCATACTTATCCGAGCCGCATTAGGTTATTAAACACTAATTGAACTGAGTAACGGGTATTTCGAAGTCGGGCAGGGCCGACTTTAACTTACGCTCTCGTTTTTTTCTGTGTAGCTGCAGGGGAATGGTAAAAACCCATACTGAAGTATTTGATTTGGTACGAGGAGCGATTGCCTTAGTTATCGAACATAAGGTTATAGTTCTAGCCTTGACTTGTTTTCATATATTTGCTACAAAGACTTATCAGCCATATTTGTGGAGAAGAACAACTCATCTTAATCTAAATACTAGAGAATCGAAATACTTACAGAGTAGTGTCAACTTACAACTTTACTCTCTGGTGTATGTTCCTTCTGAATTGAAAGCTTAAGCTCAAGCTCAAGTCAATCATAAAAACACATGATTTTATCTCGACATTTGGATTGAAATTTCAACCAAAGGTCGTTCTGGAGCCGAGATATCCGAGATCAAGTCAATCCAATGCATACTTGGAATGAGAAAATCCGGGATTGACCGACTTCTGACATCGTTTGGGATTGATTTAATCCCGGATGGCTTGTTTTTTTTTTCTGTGTAATGTTTTCATTCATATAGGCTCATATAACTCATGAACAATTTGGAATTTGGCATTACCATCTTAAGCAATTTAAAAGCTCTTAACCAGGGCTACACAATACTACTCTCGTTTAAGCACAGAATATTCTATAAAACTCAAGAGATAACTCAGAAAATGTTTGATAAGAGTGCAAGAACTTTCTCAATGAGAATACTGAAAACTCATTGGAAACTCTTCATTCAAATTTTGAGAAACTTTTTCAAATCTGTAGAATTATGTTTAACCTAAGCAGCTAAGACTGGATTTACACGCTGAAGCAAGCTTTGGAAAAGCTTTCATTTGTAGGAAAAAGCTATAGTGCAAGAGCTTTTTGGAAAACTTCAGAAAGTTAGCCTCACCGTGTAAGGCTCTTTCGAACCGGTTCACACAAGTGGAAATATATTTAAGAGAGTCACTTTTTTAAAGACTCTGCCCCACATTTGCCCTGGCCTGCACATTAATCATCTTCTGGTGTCGATTTATAGTTTATGGTACAATGTTTTTTTGATTTCCGTATTGATTTGTTGCATTGGCCGCGATTCTTGCTGCTGCGATAATAAAATAAATCAAATCAGTTGAAGCAAACGCTGCCGGCGCATTCGCTGGCTGCTGCTGTTGTTGTTGTTGTTGTTGTTGTGCGGTGTAGCTTAGCGGGTTTTGGCGTTCTCTTAATTAAATGTGCGCAGGCAGCAAATTTGCACAACCAAATTGCTTTACCATCAAACTGACCCAGTGCTCACCCCATCTCCTTCTTCTCTTTTGTTTCTTGTTTTGCAGTTTGGCTAGCACTGGCCGCCAGCGCCGATGACTCTTTGGACACACGCGAAGGTGTCGATCTGGTGCTCAAGTGCCGTTTCACCGAGCATTACGATTCAACTGACTTCACCTTTTACTGGGCCAGATGGACCTGCTGTCCGACTTTGTTCGAGAATGTGGCCATTGGCGATGTGCAGCTCAACTCGAATTATCGGTAAGTGTTTGTGCATGTATATAGTTGTTGTTGTTGCCGTTGTCCTTGCTGCTGTTGCTGTTGCTGTTGTGTGTGTGTGCAATGGGCTGATAAATCACAGACGGCCTCATAAATTCAACACTGATGCCTGTCAATGAGCAGGCGGCGCCGCCGTCGAATGGGCTGCACATTTATTTAATTGCCTGCATGACATCGACACTCAGATGGCCTGCCCCGGGGGCATCCGAAGGATTGTGTTCGCTGTGTCCTCGCGTTTATTGATAAAAGATGAAAGATGCGCGAGTCGAGCGATGCGTTCAACTGTTAAATTTATTAAAATTGCCAGCGACATCGCCATTGGACGTCATCGATGGCGTGTACATCATTAAATGTTCATCTGGCAGGCGATAATTCATTGCTGTTGAGGCAGCGTAGCGGCGGGCAGAAGGCGGAGAGTTGGTTCAGTTCAGTGTAAACAAGACGATGCGGCCATCAAGCGCAGCTGCTTGCTGCTTGCCTTCGTGTATCCGAATAACTTTCTGCCATTATTGTGAAACGGTGGACGGAATTTTAAATTCAACAAACAAGTTAAGAAGTTGGAAATTTAGCAAATTCTTAAAGAATAAACTCGCTCAAATCCAATGCGGGAACAACCGAACTAAGCTCGGGGGGCAGTTTGATGCTGCCAAATGGTTCAGAGGCGGAAACCTTGAAAGATACAAGGTTTTCGATTTTCAAAGAAACCATTTCAATGTTTATAAAACTAGGTGCGTTTATGATTTTGCTGATGCCTACCCTTGCTTCTCTGTTCAGGTTAGTTTCTATTCTATCAAAAACCAAGTTGATTTCAATTCTGACCCATGTGAAATGGCTTTAAAGTCTTCCTAGAAATTGTGTATACGCCACGGTACTTCTCATCTAAAACAAGACCATGAACACAAGCCAAGTTTCTCTAAAAGAAGCTCCATTTGCCCACCACTGCTTTATAACTCAGAGCGGGCTTTTTAGACAAATCTTATAATCAACATTAATCATAGAACGGTCAAAGAATTGGCATAGATCGGATATACGGATGGTAAAGTTATAGGCAGAAGAAATTTCGCAACCGCACCACTGCCCACCACTGCTTTATACCTCAGAGATCTCAGAATCAAAGAACAGTCAAAGAATTGGCATAAATCGGATATATGATAGTTAAGTTATAAGCAAAAGAAAGTTTGCGACACCAGCGCTGTATTCTGTGGCAACAAAATACTTAGTGAGCATACACTTTCGCAGTCTTAGAGTATATAACAGGCAGTCTATCTTGGATCTAAAAAGATCCATTTGGGAGGGATATGCCTTAAATATCCTTTTAATCATCCAACGGAGCTGAAAATTCATCCCAAGGATGATCCACTTTCACATGCTTTGGATGATTTTCAGCTCCATTGGATGATTAAAAGGATATTTAAAGCATATCCTTTCCAAATGGATGCGGGAAATCATCCAATGGATACTTTTTCATATCCTTTTTTTTCCCCTGTGTAAGTCATCCAAACTTTTCCGGCTGTTTTCACAACATTGTTGCATTACGGACATCTCAATGTCTTCTATCTAGCATATGGGCGTTGGCGTCGGCAATTTTGATACCACTGTCTTAAGGTACTTCACCCAGTCTGTGTTCCGGGGGTTCCAATAGACGTTTCTAGTTTGGCAGTAGTCGAATTGGATCTTAAACTCTCAAAACCTCTCCATTCTAAAGCCTGAGTACTGTTCCCTAAGGTCATGGTTAAGTTGGCCGATGTTGGTCCCACCAGTTTGGTTTATACACTTCGACTGATTTATATGATAAAATCTAAGTGAGACTCACCTCTGTTGTTGTTGTCCGGGCTGCATCCGTTCCGATGAAGAGGGGCTGCTTCTTGGAGCTTGCCTCCGAAGTCAGTCTTCCAAGTTCAGCCGGAGGTGCCTCTCGCTCATGCATAAGTATTGGCTCGTCCCTTAATGGTAAACAGTATTGAAACCTTTAACGTGACTGACGAATCATTACAACCTGAGAAAAACACCAATTGAAACCAAACCTAATAAAAATGAAAAGAAAGTATCATCAGGTCTACCATTTTCACTTGTTTAGTTTATTTATTTATTTATAGCTTAAAGAGGCCTGCTTAGAAATGACAGTAAATTTATATTTATTAACAACAAGGAGTAAGAGGAAATAATATGATAGCTAAGTCAAGAGTTTCGGAAGGGTTCGTGATGCGTTGGTCATTCAAAGCTGAAGGTAAATTGGATACAAATTTGTAACAGCAATATTTATATGTATATGAAAACAAAACTATAGAAAGGCAGGTTAATAAGGCGTAGTCTGTCTTCATGAGGAGGAAGATGGATGAACGGATGCCAATTTAGGCCTCGGGGAGCGAAAATTAAGAACTGCTTTTGAACCAATTCGAGTTGATCTGGATATTTTTGATAGTATGGAGACCAGACACATGACCCATATTGAATAGAATCGATCTTACATGGGCAACATACAGTTGTATGGTGACATAGGGAACATTAAACTCCTTGGAGTATCTTTTAACAAAACCGAGAGCATAAAAACCACATTATACAGAATGTGTTAGTCTTGATCCTGAAATTGGGAAACATATTCGTAAATATATATTGTCATTGCTATGCCAGAGGTCGTGGGTTCGTGGCACCCGGTCACCTCCACCAGTTTTTGTTAGCTGTGAAGTAACTGGCCATGAAAAAGCTTCTCAAACACTCTGCCTTTCGGATTTGGCGTTAAACTGATGTAGGTCCCTTTCTTTTGTGCAAAAAATCGAAGCATACAAGCCAAGAGATTGAAAGAAGCTCGTCTCCGGGCACCTTTTAAGGCTGTGTATAGTCATTTGTTTGGGTTTTTCACAAATTAAATTTGCCACAAAACATTCGGAAAGCTTACTTCAAGGGCCATTTATCTTAATTAACAAGTTATGCTGTAAAAACATTAAAAATTGATACTAGATTGCCGTTGTTTGCTCACAAGAAACGTTAATAACATCGACAAATGGTAACTGAATAGATCTAAATCACATTTGTTTAACGAAGAATGTAAGGGACTAAAGTAAATAAACTCTAAGAAACAATAGCTGGGAGTTATAATGTTAGGCCAGTGTTGGTTAAGGTAGAAATTCCTGAAAATAAGTACACAGCACAAAAAAAAAATCCATTTGGATTGGATATGACTTTAATATCCTTTTAATCATCCAGAGGAGCTGCAAAATCATCCTAATGATTATTAGTTTTCATATCCTTTGAAAGATTTTAAGTTCCGTTGGATGATTAAAAGGATATTTTAGACATATCCCGTCCAAATGGATACCGGAAATCATCCAATCGATATTTTCCAATATCCTTTTTTTGCTCTGTGTACAACATAGCCGAGCTGTAACCTTTGTTTATCAGCCATGGTGTTACATTTGTGTAACTACTGCATTTAGTCGCTTTAGGAATTAAGCAGTTTATAGAAAATTGGTTGGTAAATTGGAGAGTTTTGCCAAGTTAAGTGGGTCCTTACGGCAAAGCAAGCATAAGGAAGTGCTCTACCCGACTTCCACCCAACTCTAGTTCTAGAGTAAGCGATCTTTCAGTCTGCATTTAACTCTTGTTTATAGTAAACATCTCCATCTAAACCATTAAAGCTGCGCTCGTCTCTGGTCCTACACACATGTATGGTCATGGCTATGCCTGACTATGTCGTCTCCTTGCAAACTACTCTCCCACCTTTCCTTTCCTTTCCTTTCCTTTTTCTAATGTTTTGCCTGCTGTTTTGTTTTGGCGTCTGTCAGAAGTGTGCCAGGCCAAGCTGACACATTTCGCCTTTGTGTGATGGATGCGTGGCAATAATTCTGGCTATTTATGCAAACGTCGGTTGTTATCAATGGGGCTGGCTCCCACGGATTTGTTGCGTCTCCCCTGGCTTTTATGCGGGTCAACATTTAACCTTTCACCTTGCCAAAACAGAAATACATCAAAATGTTATATATAAAGGATCAAATGGCAGGATCTGGAAGTTGGCAACACGTGTTGTGTTTCCAATTCGTTGCGGATGCTGATGCGCCACGCCCACTCCCCGCTGGTGACACACATACACAGATATATGTATATGTATATATATATATATGGGGATATGTATGAATGGCTACACTTATGCAAATTGAAATGCAAATCAGCTTGGCCTTCTGTGCTGTGCGTGTGTGTTGTAGGCGCTTTATGTTTTTTACCCCTAAAAAAGTCAGTTGGTTGATTCTTTGATTGTGTGCCGGTTCGCTTGGTTTGCGCCTTTTGCCACGGTTTATTGAATTCATTTAAAAAACAATTTATTATTTTTTCCCTTTTCTGTCTAACAAACCAATTAGCCTTTTGTTTTGGGTGTCAATGCCAACTGTCCTTTGTCTTCACTGCTTGTTCCAGATTTGTTAAAGAACAATTCCCGCTTTTGTGTGTGTTTTTAAAGCAATTCACCAGCTGTCCTTCTCAGAGCCATTAGGCCACATAAATCAGGCAAATTGTTTAACGCGCGATTAGCAAATTTTCAACATAATTCTTGCGTGTGTTTCTGTTTTTTTTGCCGCCGCTGCCACTTTTATTTACTATATTTTATATACTACATGCAGCTTGTATATCATTTATTTATTATGCTTGTCGTCTGGTGGTTCGGCCTGTGGTTCGGCGGTGGTGTGGCTGTGGCTGTGTTTCGCTGCCACTGTCTGTCCATAATGTATTTCTGGTGTCCTATTGAAATTTTCCAAGCGATTTGCAGTGAATGTGTTTTTTGTTTTGTTTTTCACGCTCAAAATGCTTGGCGAAATGATTATTATGATTAATAAATAAATATGCGGGGCGAAATGGCTGATTGTTCAACACATTTTCCCCAAATAGACCACTTTTTAAAGGCCAGGCCTTAATTAGGTTGCGTATACGCAGTGTGGAATCAAAGTGAACCAGTCACATGCACCCACAAAAAAGTAGAACGAATAACATAAGAACGAACGCTCTTAAAAAACAAGTATTTGTTCTTGAATTTATAAGAATTTCGCTCTTGAAATCGAGCTAAATTCGTTCTTAATAAAGTGATTTAAGGCAAGAACAGTGAAGCAAAGAAACAGAGAGGAGAGCAGGCATATTAATGAATCGCTCTCTTGCTTTGGAATTCCCAACCAGTTGTGGCATTGCTGGCTTGGAGAGACGGCTGTTCGACTGACAGTTGACAGGCCAAAACTGATGCTACTTTGAGGTGTTATGGATTCCTCGAGCCGACTAAAACTGCCTACAAAATGGAAAAACCAACTGATTTTAAATTGTTGTATGATTGGAATCTGGTAAGGCTCTTGATTGAAGAGTAAACCATCTTACTCTTGAATCTGATGGGCTCTTGATGCTAGAAAGAACATTCTCGGTTTTTGTACTCTGTACCGTAGGTACATAGAGTATTATAAGTTTGTGCAAAAGTATGTAACAGCCAGAAGGAAGCATCTCCGACCCTATAAAGTATATATATTCTTGATCAGCATCAACAGCCGAGTCATGTCCGTCTGTCCGTCCGTATGAACGCACAGATCTCAGAGATGGTAAGAGATAGAGGTTTGACATGCATAAGACATATGCTTCTTATGTCTGCATGCAGATCAAGTTTATTTTCAATTTTGGCCACGCCCCCTCCCGCCCCCGCAATTTAGAAAAAACGTCATATCTGCCACAGTTTTGAAGATAGATGGCTTGTTCCTTCTGAACATATTTAGTTATTAGGATAACTTGTCGATCCGCCAAAGCAATGAAGAAGATCGGATGAACGGTTTTCGAGTTATGATCAAAAGACAAATTTTCTTGGTACAGAGTATGTTATAGTCGGGCTTGACCGACTTTCTTTCTTGTTTAAGAAGATAGATTGGGTTCTGTCGACTTCTGTAAAGTGTTCTCCTCCACAGATTTCTGCTCCATATCCTTGGATTAAACGGCTTACTGCATTAAATAATTTCCATTTTGCATTTATGTGTACTTCCCTTTTCCCCAGGAAGTTGTTCCAGGTCATGTTAAAGCTTGTTGTTGCCTCAATACTCCTTCTAAGCTCCCAGATATGTAAACTCTGCTGATATTTTTACTTCTTCTGTCTTGTAGGTCCATCTTTCAGACGCCAATAGCCTGCCTATTCAAGTTCACCTCCATTCCCCATTTACTGCAATACTCTTCAAGCCGGTTGTTTGATTTTTTGGAGTACTTGGGTCTCGTCAGCCATAATAACAATGTCGTCTGCACACATTAATAAGCGGATATTAAGGTCTCCTAGAGACAATCCACCTCCTAGCGCCTCCTGCAAGTCGTCTAGGTAAAGCGCAAAAAGTGGGGGAGATAGTTTGCATCCTTGCCTTACCACCGATTCCAGTCTTAAAGAAGTTTGATAGGGCTCCACCTGTCCATATGGCTGCTTCCGTTTGATCATAAATCCTTTCCAGTATGTTAATGAATTTTGATGACACTCCCGTGGCATGCAGTTTCTAACAGAGCAGTTTCCTCGTTTCACATATTATTTCGCCTTCTATTCTTACAAACTGAGTCAAAAGTTGATCAGATGATCGTGCATTTATCTTCTATCTTTAAGAATTGCTTTGCTCCAGTTAAACTCTAAGAGACTTAATCCACTTTTAGGAATCTTATAACCGAAGCATTTTTAGCTTAGACCGGTGGAAGGACCGTCAAGTTCATCCGAATCATTTGGTGGTGCTGGCAGAATATGAGTTTTTAGGGACGCCAGCGACTCTACCAGTCCGGCATCCGTTCTTCCTAAATATCTGGTCCAAAACGGACGCTTGTTTGGTCTGTTTGGTTTTTGGACTGTGAGAGAGTTTGTTATTTCAAAAGCATATGGCAGACCTCTTTCGTTTGAAAGATGCATTGCACATAGTTTGGTATTTTTAAACAAGTAGCAGAAATTCATTTGGTTGCACTATCAAAAAGCTATAGCTAAGCTAACAGATTGTGTCGGTTTGGTCCCATGAGTCCCCAGGGATATGATTAGGGTTCCAAATGATCACTTCTATTTAATTAATATAGATTATTACAAAGGTTGAAAAGCTAACGGCACGAGGTTTCTAAGAAGAGTTATGATATCGATATGCTATTTGATATCGATAGGATAATAGGTAGAGGCTATCGATATTTGAGATGGGAGACTGCCACAAGATCTTCTAATATCAGAAGGTCGTCTGCGATCCACATTTGCGGAGTGCTTGGAGTGCTAAGCAGAACCACAGCCACATGCTCCTTAAGTAGCAACATTCTAATTCATCCAAATGCTTCTGTTCCATCTTATTGATGCCTCTTGTTTCAATTTTTCAATTCAATCGTTACAATCAATACTATCGATTGGGGATCACAACAATCGATGGTTGGCTATATTCTAATCCTTCAGTAGTTTCGATAGTGCTATCGATGGTTATCCCAACATTACAATCTAACAATCCATCTGATTGAAGAAAAAAGCAAAACTGCTTAGACTGTCATTAAAAGGAGTATATAGGAACCACATAGAAAGCCTAATGATGTCAAAGGGAATCTCTATAGTACTCCAACCCATACACAAAGTGGTCTCAAAGTTCCACTTCGACCGGATCATTCACTGTGTACAAAAGTAGCAAGAGAGAATGGATCTCATTAAAAGAATCATTCCAAATGCAATCACACACAATTCAGTTATAGACAAGATTTACACGGTGAAGCAAACTTTGTGAAGTTCTCTAAGTAAGCGGAATATTCAAGGCAAAGTGAATACATTTTATAAAGGTAAGGTTAAGCAACTCAACTGATTCTCTTGCCTACTAAGAGAACTCCAAGAAGTTTGCTTCACCGTGTAAATCCAGTCATACACATATCGGTCTCTGAGACCCCAAGGAACTTAACTTGGAGTAGCAGAAACGGGAAAGAAAAGCTTTGAGTCATTGGGGAGAATATAAGTATCTTTCCAGTTGCAACATTGGTATTACTGGGGTGTAACATTATGTTAAGTGCATCTGCGGGGGGCATAATGTAGCACTAGATTGAACTTTTGTAATGGTGCTGTGGACGAAAGGTTTACCCAGAGCCTTCATTTGAAAATGTATAGGTTATGGGCACTGTTCACAAAACTATTATAAAGTCTTGCTGTGCTGGTAAGTTCTAACTCCAACTCGGCACAAGCTAGGGGGTTTTCCCGTAATATTTGTAAAACGATCTGGTCAAAGTCAAAGTCCATGTACACCACAGTACAGAGTATAAAAAGAACAACAAAATTGTGTTGAATTATTCATAAATTTTGGTCTCTGAACTTTGGTTGGCTGAGGAGAAACGGAGGCGGCCGTGGCTGCAGTTTCCTGTGTGGCAGGCAGTCTCTCCTCATCTCCCCTTCTCTGCCTTTTCTCTGTGGCAGTTGTGGCAAAAGAATGGCGGCCGGAAGTACACGTTGACAAGTCGCACTTCGTAGAGCGGACAACTTCCGGTTTGCTGCTGGCGCCGCTTGCGGTTGACCCCAAAAGCAGGCAAAGTTTTATAAACTTCACATGCTGCAGGGGTGGAGCGGGGGGTTGGTTTCACCCACTATTGTTGTATATTTGCATAGAAGGTCACCATGGGTAGCCGGAGCTAGGCAATTGTTGTTGTTGCTGTTGTTGTTGGTGCGTGCGGTTGTGTTTGGTTTACGTATGTCTGCGGGCTTAAGCTAACTTTAAATTACGCTCAGCGACTGAAATTAATTTACGATTTGCCAGCAGCAGAGCAACAACAACAAGAGAAACATTAAGTAGCGAAGCATTAAGCCCCCCCCCCCCTTGGGGCCAGCAGATTTGCGTGGGCAAATCGCTTAAGTGCGTCAAATCGGGCCAAAACATTTCTAATATGTTTCACTTTTTTATTGTGGCATTCAATCAAACTAGATTAATGACTGATGGCCAAAGATTTTGACCGGTGGCTGTTCAAAAATTGTCATCTCTGATGACTTGAAGTTGCTGTCCCCCTCCGCTGTTGGTTTCTGTGATGATATTGGAAATTGCTGCTGCTGTTGTTGTTGTTGCCTAAGTGCCGCAAACAAAACGGGGGGAACAAAATATAAAGCAACAATATAAAAATATATAAAAAAAAACGAACGAAAGAGCAGCCACATCCACATCCACATCCACATCAACGGGAGGCATTTTCCCAATTGTGTTAAAAGAAATTTAATATGAAACTCATGTTGAGTATCGATTTTTAATTTTGATTTGTTAGCAAAGCAATTTCAATGCAAACGGACGAAATGGCGCGCGGAGGCGGCGGCATCTAGGGCGTCTTTGTTGTGGTTCGGAGGCCCGCAACGAAAATAAAATAACTTGAATTCCCAAGGGGGTAGATGTGTAGTCGGTAGGTAGGTAACAACAACTGCTCTGATGTCATTAACTTTATCAAGCAGTTTGGCATTTTTGGATCTCCTGCTATTTTTACATTACTTTTCAATTGATTGCTTGTAAAAGGACTAAACCAAATTTTAAACTAATTCACTTTAGTTTAAAGTTGTCAAAGGAGAGAAGAGCTTAATGCATATGGAAAGAAGAGAATTTAAAAAATATTCAACATTTTTCTGGGTTTAATTTTGTATTTTTCTTCGCCTTCCGTTCAACATAAGCAGCGAAACAAAAGGAAGTTTTCTTTCAGTTTACAATTGCTTATGTGCTGCTACATGAAAATGTACTAAACCAAAAAATTATATATATATTTAGCCTTAATCACAGAACAAATCAGAGTTTCTCTCAATCTCTTGGCTTCTATGCTTCTCATTTTCACAGAAGTAAAGGCAGGAAAAGTGTTTTTTATTCATTCTTATAGATGCGGTGAGAGCGGAGAGAGTCATTGCGGTTGAGAAAAAGAGGGTAGGTCATTTTCAAGAGTTTTTTTTTTGGTGGACTGAGGCGCACATTTGAGAGCGCATACATTCTTATACGAAACGAGAGCGTAAGTTAAAGTCGGCCCTGTCCGACTTCGAAATACCAAATACCCGTTACTCAGCTCAGCTCGGATAAGTATGCAACATTTTTTTAACTCGGCCATTTATTACTCGATCCTTTTGAAAATTTGTGAGATTGTAGATATTGGCCACTTAGACTACACTGCAAAATCTGAGCTTGATATCTTAAAAATTGTGGGAGTTATTCAATATTTTTTATTGCGGGGGCGGGAGGGGGCGTGGCCAAAATTTGAAACAAACTTGATCTGCCTACAGACAATACTAGCTTACGTATAAAATTTGGTTGCTCTAGCTCTTCTAGTCTCTGAGATCTAGGTGTTCATACAGACGGACGGACGGACGGACGGACGGACGGACGGACGGACGGACGGACGGACGGACGGACGGACGGACGGACGGACAGACGGACATGGCTATATCGACTCGGCTGTTGATGCTGATGAAGAATATATATACTTTATGATATCGGAGATGCTTCCTTCTGCCTGTTACATACATTTGCACGACTTTAGTATACCCTTTTTACTCTACGAGTAACGGGTATAAAAATAGAGGAAAGTTATATTATAACTTTGTATACCCTTGCAGCACGTTTTCTAACTAATTTGAAGGACATAGACACTGGAAAAAAACAAGTTTTTCTCAAGAAGACTACTATATAGATGTCCGATTTCGATCAAACTTGGCAGAATCATGGAGAAGCTTAGAAAACTAGTAAATCTGGAGTTTGGAGGCGTTTGCATTGATAATAAAAAAGTTTTTCTTACTAGAACTCGTTTTTCGACCGATCGTTCCTATGGTACATTGCGTTAGCTCTTATTCAAGAAATGTGTGATTATACCCGTTACTCGTAGAGTAAAAAGGGTATACTAAAGTCGTGCAAATGTATGTAACAGGCAGAAGGAAGCATCTCCGATATCATAAAGTATATATATTCTTCATCAGCATCAACAGCCGAGTCGATATAGCCATGTCCGTCTGTCCGTCCGTCCGTCCGTCCGTCCGTCCGTCCGTCCGTCCGTCCGTCCGTCCGTCCGTCCGTCCGTCCGTCCGTCTGTATGAACACCTAGATCTCAGAGACTAGAAGAGCTAGAGCAACCAAATTTTATACGTAAGCTAGTATTGTCTGTAGGCAGATCAAGTTTGTTTCAAATTTTGGCCACGCCCCCTCCCGCCCCCGCAATAAAAAATATTGAATAACTCCCACAATCCCTCCAAAAAAGATATCGAGCTCAGATTTTGCAGTGTAGTCTTTGTGGCCAATATCTACAATCTCACAAATTTTCAAAAGGATCGGATAATAAATGGCCGAGTTAAAAAAATGTTGCATACTTATCCGAGCTGAGCTGAGTAACGGGTATTTCGAAGTCGGGCAGGGCCGACTTTAACTTACGCTCTCGTTTTTCTTTAATAAGTGGTCATTGTAAAGGGTGTTTTTATACCCTTGCAAAGGGTATTATAATTTTGCCCAGAAGAAGAAATATACATTTCCGACCCCATAAACTATATATATTCTTGATCAGGGTGACGAGTCTGTTTCTACGCGAACTAGTCTCTCAGTTTTGAAGCTATCGAGCTGAAATTTTGCACAGAGTTTTCTTTTTGCTGCACACTACTAATATGTCGGAGCCGACCGGATCGGATGATTGTATCTCATAGCTGCCATAGGAACAATCGGTCGGAAAACCAGTTTTAGTATGAAAAACTTTTTTCTTTTCAATGGAAACGTCTCCAAACTTTGTAATCGTAGGTTTTATATGTTTTTTTATAATCCTACCAGTTTTTATTAAAATCGGACAACTATATGGTATAGCTGCCATACAAAAGATAGGTCTGAAAAACAGTCTTAGTTAGAAAAACTTTTTTGTTTTTAATGGTAGCATCCTGCAATTTTGTATTTGTTTGTTTCTCGTGCTTTTACATAATTCTACAAGTTTTTGGACAAATCGGATGACTATATCATATAGCTCCCATACGAACGATCGGTCGGAAAATGGGAAAAAGTATTTTTTGAAAATATTTAAGCGAGCACTTGCAAGGGCATAAAAACTTTGGCACAGACGAAGCTACCTTAGCTTTCTCGTTTTTGCTACTTTCTTTTTGGCAACACTGTTCTTGGCATTCCAGCTGTTTTGCTGTCACATGTTACTTGCAAACCTGTTCGAAACGCTAGCAGATTATTGCATTTATTATCGAAATCACTGTCACTTTTTTATTGGAAAATTGTGTTCGGCGACGAAGCTAATTTCTGGTCAATGTTGCCGTATTTGGTGTGAAGAGCAGCCAGAAGCTTTGCTAAAACTGTTTGGTGTGGAGAATGGGTTGGTTTCAACATTGGACCGTACTTGTTATACCCTTGCAGAGGGTATATTGAAATTGTTCAGATTTTTGTAATGCATAGAAGGCAGCAGTTCCGACCATATAAAGCATATATATTCTTGATCAGCATGTCAAAGGCATGTCCGTCTGCTTCTATGTCCACCGTCAGTTTTAAAGCTATCGCCACCAAACTTTGCACAAAGTCTTCTGGAACAAATACGCTGAACATTTGTCGGAACCGGCCGGATCGGATGACTATAACATATATCTGCCATAGGAACGACCGTTCGAAAACAAGTTCTAGTGAGAAAAACTTTTTTGTTTTTAATGCAAACGTCTCCAAACTCCGTGTTTACTAGTTTTCAATGCTTCTCCATGATTCTGCCAAGTTTGGTCGACATCAGACATCTATATAGTATAGCTGCCATAGAAAAGTAAGGTTAGAAAAATAGTTTTAGTAAGAAAAACTTTGTTGTTTTCAATGTAAACCTCTCTCAAATTGGCATATATTTATTTTATGAGCTTTTACATAGTTCTTCAAAGTTTTGTCAAAATCGGATGACCATAGGTAATAGCTGCCTTATGAATGATCGGTTGAGAAACTAGTTTTAGTGAGAAAAACTTTTTTGTTATCAAAGAAAACGCCTCCAAACTTTGTATTTCTTAGTTTGCTTTGCTTTGACATGATTCCACAAAGTTTGGTCGAAATCGGACATCTATATAGTATAGCTGTCATAGAAAAGTAAGGTTAGAAAAGTGGTCTTAATGAGAAAAACTTTTTGTTTTCAATGGAAATGTTCTTAAAAGTGACATGTAATTATTTGATATGTTTTTACACAATTCTACAAAGTTTTGTCCAAATCGGTTGACTATAGCATATAGCTGCCATAGGAATGATCGGCTGAGCAACTAGTTTTAGTTAGAGAAACTTTTTTGTTTTCTAAGAAAACGCCTCCAAACTCTGTATTTCTTAGTTTGCTTTGCTTTCACATGATTCCACAAAGTTTGGTCGAAATCGGACAACTATATAGTATAGCTGTCATAGAAAAGTAAGGTTAGAAAAGTAGTCTTAGTAAGAAAAACTTTTTTGTTTTCAGTGGAAATGTTCTTAAAAGTGACATGTAATTATTTGATATGTTTTTACACAATTCTATAAAGTTTTGTCCAAATCAGTTGACTATAGCATATAGCTGCCATAGGAATGATCGGCTGAGCAACTAGTTTTAGTTAGAGAAACTTTTTTGTTTTCTAAGAAAACGCCTCCAAACTTTGTATTTCTTAGTTTGCTTTGCTTTCACATGATTCCACAAAGTTTGGTCGAAATCGGACAACTATATAGTATAGCGGTCATACATAAGTAGCGTCAGAAAAGTCGTCTAAGTGAGAAAAACTTGTTTGTTTTCAGTGGAAATGTTCCTCAAATTAGATTAAACTGAAATTAACATTGTTTTGCTCTGAGCAGCATCATCTGTGTCTGTGGCCATATTTTCTTGAACGGGAAATGCCTTGTGAAATCTTTGACTGCATCCAATACCCAAACCCCAAACTCCAAACACCAAGCGCAGCAATGCATTTGGGAAAAATGGAACGAAAATGTGGCGCCATGTTGAAAGTTGATGTAGCTAAATTTGTTGTTTATTTGTTTGGCTTCGTTCCTGCTGTTTGGTGGATGGATGGATAGTATGGCAGCGACACTGTCGCCTCCAGGCGCCAGCCAGCATCAGCATCCCTGGCATGTTACCTGCCCGTGCTGGGGGTATGTTTTAGCGTAAGTGATTTGGAAACACCTGCTTAACATGTTGCAAGGTAGTGAAACGCGACTCCGGCGGCAGCTCCTCCGCGCGCGGCTTCTTCTTTTGTGTCGACATTTATTAAGCTGGTTTGTTGTTGGTTTGTGGCTGGCTTGGCACACAGTTTAGCCCTGCAAAGGAAGCCATTAACAGCCCGGGGGAAGGGCGGAGTCTTGTCTGGCGTTAAAACCTGGTTCGCTGCAACTGACATAAATTTAGGGTAATAATTTTTCTAATCAGAAAATGAATATGCGGCGTCTCGTCTCGCGTCTCTCCACAGTTTTAAATGGCCGGCTTGGCTGTTGATGTTGTCGCTAGCTGCGCTGTTTGTCATTCGCCGTTAAAATCAATTTACGGCAAAATAAACACACGCACTGTCCCGCCCCCGGCTCCTGGCTGCTGCCTCCAATTTCCACGCCTCCTGCCACAGATGGCAGCTGTTTGCATTGCTGCGTTGTTTGTTTGTTTCCTGTCACAGGCAAGGACCAGAATGACGACGACGATGACGACGACGACCAAGTCTGCCGCTGTCACCTTTAATGTGGCAGCATTTTTTCCCACGTTTCAGCATTGGACAGGCTCTTTGCTTATCAAAAATTGGCTTAAGAATGTAATGGCCAACCCCTCCTGCTCCCCTAATGCCCCACTATACAATTTTAATGTTCCTTAACGGACCAAAATAGTTTATGGCCAAAGTTTATGAGGGGTGAAGCTCATTAAGTGCAAATATCGAACATGAAAATCTGTGAAAAAGCAGGAAAAGGGTTCGCAGGATAAAAGCATACGCTCATTAAAATGCAGTACAGACAGGCAGCTTTGTTAAGCCACACACAGGGATGGATACGGAGGGAGAGAGAGAAGAAGGACGCTAAGGTTTCTGATTAATCTGAGCAAAGTATGGAATTTGCTTTACGATTTGGTGCAATGAGAGCATATTACGGTAGCAAAGCACAATTCAAAAGGATGGACGAGCAAACGAGGAGCGGAGCATACTTAAATCGGGGTTTTTAATGGATAATTGTGAAGTTCAATAGGAATTAGTAGAATGCCGGACGTGTTCGATGATGTTAATTAATACACATTTCGGTTTCAATTTAAACCCACATCAATTTGTCACTGAACGAGTTGGAAATGCAAATTTTATAATTAAAACCAATCAAACATTCTATTCGTTTGATGAAAAACCGAAAAAACAGAAACGGTTTCAATGTTTAAATTGAATTTAAAGAGCGGAAAGGGTGTGCTTGAGGGTGGGGGGGAAGAGCACATTAGTTTTGATTTATTGTGCTTATTTTCCTGCTAGATAATTTAACTAGCAAAAGGGAAGAGACAAGGCTTATTTCACAACAGAAAACTATGAAATCTTTGGGATAACTTGAGCTTTAGTCTTTTAGAACTACTTATTAATCAAAATTAGTAAGAGAATTTTCGTTAATTTCGCCATTTTCCATCTTTATGATAATCAAATCTGAAATATTTTGGCAAAATCTACGATTTTTCTAGACAGCCGCTGGGCTGCCATTTCCTTAGCAGTCTGTCTCCTAGCTGCTACTTTCACTGCTGTCTTAGCAGCTTTATAATAGTACAGCAAATTGTTGGCGTCGATTGCTCGCCTGTTTCTGCGTTTTTGCGGTTCTCAAGCTGGCCTGCCGCTCAACTAATTCATTGCGTCGTGCTTTCTTTTATTCTGTTGTCAAGGAATGCAATGGGAATTATTCAATAAATTGCTGGCGTCGATTGATTGCCTGTTCCGATGTTTCGGCAGTTCTGTGATCTGCTTTACGGCTCATTTATTGCATTTTCCTTAGCTCTGACTGCGAAAATGTCTTGACTGCTTATTACACGCATCCCTCTTGCTCTTTTCGAGGCTTGCACCAAATAAGATTTTCGTTTTCCGGGTAGATTTTGAAATATTATAGAATATTACAGTTTTAAAATGTTTAAGGTTTATTTGTTCCTTGCTTTTTACAGCTGGGACGATTCTTTTTTAATCTACAATATATAAACATACAAACATGCAAACATGCAAACATACAAACATGCAAACATACAAACATGCAAACATGCAAACATGCAAACATGCAAACATGCAAACATGCAAACATGCAAACATACAAACATGCAATCATGCAAACATACAAACATACAAACATGCAAACATACAAACATGCAAACATGCAAACATGCAAACATGCAAAACATACAAACACACAAACATACAAACATACAAACATGCAAACATGCAAAACATACAAACATGCAAACATTTAAACATACAAACATGCAAACATACAAACATGCAAACATACTCAGAAAACGAATGGGGTGATAAAATCAAGCTCAAAAAAATTGATTTTATCTCCACCTTCGAATTGAAATTTCAAGCAAAAGTCGTACTAGATCCAAGATATCCGAGATCAAGTCAATGCAATTCGTACTTGGAATGAAAAAATCCGGGATTGACCGACTTCTAACAACGTTTGAGATTGACTTAGTACCGGACATCTCGAATTTTTATATTCTGTGTACAAACATACAAACAAATTTTCGAACTAACACCCTATATATTTATGAATCCAGTACAAATGCCCTTGGATTTCACACCCAACCCACGATCAACAAATTTGCTTTTGAAAATCTTAAAATTATACAAATTAAGAAACTTTTAGTCAACTTTTACATAAACCCTCTTATAACAGTATCAAGTCTAAGTTCGTCTGACTCTTTAAGTAGCAGCTATGTAAAAGATGTTAAATCGGCCCTTAGTGATTCAACATTGGTTTGACTGTACAGGATTGGAATGCCGCCTTTATGCGCTCAGCGTTCCTGCGCTCCTTAGATTCTACACCCAAAAAAAAAACCCAGAATCAGACCCTTAAAGTCTGATAGAAGGCACTACTGCAAGCATCACCTCATGCTCAGTTCATCAACTGTACTCTAGGTTCGTGTTCTATTGGGTACTTTTGTACTAGCAACACAAACCGAAAAGAATTTTAACTCAATTGTTGATGGTTCAAGTTAAAAAATTTACAAAATTCAGCAAGCACAGACAGGGTCATTCGGAACGTTATATCAAAAATTTGCCTTGGTTGGACAATTGGCCAAGGTACCTCTAGAATATCTTTAAAACCAAATGGTAGATGGGCTATTGCATATCCCTAAGAGATGGTTCCTCTTTAGACAAAAGACCGCGAGTTGGAGTACCATTCTAAGATTCAGCCAAGATCATATCCACATGTCAGACCAAACTGCGTTATCGATTTCATCAAGAAAGCCTTGGTTTTTGAATTATGCTCCTTTTAAAACAACATGGCCCATTTAGGGTATATAAGCAGCTTCCCCAACATTATGAAATCTATTGTAAAAAACAATGTCTTAAACTTGTTCAACCTGGAATTATTTCAAAATGTCATGATGAATCTTTTTGGTTTCAACTTGAAGTCAATAAAGGTGTCTGCACTTCAAGATCAAACTCCTGCACAGTTGATTCTAAATGTTTTTCATTTTGTTTGGCATTCAAATTTATAGAATCAAACATACGAATTAGTTTTTTCAACAAAAGTGTCTGCACTTTGAAATCAAACACCAAAATAGCTGATTTTAAATATCAAAACATGTTGTTTCGGCTGAGAAATCCAAAGTGAAGCGGTTGTATTTAACAAAAATTTGTATTTCGGTACTGAAACTTATGTTTCGTCAAAGAGTTTTGGTTCTTCGGTATCCATCTTAAGTGGGAAAAGTTGAAATAAAGAAAGAAGAAAGAAAAAGTAGAATATTTGGAAAATATATATTCTTTAAGAACCGATTTCTCATCTTCTACATAGCCCTAAATGTCATATAAGCTTACAAATAACATAGAAAATTCCAAGTTTATGTGGCACACAAAGGATGTGAAGTCGAGATAAATCTGCTGCTGCGGTTTCTCTACTCTCAGAAGATTTTCCTTCTCGTGAAATAATTGCAACTTGATACTTTGCCCAAGTTTTTGCCATCCAATTCAGATTTCTGCTGCCTTCTCTTTGATTATTTTCCACCAAAGAACCATTTTAATATTACATTTGCAGCATTTTTCTTTCCATTCGATTTATGCCGGAAAATTTGCAATATTTGTGTTGTGTTTCTTCACTTGGTTTTTCTTTCTTTCCTTTTTTTTTTAAGCGAAGGCAAAACGAAAATGTATTACGCCAGCCCTGGTGGCTGCGGCTGCCATAAAACCCGCGAGTAATTAAAAATTCAACGCAAAATCAACAGCAAAAATCTGTTAACTGTTAACTGAAACAGGCTACCAATCAGACAGGGTTTTCGGAAGCGGCGGATGCTTCGGCTGCTTCGGATGCCGCAGGTGTGCAAAAATGTTGAACGGCTTCAGTTTTCGAGGGGGGGGGACTTTTGGAGTAACCTCCCACAACAAACAACCAGAACTGGCAGGCGGCCAGGCAGCAGCTGTTGCCAGGCACAGGAGGCCCAGACATTATTGCTCCCGCGAGGATATTGTGAAAAGAAAATAGTTTGGTTGCCGCCAAATGGCCGCCCAGGGGTAACCGAGGGATGAGCTCAGGGTTAAGCGGCTGCTGGTGGAATGACAACGCTTGTCGATGATGATGACGCTGATGATGATTAGAACGAACGGCCTCCAAGGAGGCCAGACCCCAGTTGGTGCTGCCCATTGCCTTAATTACGTGCAGATAAGAAACGCAAATATAAATATAGCTACGCCCTTCCCCGCTACAGTGGAGACTGGCGGAAAATGCAGGGATTAGTGGCTCACTGTGGGGTGTCACCCCCCCACAGTATTCACTGTACCCCACAGGCACAAAAACTTCCAAGTGGAACTTGGCTTCTGCGTGGAGCAACAGCTGCGTACACTAAACGCCCCGGCATAAACATAAAAAGTCTATGAAACTGTCATAAAGCAGGCAATAGAACTGAACGACCAAGGGGGGGGGAGGGGGGGGAGCAGGAAGCTGCCACGCCCACACACCCCACCACTCAACATCCAACACCCAGTGGCCTTGTCAGAGGCTAAAACTCATTTGTAAGGCGGACCATAAAAAAGCATTTTTTTTTTTCTCTTTTGGCCAAAAGTGAAATTAGACGTAGACGACAGGCGGCTCGGCCATTAAGCCGGAGTTTTCTAACGGCGGTTCAATGGGCGCGCTTTAAAGTTTTGTTTGAAGAGTCCTTGCGGGCGGTTGGGGGGAGGGGGGGCTAGCATTTTTCTGCTCTGCCAAAATTATCTAACAACCTGGCCCCGAAAAGTATGCCATAGAAAATAGTGAGAGGCGACTTATGGTGGCTTATGTGTGTGTGTGGGTGTGTGTGTGTGTGTGTATTTCGAAAAGATTATGCGCTTATAATGGGCGGCCGCCTGTTTCGTAGCCGGGCAAATCTCTACCAAATTGGCTTTCGAGCGCACATAAAATGTGTAAAACGGGATGCCCCGGGTGTGTGTTACACTGTCAAACAAAAGAACGTAGCCAACAACAAAAGGCTCATAAATTTGACCAGAAACGAAGCGACACAAATACACACGCACACTTGCATACATACATGTATGCATGACCCAGCCATGTGTGCGGCTTGTACCCGTCTCTCTCCTCTCCTAGTAGGCTCTCCCGCTTGTGTCGTAAAACGCAACATAATGAAACATCATAAAAATCATAAAAATCATAAAAATCAACCTCATATTTATGCACATAAGGAAAATAAAAACTCAAGACGACAGCCCACAAAAGCAACCGAAAAGCCTAAGCTAACTAAGTTTGAAACGAAGCTTTAATACACTCGTTTCAAGTAACCTTTGTTGATTCTAATTCTAAGCCCATACGTGAGGATTGATTATAACAAAATATAAATATATTGGCAAACGCTGGCAGAAAATCAACATACTCCTAGCAAGTGTATAAAGTGCTCAAATATGCTTAGGCGTCTCACAAAGGAATAAAAGGCTTGAGATAAATTTAAATTTGAAAATACCCACTAAAATATTAAAGCAAAATCTTTGTCTTTGGCCAGCACCTAAGCTAAAAGTTTATAATTTTCGGAATTTCTACAAGGAAATAGACTAAAGCCAAAGATGTAGACTTCACAAAGATAAGATAACAAGCGAAAGGCAAGGTTAAATATCAATATGGACCTTTGATTTGGTATTAGTGTGCTGTGCGTGTGTAAAGTCTGTTAAACAAACACACAGACAGCTCACAAATGCTAATTTGAAGGTTCTCATTACAAAGCTCTAGGTCTAGCCTGTCACTGGCAAATCTACGCTTTAACCGCTTTGTGTTCATCAACTGTCCAGATGAACATTGGAACAATAGCTCTAAGTGTAATGAGGCCAGAAACTATAGTTTACACACTGTTATATTCCACGGGGCAGGTGAAAAAAGCTATGTTTGTAAATGGATTTATTCAATTAGTTCAAAAAGACATCGGACCAAGTGGGCGGCTTTGGCACAACTAAGCAGTCTTCTGACGTCTCTTCATCCTCATCATTGAGGCTGGCCAAGTGTGCTGAAAAGTTCATGATTTAACAAGACATTTTAACATTTCTTTAAAGCGTTGCTTACCTTACCTTGCCTTCACCAGCATTTGAGTATCCACAAAGCCATCTTGCTGCACATCATTGAACGAAATAAGAGGTTCGTCATCTGAGTTCTCATTTAAGTTCCAAAGGATCCTAAAGAGCTCTCTTGGTTTTAGTTGGGTTCTTTGATTACTAAGGATTTATTACCTCCGATCTCACAACAAAATCCTCTATGGCTCCATTTGCTATATACGAAAGCCATAAAAGACAGCCACTAAATGTTAACAGATTGATTTCATAATTGAACCTTGACTCATCTGTTTACTATGGAAAAATCCAGCATATCGGTTCTGGTCAATTTGTTGCTTAATGAACATACTCAAGCGGTAATTACAACCTGAAACTAAAATCGATAACACTTTTTTTGGGGTTCGAAGCTAAAAACAAAGCCTTGAAATTGTGAATACTTTTATTATAACAAAATAGTGGACAAATGGGCTATAAATGAGGGGGATTCTAGAAGAGGCAAGATAAAACAAATGTTAATGTAAAATGTTTGTTGTTCCTAGAAAAGTTGAACCATTGAGCAGCTGAACAACTGAACAATTTGTTTGCTTAAACTACCTTTGGCATGAAATACTTTTGCTTTACAAAACAACCACATTCCCAAACTTTTCCTAATAAAGCTCAAACCGCAGAATTCCAAGTCCAAAGAAAAGAATACAACAATGATGGCATTCAATTTAACATATAAACAACACAAATTTCTGCTTTTCTGCTCAGTTTAAGAACTTAAGACTGCGAACTGTTTTCTAAGTAGGGAACATGCCACATACAGGCCGTGTGAAAAACATGAAATCTCCAAATTTAGCTACTTCAGTTGTAATTTGTATATGGCTATGACAAATGCAAGTTTGACTGAGGGCTAGGGATCATATATTTTTGTTCAATAAGACGATACCTAACCGAACCTTCCATGCTATTGTTCACCTTGATCCGAACAATACGTCCTCTGCTTGGAACAAGGTTCTCTTCTAGGAATTACTTTATAGGCTATTTACACTGGGAATGCATTATGCGTTAATAGCTCACAATCAGCTTTTTTCCGTTACAAAAAAAAATCGATTGATTTTCTTTTGGAGCTATCACAACTTTAGCGATAATGGTTTAGAATTCTTCTCATTATACCCTTGCAAAGGGTATTATAATTTTGCCCATAAACTATATATATTCTTGATCAGGGTGACGAGCTGAGTCGATTGAGCTTTGTCCGTACGTCTGTCCGTCTGTCTGTCTGTTTCTACGCGAACTAGTCTCTCAGTTTTAAATCTATCGAGCTGAATTTTGCACAGAGTCTTCTTTTTGCTGCACACTACTTATATGTCGGAACCGACCGGATCGGATGACTATATCTCATAGCTGCCATAGGAACAATCGGTCGGAAAACTAGTTTTAGTATGAAAAACTTTTTTCTTTTCAATGGAAACGTCTCCAAACTTTGTAATCGTAGGTTTTATATGATTTTTTATAGTTCTGCCAAGTTGGATGAAAATCGGACAACTATATGGTATAGCTGCCATACAAAAGATAGGTCTGAAAAACAGTCTTAGTTAGAAAAACTTTTTTGTTTTTAATGGTAGCATCCTGCAATTTTGTATGTGTTTGTTTCTCGTGCTTATACATAATTCTACAAGTTTTTGTCCAAATCGGATGACTATATCATATAGCTGCCATACGAACGATCGATCGGAAAATGGGAAAAAGAGTATTTTTTGAAAATATTTAAGCGAGCACTTGCAAGGGTATAAAAACTTCGGCACAGACGAAGTTAGCTTGGCTTTCTCGTTTTATGTATCGCATAACTGGCTAGCTTTAAAAATGGCTAGAAACCAGCCAAAAATTGGCAGAGTTTCATTTTCTTATTGATATCTTTAAGTAACGCCGGACGAACCATTTCACATTACTGAGAAAACAGAGAGAACCATAAATAGCCGTTTAAAGTGCGGCACTCTTAGACAATACGGAATTTCCTGTTCCGAGAAACTTTCGTAAGTCTCGTGGGTACGTCAACATACGACTCTTTGTTGGTTTTGAAATGGTAAAAACAGGATTTTTATAGATTTGCAGATTGTCCCGAAGTTTCCCTTCTGAATTTTGTTCCTTTCACCGTAGACTGGACTAGAAGGACAACTTTTTGACATAAAGTCGACAGAGGCGGCCTTAGAGTTGAAACTTGGTGAATTTGACAGCAACCAACCCAAATGGTCCCAAGTGGCGGATACGTAATATAATTATACTCTGTACCGTAGGTTAATAAAGTATATTAAGTTTGTGCAAAAGTATGAAACAGCCAGAATGAAGCATAAAGTATATATATTCTTGATCAGCATCAACAGCCGAGTCGATATAGCCATGTCCGTCTGTCCGTCTGTCTGTCTGACCGTATGAACGCACAGATCTCAGAGATGGTAAGAGATAGAGGTTTGACATGTATGGGACATATGCTTCTTATGTCTGCAGGCAGATCAAGTTTATTTTCAATTTTGGCCACGCCCCCTCCCGCCCCCGCAATTTAGAAAAAACGTCATATCTCCCACAGTTTTGAAGATAGATGGCTTGTTCCTTCTGGACATATTTGGTTATTAGGATAACTTATCGATCCGCCAAAGGAATGAAGAAGATCGGATAATCCGTTGTCGAGTTATGATCAAAAGACAAATTTTCTTGGTACAGAGTATGTTATAGTCGGGCTTAACCGATTTTCTTTCTTGTTGTTGCCTACTTTGCTGGGAATGGGAACACATTTTAGTAAGCTCCAAATCTTTGTCAGGTCTCAACAGATAATCTCTGCGGTTCGATCTGTAAAGGCTTCACTTTGAAATGTAGAAAACTTTCTCAATATCATCCAATTCCCATCCATTGATTAGCATTCAACATTTTGGCAAGCCGATTCGTTACTTAGGCAAATGCAGAGGCAGCAGCGTCTTTGACCTTTGCTGTCGTTGTTGGGTGTTTGGTCCCTCCTCTGCTTCTCTTTTTTATCAACACCTGGTGACAGTGACACTAAAACCTTTGGCAAGAATAACGTGTGAGTGTGTGTGTGGGTGGGTGGTGCCAGGGCTGCGCTACCTTGACCTGTCATATTGCTGTCATTTGCACACATTTACCGTTAAAGAGCGACACACACACACACACAGCCGGGCATAGGGGAAAAAAGTAAAAGCGTGGAAACTGTAGCCAAGGCAACTGCCAACCCAACATCAACACAAAAACGTAAATAGTTTAGCCGGCAAGGCCAGCGCTCACTCCTCCTCACTCCCCTGCCCGCTGTCAGGACATTGCATTGAATTTGAAAGGCACAAAGGAGAGACGGGACCAGGGACAAGAGCTCCCAATCCGTGCAGATAAAGTCAACACAGCAGCAGCAGCAGCATCAAATTGCCAATGTACAGCGGGAGGTTGGGAAGCGGAGGGGGACGGACGGCCATTTATAGAAATTTTGCAGAGGAGCAAAGCGAACTCGGGCGGGCGGGGAGGGGTGTTGGGTAGGAAGTAAACCAATAAGCATGATGGATACAGATACACTGTGTCCCCGCATTTAGCATGAATGTCGCCTTTGCATAACAAATGTTTGCAACATGTTTCAATAATGAGCCCTCCGCACACTCCTCCTGCTCCTGCTCCCTAATCCCCTCCAGCCACAGATGAGCTGCTCTGGCACAATTGAGACATACGCCAACGCATTTGGCCCACGGCCAGCCCTTTTGTACGAATGAAGTTGGGAGTTTGTGACCAGCACCAAATTAATCGTTTCCACTGTGCGCCTCAGTCCCCCCTCCCCGCCTCATTTGTTATGGCCATTTGCATAAATAAGTCACTGGGAGGCGACCGAACTTGGCGGAAATTGTGTGAATAACTTGATGAATGTTGAGGCTGGCTGGGTCGGAACCAGAGAGCTGCACTCAGTTGGTGGAAAGAGATTTTTGAAGGTGCTCGGTGATTGGGCATTTGCTTTATCCGCCACCTTGGTTCGGATACTTCAGCACACACAAAAGTTCGAGTGGCGTAAAAGCCGCAATGACTTTTCCATATTGACAATATTGTGAAACGGATTCCCACAAGCAGCTGGCCAGCCAGTTTTCTCGCATATTTCACGACTGTCACTGATTTCTCAATAGATTTCACAGAGCAATGTGCATAAATCATAACATGCCGCAGGAGGAGGGTTCGGAGGAGCGTTAAGCAAAAGTCAAACCACTGACAGTTGCAGCAGTCGGTGGCGGTGGTGGTGGTGGTGGGGCGAGGACGCACTCAGCAGCTGTGCTTGCGGTTTTCTCTGGCCACTTTTATGCAACATTTCATACTCTATTTTGTGTACTGTCAGTTTTTATTTGCTTTTGGCAGTAAAAAAAATGTCTGCTGTGTGGTCGCCGCAGTCAAAGTGACTGTGAAAAATAAATGTTAATATGACAAAAACCCATCCCAGAGAGGGAGAGGCTGACTCAGCAGTCGCTTTTGCTCATTTGGCCTAATATAATGAAACGCTGTGACTGACCAGCCTGCTCCCAAGTTTTAATCTTTGCGGCAAACAACAACAAAAATTGCTTTAAATTTATGAGTCCCGCGATTTGGCCAGCTAACCGCTCCCCGCTCCTCTCTCACTCTCCCTCTCTCACTCTTGGCTCCTCCTAAAATGGTCTGGTTTACGAGCTGCAGCAAGCCAGGCACATGTTACGCACAGATCTTATGTATTGTATAAATTTATGGTTTCATGTTCAGACACTTTGCATATTTTTCGCATACAAAATACAGTGACCTGAGATCAGACCCTGCACTGAAAAGTAGGTTTTTTTGTGCGATGTTTAAGAGAAGATTTAAAGACTACAGAGCTTTAGTCATTACAAGTTAGACCGTGAACTGGGTTGAAGAAAAGAGTATGCTTAAATTTAAGTTTGACTGAGGAAATAAGTGAAACCTGAAGCAAAGTCGAAAGACTTCTTTCACCTTGGAAAGATTTGTGAAAGATCTGCTGGCAAAGCCTTTTCCCTACTCTGGATCTGCCTTTGAACTGAGCTGACTTTACTTTTTAACACTTTTATTGTTAGGTTTACTGTTTTTGTGTCACATGTTACTGTCAAACATGTTCAGCTTGGTCTTTAATTTTAATATGAATCGACTTACAAACGAATATTACTTGCTGATTATTGAATAGTATCAAAATCTATGCCACTTTTTAATCGGTAAATTGTGTTTAGCTGTATTTGGTGAGAAGAGCAGCTCAGAAGCATTGCCAGAACTGCCAATGCATCCCGGAAAGTGCACTGTTTGGACATATGGTTTCAACAAGACGGTGCCACACCCAACCCACACAACAAGTGAAAATGGAGAGGCGAGTTAGGTGAATCGCTAATTTCACGAATGTGGCCAGTCAATAAGCCCCCTAGATCATGCGACATAAGGCCTTTAGACTAGTTTTTGCCTGCAACAGTTGAACCACTGAAAGCTAATATTGAAGAGTTTATTAGGCCAAAACTGACATAATTTTGCCCAGAAGTTTGCAACGCATAGAAAAATTCATTTCCGACACCATAAACTATATATATGCTTGATCAACATGACGAGCTGAGTTGATTGAGCTTTGTCTGCCCATCTGTCCATGTGTCTGTCTGTTCATAGGCGAACTAGTCTCTCAGTTGTAAAGCTATCGAGCTGAAATTTAGCACAGAGTCTTCTTTTTGCTGTACACTACTAATATGTAGTATTATCTCATAGCTGCCATAGGAACAATCGGTCGGAAAACTAGTTTTAGTATGAAAAACTTTTTCTTTTCAATGGAAACGTCTCCAAACTTTGTAATCGTAGGTTTTCCATGTTTTTTAATAGTTCTACCAAGTTTCATTAAAGTCGGACAACTATATGGTATAGCTGCCATACAAAAGATAGGTCTGAAAAACAGTCTTAGTTAGAAAAACTTTTTTGTTTTTAATGTTAGCATCCTGCAATTTTGTATATGTTTGTTGCACATGCCTTCACATAATTCTACTAATTTTTGGCCATATCGGATGTATATATCATATAGCTCCCATACGAAAAATAGGTCGGAAAATGGGAAAAAGAGTATTTCTTAAAAATATTTAAGCGAGCACTTGCAAGTGTATAAAAACTTCGGCACAGACGAAGTTAGCTTAGCTTTCTCGATTTATAGGTCGTTTTTGCTTTAAAGCTCGGCTCAAACGCATCAATCGAGTTCGACAATACGCTGCAAAAGTTATTTTCGAGGTTTTTGGGCCAAGGTTTTGGGTTCGAACCTTAGGTTAGGTTGCCATGTACACAAATCGTATGAGAATTGGTTTGTTTTTGGGTAAAAACACATGCATTTTGAAATCTATTTATAGATATGTTAAGCTCTTCATTAATATATAAGCTAGAGACAAGAATCTTTAAACACCGAGACTTCTATGGTTGGGTATTTGATAAGTAATTCTAAACATTTGCCAATTTGTCTTATTAAACTTTCCTGAAGAAATTTAAGTTACGAAACAGGTTCAGTTCCTTCAGTACTTTATTCTAAAGAGATTTGTTTTGAGGTTCGGCCTTACAGTCATATAAAAGTGTAAGTTACAGGTTCGAACCGATTCGCTTCCTAATCGTGTTTCGACCTCTCTCGGCTTTAATTCATTTGGCAACTCATCTAACCCTCCTATGGCTTTTTAGCCCGCAGATTCAGCTTGTTTAGTCACTTCCAAAGCCTTTGGAAGTTACTTTTAAACTTGACACTAGTCTTCATCTACCCAGTTCTAAAACGTCCAAGCCAAACCTCACATCATATTAATATTGATCAGTTTAGTTACGCCTCAAATAATTCCCTATATTATATAAGAAAATCGATTGGTCATACTGCAAAATTGATTATTCAACTATCGGTCTAGATTCCCATAAAAGGCAAAGCCTTCCAAAGTATTTCTTAAAGTTTTTCTTGCTTTATTATTATCATCATGAAAATCGCTGTACTGCTAGTAATTGCAACCATGCTAAACTCAGCCTTATCGAAGCCTCATGTTGGTTGTTGCTTTGGCATGGCCAACTGTGATGAATTAAAATTTCCTTGTCAAATAGAAGAATTAAGAAAGTTGATGACGCCCGAACGAAAGTGTTTTTGATCACACATGGATGATTTGCCTTATCCATTTGGACTGGATATGCTAATAATATATTTTTAGTCATCCAACGGGAAATAAATAAATGAAAACTGTAAACTTTTTTTGGCTTATAACTTAAGTAGAGATCATCTGATATATGCCAAGCCTAGGTGATATAATAAATATGTAAAATATACTGGCTCTTGCTGCAAGTATAAGAAGTATCCATCCTCTAGCTCTTGCCATCCTACAGTTACAAGTTTTTGGACAAAGTTAATATATATTCTCTTCTGCAAGGTTATAAAGTGAATAATGACATTGTTTGTGTAAATCAAGCTAAGGCCATAAATCAACCGCATAAACTTTTTGATCAGCGGAAATAGAACAAAATCTCTCAACTATGAGTCAATATCCAGCTGACAAATGAGCAATTAGTTTATCATTTTGAGAGCCTGAGCTGGGGCTGTACGCCCCATTAAGATTATATAAAATTAACATATATTTCAACTTTATGTTATCCTTACCAGATTATCCTTATATGCTCTCCTTATGCTTTTTTCTTCTATGAAATCTTTATTATAAAATCTAGTAAATTACGCAAAATTGTTGACGTGCTGTGACATTTCGGTAGAATTAGAAATCGATATACTGAGTTGTCAATGGATTGACCGCCTACTGCACCACTTGTTGTTCTGTATTTGAATTCCACTTAAAATTCGAAATGTTCACCTGCAGCGCCTCTTGTTGAGAATTGTTCGACTTTTCTTTGTTTTTTTTCCATATGGCACTGATTAGCCAAAGTATTATATAATAGTTTAGCTGCCATAGAAAAGTAAAGTTAGAAAACAAGTCTTAGTAAGAAAAACTTTTTTGTTTTCAATGTAAACCTCTTTAAAATTGACAAATATTTATTTTATATGCTTTTACACAATTCTTTAAAGTTTTGTCAAAATCGGCTGACTATAGGTTATAGCTACCATAAGAATGATCGGTCGAGAAACTAGTTTTAGTGAGAAAAACTTTGTTGTTTTCAAAGAGAACGCTTCCAAACTTTGTATTTATTAATTTGCTAAGCTTTCCCATGATTCCATTAAGTTTGATTGAAATCGGACATCTATATAGTATAGCTGTCATACAAAAGTAGTCTTAGTGAGAAATATTTGTTTGTTTTCAGTGGATATGCCCTTCAAATTAGTTAAAAATCGTGCAGCAAGGGTATACAAACTTCGGCCGAGCCGAAGTTAACTTTCCTCTATTTTTTTGGCTGTTACACCTTTGCACCAACTAAATATACTCTGTGTACCTTTGCTACAGAGTATTCAAAACCAAAAAACAATACAAATACTTCTTTTGCAATAGTCTTCCAAACAGTTTTGCCAGTTAGAGCCAATATGCTCTACTACGAATTGGTCGCCATCCGTCGGGCATCGAGCTTATCAATAGACAGCGGAATTTGCATATTTTCAAACCGATTTCCATCCAAGTAAACCAAAGTAAGTGTGCAGAGAACTATATGATGTTCTGACTCTTTACGTTAATAAAATTCCACAAATTCTGCACTTAAACTGACTTAAATAATTATTAAATGAATTGGAATTGGTTCACCAAAAGACAAAATATTGTGACAAAATTTGTTAAATCACAAATTTCCGAGTCTACTAGGATTAAAATCGGTTTAAAAATATGCAAAATCTACTTATCAAGAATATATTTATTCTTTATGGGGTCGGAGATGCTACCTTCTGGCTTTTACGTTTCTTTTACTAGGCCCCGCTGTTACTTACTCTAAAATGTAGAAACCAACTTCGAAATACACGTAACTCAGTGGAATTAGTGTTTAATAACCTTTCCTTTTGTTAATTAACAGAGCATTAACATTAATTTGAGTATTTCAACATTATGTAAGCAAACAGAGCATGCGGCTCAAATAAGTATGCAACGTTTTTTATAACCTGTATAAATCTGCTATTTATTATCCGATTTTATTAGAAATTTTGTGAGATTGTAAATATTGGGCACATACACCACACTGCAAAAGAGGAACCAGCCTCTGACATCAGCGATCTATGCCTACTACTAACATACCTGCGGTGGCATAACCCTTTGGGGAATTCCTCTTGAAGCAGCTGTACAATCTACCAGCCTCCTTTGTGGTATTGCGTCTCTGTTTAAAGGTCGACAAAGAACCAGTCAATACACAATGCTTTGGTTTATTTTGGTGTTTTAGAAAAACAAAGAGTTGATTTTTTTTCCAAATTATCTGGGAATCGGACCCAAGATCTTTTGCACTCAACTATAATGGCTACTTGGACTTTTCTGTGCGATTGTTGTGTGGAATTGTGCTAATTTTTAGAATATTTGGCACATTTTTTTTATCAAAAAACTGAGAGAATATCTCTTGTTCATATATTGAGCTGAAGTCTACTTATTTTCCAAAACTGGTTTTCTCCTCTTCGTGTGTGAATCCTTGAGATGGAGCTTATAACCTTATTGTTTGACTGAATTCTCTTACCTCTTAGCCATTTGGTCTCTATTCGGCAGTAGCAGTTCTCAGCTTCGACTGTTCTTTGAACTCTTGATCCAGTTTTTAACTCATACAAATGAATTAATCAACCAATTTAAAGCTTGGTTTTAGGAACTTTTAATTGGGAAAACCCGGAATCAGAAACCCAGACAGATCCTTTTCAAACTTATAGCCAGAATTGGAACCGATATATAACATTTTTATACTCTGTACTCG
>JAWNNO010001172.1:0-10064 GCA_035044985.1 Lordiphosa fenestrarum | reverse complement strand
GCTGTCTCAGTGGCGTCATATTGGATATATTTACTTTGGTGCCCTCCCATCGTGTTGTTAGCTTCACAATGGCCTTGTTCACCACTACATTATACATCAAAAATCATACATCATCAAACAAAAAAAAATTTGATTGACTTCTGCTGGCAAACTGTTTTGTAATTGCAGTTTTTTAGAAATACATAGTATGCGTGAAAAGTATTGTTTTAATTTAAATACAGTTTGATTTTGTCTTGGTTTTGATTTCGGATGGAGAGCACAACAAGTAAGTAAATTTTACGAAATCGCTCCAATAACTCCTGGTATACCCGAACTGTGCTCCCGCTGAAATATATCCAACAGAAGAGATTTGCTGTGCGATGCTCGGCCGTTTCTATGTAGGTTGATGTCATATATTGGCCAGAATGTATACAATACAATACTCAAATATTTGGTGTCCAGGACTTTTCGAAATATTAAAGCTGAATCCACCACAGACAAGAACGACTCTTGATTTGCCTACAATCATTACGTAAACATGAGTTTCTTTTCCAAAGCAAAATGTGAAATTGGCTCATTGAGGGACACCTCTTTTAATTCCACGCAAGAAGACTCTACAAATGTAGACAGAAATAAACAAAGGATTCATTTTATTTTTCATTAACCACTATATTTACCTTAAAAGAAACACGGGATATTCTGAATGTTCCTTAAATTGGTCCTATCTATGATTTTTAATTGTACGTTTGAAAGTACAATTTCCGTGTTCGCGACATCCTGTGTTTTTTCCCTCTCTCTTTTTTTTTTTTTTTCCTCCAGTGTGGGGAGATTCCAAAGTCCTGCATTTATTTACGTGATTTGCATCCGAAACCACATCATCCGCCAATTCAGTTAATATAATCGGTAATTGTCTAGTATAGCGGCCTACTCTCCGAAAATTCCAAAAAAAATTTCCTCGATGGACCGCGAATTATGAAGAATTTTCATGCAGAAAAAACGCGGGGGTCATCCATGGTTTCTTTTTAAACGAATTTTGAAAATTTGATTTTTTACCTAATAAAACATATGTGTTTTGAGAAATGTGTCAAATTTAATTCAAATTTAATTGGATTTTTATTGTTTATTTAATAATTCTAATCAAAATGGAGTGCACGAATTGCAATTTTACGGTGTCGAAATTTTTGTCTTTGACGAATATAGAGGTTATTGAGTATTTAACGCGTCACAAATGTTTACTACAAGAAAAAAATGTGGAAATTGTTCAGCTGACTGTAAGATAGCAGTAAAAGATGACGGCAAACTATTCTTTCGGTGCCGAAAACAGTTGCCTGCTTCAACCATGGGCAATAAAAAGAAAGTCAAGAAACAGTGCAATTTCAATGAAAGTATCAGCAAAAACACCTTTTTTGCTGATTCAAAAGTATCCATACAGGAGATTGCCAATTTTGTCGTATGGGATACAGTTCGCTTAAAAGGTAAAATTAACTTTCTTAAATTGTAGCCTTTGTTTTTCTTCTATTTGTTTACAATTCTCACTTTAAAAGGTGAAATTCAGTTTTTGGAAGACGAATTGGAATGGGCCAGGCAAACAATTATAGACTGGGAAAACTTTGTAAGGGAAGTTTATATAGATTGGTCTATCCGTGAGAGCAGTGGAAAACTTGGTGGCCACGACAAAATCGTGGAAATTGACGAATCAAAAATCCGAAGGCGGAAATATAATTGTGGTCGGGTTGTGGAGGGTCAGTGGATTTTTGGTGGATTGGAACGAGAGTCCGGTAAATTTTTCGTGATTCCGGTTGAAGACCGTGGAAAGGAAACACTCTTAAAAATAATTAAGGAAAATGTAGCTGACGGATCCCGGATATTTGGCCAAGTTTATATTTTACAAACGATTCTCAAGTCACAAGGATAGGATCCATAACATCTTCCTGGCTATTGGTCAGTTATATAATCCCGAAAAAGAAAACAACATTAATGATATTCATTTTTCTGAGGTGAGTAACGAGAAATGTGCGATTTTTAAAAAAAAAATTTTACTTTATTGAGTACAATAAAATATTCATCGACGGATCGCGAATTATGAACATAAAATATTAATTCATAGGAGGAAGAGGAAGTGCACGGGAAAGACGACAGTGTATTAGGCCCTTCCTTAGGGGACACCACTTAAAAAAAACGCCCTTCTGTGGCTTACGTGGAGTAGGCCTAATGGGGAAACCACGTTAAAAAAAAGCCCTTCTCGGGCTTACGTGGAGTAGGCCTCATGGGGCGTGGAAAAGAGTTCAAAGTAGATCAAATAGGTGTCAAGATTTCCTCACTTTCGCATTGAAATTCAAGCAAATGTAATATTTTTAATATATTTATTTGAAAAAACAAACAGAAATCGAAAAGCATATGTGATCAAGCATGTATTTGTATGGGCAAAAATTACAACTTTAAAATTCGTTTGAAAAGAAACCATGGATGACCCCCGCGTTTTTTCTGCATGAAAATTCTTCATAATTCGCGATCTATCGAAGGGAGTTTTTTTGGAATTTTCGGAGTGTAGGCCGCTATACTAGACAATTACCGATACCTTAACGGCCCAGAAACTGACCTTTGCTCGCTCGACTTGTGCGTCACACTTCGTAAACACATCCTTTACTTATGCATCGACTGGAACGCTAGCTGTCAAGGCATAAGCCCAAGAGCATAGGGCGACTGAGACAAGCAAAGTCGAGCGGTGTTCAGTTTCTGGCCAGTTAGAATTATCTGGTAATTGTCTAGTATAGCGGCCTACACTCCGAAAATTCCAAAAAAAACTCCCTTCGATACATCGCGAATTATGAAGAATTTTCATGCAGACAAAACGCGGGGCTCATCCATGGATTTCTTTTCAAACGAATTTTAAAGAATGAAATTTTTGCCCATACAAATACATGCTTGATCACATACGCTTTTTCCGATTTCTGTTTGTTTTTTCAAATAAACACTATTAAAAATATTACATTTGCTTGAATTTCAACGCGAAAGCTGAGGAAATCGTGACACCTATTTGATCTACTTTGAACTCTTTTCCACGCCCCATGAGGCCTACTCCACGTAAGCCCGAGAAGGGCTTTTTTTTTTAACGTGGTTTCCCCATTAGGCCTACTCCACGTAAGCCACATGAAGGGCGTTTTTTTTTAAGTGGTGTCCCCTAAGGAGGGGCCTAATACACTGCTCGCTCTTCCCCGTGCACTTCCTCTTCCTCCTATGAATTAATATTTTATGTTCATAATTCGCGATCCGTCGATGAATATTTTATTGTACTCAATAAAGTAAAATTTTTTTTTTAAAAATCCGCGCGGCACACATTTCTCGTTACTCACCTCAGAAAAATGAATGTCATTAATGTTGTTTTCTTTTTCGGGATTATATAACTGACCAATAGCCAGGAAGATGTTATGGATCCTATCGTTGTGACTTGGGAATCGTTTGTAAAATATAAACTTGGCCAAATATCGGGATCCGTCAGCTACATTTTCCTTAAATTATTTTTAAGAGTGTTTCCCTTTCCACGGTCTTCAACCGGAATCACGAAAAATTACCGGACTGCTCGTTCCAATCCACCCAAAAATCCACTGACCCTCCACAACCCGACCACAATATATATTTCCGCCTTCGGATTTTGAATCGTCAAGAATTACCACGACGATTTGTGTGCGTGGCCTACCAAGTTTTCCAGCTGTTCTCACGGATAGACCAATCTATATAAACTTCCCTTACAAAGTTTTCCCAGTCTATAATTGTTTGCCTGGCCCATTCCAATTCGTCTTCCAAAAACTGAATTTCACCTTTTAAAATGAAATTGTAAACAAATAGAAGAAAAACAAAGACTACAATTTAAGAAAGTTAATTTTACCTTTTAAGCGAACTGTATCCCATACGACAAAATTGGCAATCTCCTTATGGATACTTTTGAACCAGCAAAAAGGTGTTTTTGCTGATACTTTCATTGAAATTGCACTGTTTCTTGACTTTCTTTTTATTGCCCATGGTTGAAGCAGGCAACTGTTTGCGGCACCGAAGGAATAGTTTGCCGTCATCTTTTACTGCTATCTTACAGTCAGCTGAACAATTTCCACATTTTTTTCTGTAGTAAACATTTGTGACGCTTTAAATACTCAATAACCTCTATATTCGTCAAAAACAAAGTTTCGACACAGCAAAATTGCAATTCAGTGCACTCGCGTTTTGATTAGAATTACTTAAATAAACAATAAAAATCCAATTAAATTTGAATTAAATTTGACACATTTCTCAAAACACATATGTTTTATTAGGTAAAAAATCAAATTTTCTAAATTCGTTTAAAAAGAAACCATGGATGACCCCGCGTTTTTTCTGCATGAAAATTCTTCATAATTCGCGGTCCATCGAGGAAATTTTTTTTGGAATTTTCGGAGAGTAGGCCGCTATACTAGACAATTACCGATTATATTAACTGAATTGGCGGATGATGTGGTTTCGGATGCAAATCACGTAAATAAATGCAGGACTTTGGAATCTGTCCTGGCAATGGCAGAGGAGGAAAGTTTGGAAAAGCGCCTATTCAAACACAGGATGTCGCGAACACGGACCCAATTGTACTTTGAACGTACAATTAAAAATCATAGATCGGACCAATTTAAGGAACATTTCAGAATATCCCGTGCTACTTTTAAGGTAATCATAGGTAACTCCAATTAAAATAAATCCTTTGTTTATTACTGTTTACACTTGTAGAGTCTTCTTCGCGTGGTCTCATTAAAAGAGGTGTCCCTCAATGAGCCAATTTCGCATGTTGCTTTGGAAAAGAAACTCATGTTTACGATATGATTGTTGGCAAATCAAGAGTCGTTCTTGTCTGTGGGTGACCGCTTTAATATTTCGAAAAGTCCTGGACACCAAATATTTGAGTATATTGTATACATTCTGGCCGGTCTAGCATCGACCTACATCAAACGGCCAACCATCGCACAGCAAATCTCTTCTGCTGCAATATTTCAGCAGAACTCTAGGGGTATACCAGGAGTTATTGGAGCGATTTCGTAAAATTTACTTACTTGTTGTGCTCTCCATCCGAAATCAAAACCAGACAAAATCGAAGCTGTTATTTAAATTAAAACAATACTTTTCACGCATACTATGTTTTTCTAAAAAACTCCATCAAAAGCGTTCAGCAGAAGTCAATCAAATTTTTTTGGTTTGATGATGTATGATTTTTGATGTATAATGTATGCTGCTGAACAAGGCCATTGTGAAGCTAACAACACGATGGGAGGGCACCAAAGTAAATATATCCAATATGCAAAAATGACGTACCACTGACTCCGTGTAATTACTTCTTCTCGTCTTCTTTGAGTACTTTGAAAATATCCAGATACCCAATGCTTGCGTATTAGATTCTGACAAGATTCATTTGAAGTTATTAGCTTCTGTTAATTCCAATAGATTTGCAGTCTAAAAATGGGCTGTGGGCAAATACTCATGCAATGTTATACCTTTCATATGAGCAATTTAAAAGAGAATTGACAATTGACCCAAACTATCTGGTTTTGTCTTTGAAATCGGCCATCGACTTACAAAATCTCTTATTAATAGGAGTTATCGTTGCAGTGCTGTTTTATAGTCCCAAATTTATTAGATTCTGACAAGATTCATTTGAAGTTATTAGCTTCTGTTAATTCCAATAGATTTGCAGTCTAAAAATGGGCTGTGGGCAAATACTCATGCAATGTTATACCTTTCATATGAGCAATTTAAAAGAGAATTGACAATTGACCCAAACTATCTGGTTTTGTCTTTGAAATCGGCCATCGACTTACAAAATCTCTTATTAATAGGAGTTATCGTTGCAGTGCTGTTTTATAGTCCCAAGCTTAAACTAGACCAATCTATCGCTGGTCAATAAAAAGAACTGAAGTAAAGTTATATTAGCGTTTAATTTATAATAAAAATAGTAAACCTACAGTTTTTAGCCGGCTCGAGGTCATGTTATGCTTTCGCACAACTTTAAACAAGGACACAACACCACAAAGGAGACTGGTGGATCGTACAGCTGTTTCAAATCAACATTGTTAATTCAAAAATAAATTTCAGCAAATTGGAATCTTTGAAGCCTCATCGGCACCATTAAACCTTAAGATATATGATTTTGGACTTTCGTGAAATTCTCTATGAAATATTCTGAATTTTTTGAGCTATGCGCCTCAAAAAATTTAAAACTTTTCAAATCGTATGGAAAAAAGTACGCCCTAATGTACATATTTTACGGTTTCGTGAACATCTAAATGGCAAGTTGACTATTTGACAGTTGTTTTGTTTTGTGTACTGTAAGTGAGAAGTAAAACGTCCGATAAAACCAATAAAACTATATAGAGCCAGCGGTTCTGGGCATGATGAGACACCACAGCAATGAAGCCCTTCGTGCATTTGTCGAGTGGGAGCATGACTTCAATTCACACAAATTTTCAAACAGAGTTAATTTTTTGTGACAGCTTACATTTGGGTTGCTTTGTTGTAACTTCCTTATTATAAAATCTAGTATTTTGTTTAAGCTATGTACGGAGAACGTAAAAAAGCGCTCGGAAACGAAAATCTCCATACAAAACAGGCACTGTAAAATCGTTCGAAAAAAGTTTGACAGTAGCCGTCTTACATTGTGAACGGAGACAAACAAACAAAGGGGTAGTAAAATCCATACGGACGACGTGGCGTCGCCTCTTTCTCCATGTGTGGATTTAATTGAACAGCAGTTTGAGTTTTGTTTGGGCGCCCAAACCAATTAAATTTATTTATTTTGACGGTCGGTAGAGAAAGAAAATGTCTGACAAGTGTGCGCGTAAGAAACGGTTGAAGCGCTATCATGAGGAAGACAAAATCGCTTATATGCAAGTATCGCGTACTTAATGACCAAACCAACCGAATCTAATTCATAATGTTTGGCAGCAAAAAGGGGTAAACACGGCAGAATGGAGTAGCCAAGAGAGTCGCAGAAACTAGCCGGTGCGGTCGACCAGTTTTTGGATCAATTGCACGTGGTGCCATTGAGCGGCCCTTGGCAAACCTGCCCGCCCTTCAGTTTTGGGACAGTTTGCTCAATAAAACAAGAAAGAAAGTCGGTCAAGCCCGACTGTAACATACTCTGTACCAAGAAATTTTGTCTTTTGATCATAACTCGAAAACCGTTCATCCGATCTTCTTCATCCCTTTGGCGGATCGATAAGTTATTCTAATAACTAATAAGATCTCAGAGATGGTAAGAGATACAGGTTTGAAATGTATTGGACATATGCTTCTTATGTCTGCAGGCAGATCAAGTTTATTTTCAGTTTTGGCCACGCCCCCGCAATATGGAAAAAACGTCATATCTCCCACAGTTTTAAAGATAGATGCTTCGTTTCTTCTGGACATATTTAGTAATAGGGATAACTTATCGATCCGCCAAAGGAATGGCGAACGGTTGTCGAGTTATGATCAAAAGACTGTTCGCTGCTGCTTTCAGCTGCTACTGCAGCATCAAAATTTATACTAAGCGTATAATTTCGTTGGTACAGAGTATGTTGTAGTCGGGCTTGACCGACTTTCTTTCTTGTTAACTCTTCATCTTCAGCGAAAGGCTCCCCATGCAGCCTGAGATTACAAGACACATTCGCATTGTCCAAGTCAAGTTCAAGTCAGCCAAGTTCAAATCCAGGTTACCGACCAGCCGCTTCAGTACATCCAGGTCAGCAAGATCGCGTTTAAGATGTTCCACGCCTTGGAGGAGGTGCTGCATATCTTGTGACATGCCATTTGGCCGCTTATGTAGCACGGAGAGTATTCTCTTCTCAGCTTCACTCATCTAGGACGATATTGGCTGAGCCTGCTCTGCAAATCGTTAGTCAATCAGTTGAAGCAGCTGGGGCGACGGCACATCCGATGATCTTCCGGTTTTTAGTTCACCAGATGTGTTTTCACGCTGGCGCTTTGGAATCGGTGCCATTATCTGGCATGTTCCGGTTTTCACTTTAGTGAGTTCGAATTTAATACATGTGTCATTTTTTGGTGCACAATCAAGGTAATCTGTATCAAACCTTAAAATTTGTACTTCCTTTTAATAGGATGAACTCAAAATGAAAGGTTTTATGCCGATTTAATTTATAAATTTTATACAACAACCACTTCACCAAATTCGAATTCGACAAATTTTGTCGAAAGTTAAAACCGGAACAGGCCTGTTAGACAATATTTTTATACTCTGATCCAAAGGAATAAATAATGTTTGTGCAAATATAGCAAATATAGTATGCCAGTAAATAGTATCCTCGACCGTAAAAAGAATATATTCTTGATTAGCATCTACAACGCACACAGTGGTTTAGAATCGTGTTGCCCAGACAAAACTCGTTAACTTTTGAACCGCTCAATATTTTGAATTCTTTTTTTATACCCTTGCAAAGGGTATTATAATTTTGCATAGAAATATTCATTTCCGACCCCATAAACTATATGTATTCTTGATCAGGGTGACTAGCTGAGTCGATTGAGCTTCGTCCGTCCGTCTGTCTGTCTGTTTCTACGCAAACTAGTCTCTCAGTTTTAAAGCTATCGAGCTGAAATTGCACAGAGCCTTCTTTTTGCTGCACACTACTAATATGTCGGAACCGACCGGATCGGATGACTATATCTCATAGCTCCCATAGGAAAAATCGGTCGGAAAACTAGTTTTATTGAGAAAAACTTTTTTCTTTTCAATGGAAACGTCTCCAAACTTTGTAATCGTAGGTTTTCTATGCTTTTTTATAATTCTACCAAGTTTTATCAAAATCGGACAACTATATGGTATAGCTGCCATACAAAAGATAGGTCTGAAAAACAGTCTTAGATAGCAAAACTTTTTTGTTTTTAATGGTAGCATCCTGCAATTTTGTACTTGTTTGTTTCACATGCTTTCACATAATTTTACAAATATTTGGCCAAATCGGATGACTATATCATATAGCTCCCATACGAACGATCGGTCGGAAAATGGGAAAACGAGTATTTTTATACTCTGTACCGTAGGTACATAGAGTATTATAAGTTTGTGCAAAAGTATGTAACATCCAGAAGGAAGCATCTCCGACCCCATAAAGTATATATATTCTTGATCAGCATCAACAGCCGAGTCGATATAGCCATGTCCGTCTGTCCGTATGAACGCACAGATCTCAGAGATGGTAAGAGATAGAGGTTTGACATGTATGGGACATATGCTTCTTATGTCTGCAGGCAGATCAAGTTTATTTTCAATTTTGGCCACGCCCCCTCCCGCCCCCGCAATTTAGAAAAAACGTCATATCTCCCACAGTTTTGAAGATAGATGGCTTGTTCCTTCTGGACAAATTTAGTTATTAGAATAACTAATCGATCCGCCAAAGGAATGAAGAAGATCGGATGAACGGTTTTCGAGTTATGATCAAAAGACAAAATTTCTTGGTACAGAGTATGTTATAGTCGGGCTTGACCGACTTTCTTTCTTGTTTGAAAATATTTAAGTGAGCATTTACAAGGGTATAAAACCTTCGGCACAGACGAAGTTAGCTTAGCTTTCTCGTTTTTTTTTATACTCTGTACCGTAGGTACACAGAGTATTATAAGTTTGTGCAAAAGTATGTAACAGCCAGAAGGCTGCCACTGCAGCATCGCTCCTCTCCTACAAACTAAAGCTATTTCAAAAATTTCACGAAGTTTACTTCATCGTGTTAATCCAGACTTAGAAACTTTCACGGACAAGCACTCAACAATTCTCCAAAGTTTTATCGCTATCAGATGAACAGAATTTTGCAAATTTCGCGGTTTTTGGACCATATTCCGGCCACTTTTCCAACTTACAAACTTCCCCGGGCAAGCGGTCAGCCATTTCCCAAAGTTTCATCGCTGTCGGATGAATGGTTTAGGCAGGCATAAGGGACAGACAGACAGACAAACATTCATTTTTATAAAGATGTAAAGATGATATATTGCTCGATAACTACGATGTTTTCCTAACTAATTAAAATAATTTTTAACATGATTATCAAATTTTTCCGGGTGTTAAAAATTTTGTAAAAAAACAG
>JAWNNO010001170.1:0-13597 GCA_035044985.1 Lordiphosa fenestrarum | reverse complement strand
AACGTCGCTGCTCATGACGTCGGCTCAAATGCCCATTACACGACCGATGATCTCTTTAACACTATGTAGGCTGGCAGCTTTCAAGTATCGATTACATTCCTGTATAATTTTTACACAGTATGTAATCATATAAGATGAAGTAATTAAAGTAGGATGCCTCTTTCTAGGGTACCGGTTGAATGGTGAATAACACTGAGTAGCAAAGAAGATTTCAATGATTTTTGTTTGAATTTGTGTTTTTGAGAAGTGGCCTTATAATGCATTCGTGTGGTGTTTATCGAAACAAATCAAAAAAAAAGACCAAAGCTTACTTCCGTTATCTAATTAATAATGATTTTAGTTCAAAAATTTCAATTTCGCTTTGTCGAATGCAAGTTGCGTGATTTTCCAAGCGGACCAATATATTGCGCCTCTACTATGATCATTTGGCTGGCCAGTTTCTTGTATGACAGCTTCACAGAGGAAAACAAGAAAGAAAGTCGGTCAAACCCGACTATAACATATCTGTACGAATGTACAATCTTTTGATCATAGCTCAACAAACATTCTTCCCACCTCTTTTGGGGGATCGACAAGTTATCCTGATTGCTAAATATGTCTAGAAGGAACGAACCATCTATCTTTAAAACTGTGGCAGATATGACGTTTTTTTCCAAATTGTGAGGGCGGGAGGGGGCGTGGCCAAAATTGAAAATAAACTTTAAGAATACATGTCAAACCTCCATCTCTTACCAACTCCGACATCTGTTCATACGGACAGACAGACGGACATGAAATGGCTGTCGATGCTGATCAAGAATATATATATAGTTTGTAGGGAACGGAGATGCTTCCTTGTGGCTACTTTTGCACAAACTAATAATACTCTTATGTTCCTAGGGAGAGAAGTAAAAAAACCGAGAACATTGGGCTCAATATGAGCACATTCGTTGTCAAAAACGAGAGCGTAAAATAAAGTCGGCCTACCCCTATTCGAAATACCCGTTACTCAGGGCAAGTAATGTTTAATAGCCTCATGCGTATCAGATAAGTATAGAAGCCTTTTTTAACTCTGCCATTTATTATCCGATCTTTACGAAAATTTGTGAGATTGTAGACTTGGCCATAGACACTACACTGCAAAATCTAGCTTAAAAATTTAGGAGATATTCAACTTTTAAAATTGTGGAGGAAAGAGGGGGCGTCCCAAAATTTTAAATAACAAATTGATCTGCGTATCTAGTATCTGACAATACTATACACTTAAAATTTGGTGGCTCTAGCTCTTGTAGTCTGAGATCTAGGTGTTCATAAGAGCGCACTTTTTTTGTATGGAAAATTTAAGGTCATACTGCCACCTTGATTCGCTACTTTGTGGTGTATATTTAACGAGAAAAAAACGACGGGGTATTACTCATGCAGAGTTTCAACTTTATATAATTTTGTAGTTGGCAAATTTTAGTTCTTAATTATTCAAGTCGAAATTAAATGCAAGACTTCGAAAATTGACAACCCGACCGATGTAGCACAGATCTCATTAATAAAATTTCGATGGAAATTACGGGGCGTATGGTTTAGTTTTGGAACAAACTTTTTGGCCTCATCGAGCCCATTTATAATGTGTTTTTTTTTATACCCTTGCAGAGGGTATATAGAAATTGTCCAGATGTTTGTAACGCATAGAAGGAAGTATTTTCGACCACATAAAGTATATATTCTTGATGAGCATGACGAGCTGAGTCGATATAGCGATGTCCGTTTTCTATGCCATCTCCTCCGTCAGTTTTAAAGCTATCGCCACCCAACTTTGCACGAAGTCTTCTGGTCCAAATACGCTGCACATTTGTCGGAACCGGCCGGATCGGATGATTATTACATATAGCTGCCATAGGAACGATCGGTCGAAAAACTAGTTCTAGTGAACAAAACTTTTTTGTTTTTTTATGCAAACGTCTCCAAACTCCGTATTTTTAATGATTCTCCATAATTCTGCCAAATTTGGTCGAAATCGGACATCTATATGGTATAGCTGTCATACAAAAGTTGAGTCAGAAAAGTAAGTCTTATTGGAAAAAACTTGTTTGTTCTCAGTGGACATGTCCTTCAAATTAGTTAAAAAACATGCTGCAAGGGTATACAAACTTCGGCCGAGCCGAAGTTAACTTTCCTTATTTTTTGTTTAAAATTTTATTATATATAATGCAAAAGGAATCTATTAAGGGGGCGACCTTTCTAAGTTTAAATGTTGGCCTTAAAAAGAGCCCCCTAGTGTTCATACTAACAGAAGAGTATACTTAAGTCATGCAAATGTATGTATCAGGCAGAAGCAAGTATCTCCGGTCCAATTTACTATATATATTCTTAATAAGCATCAATAGCCGAGTCGATATAGCCATGTCCGTCGGGCGGTCTATCAGTATAAACGCCTAGATCTCAGAGACGAGAAGACCTAACGCATCCAAATTTTAAATGTATGTATTTCTATTGTGTGCTCGCAGATCAAGTTTGTTTCAAATTTGTGCCAGGCCTCCTACCACCCCCGCAATAAAAAATTTTGAATAATTCCAACAATTTTGAAGATATCAAGTACATATTTTCACAAAGATCGGATAACTAATTGTGGATTTATAAAGTTTATAAAAACGTTGCTTACTTAACTGTTTCGCATGCGCTGTTCGCTAACATAATGTTGAAATATTAAAATTAATGATTAATTAGTTAATAACAATGCTCTGTTAATTAACATAGGGAGAGGTTAATCAACACTAATTCACCCAAGTAACGGGTGTATCGAAGTCGGGTAGGGCCGACTTTAACTTACGCTCTCGTTTTTATAGCCTTGCAAAGGGTATTATAATTTTGCCCAGAAGTTTGCAACGCATAGAAATATTTATTTCGCTGCACACGGATGACTATACTTCATATAGTCCTATATTTAGTGAGAAAAACTTTTTTCTTTTCAATGAAAACGTCTCCAAACTTTGTAATCGTAGGTTTTCTATGTTTTTATACCCTTGCAAAGGGTATTATAATTTTGCCCAGAAGTTTGCAACGCATAGAAATATTCATTTCCGACCCCATAAACTATATATATTCTTGATCAGGGTGACGAGCTGAGTCTATTGAGCTTTCGCCGTCCGTCTGTCTGTCTGTCTGTGTGTTTCTACGCGAACTAGTCTCTCAGTTTTAAAGCTATCGAGCTGAAATTTTGCACAGAGTCTTCTTTTTGCTGCACACTACTAATATGTCGGAACCGACCGGATCGGATGACTATATCTCATAGCTCCCATAGGAACAATCGGTCGGAAAACTAGTTTTAGTATGAAAAACTATTTTCTTTTAAATGAAAACGACTCCAAACTTTGTAGTCGTAGGTTTTATATGTTTTTTTATAATTCTACCAAGTTTTATCAAATTCGGACAACTATATGGTATAGCTGCCATACAAAAGATAGGTCTGAAAAACAGTCTTAGTTTGAAAAACTTTTTTGTTCTGTAATCTGTAATCTGTCCTGTAATTTCGTATTGGTTCGTATTGTTTCTCGGGCTTTTACACAATTCTACAAGTTTTTGTCCAAATCGGATGACTATATCATATAGCTCCCATACGAACGATCGGTCGGAAAATGGGAATAAGGTATTTTTTGAAAATATTTAACGAGCACTTGCAAGGGTATAAAAACTTCGGCACAGACGAACTTAGCTTAGCTTTCTCGTAGTTGTTGTTGTTAGACTGCTTCCAAAATAAAATTTCGTGTGCACCACTTCTCTACTTTATTAATTATACCATAAGCTTGGCCATTTCGTGGGCTTTCTGACTATAATACAGAGTTATATGTAATCTGAAAAGTGGGCGTATTCACAAGGCTCGCTTGCTGTGCACGCATCCACACACTTGGTGTATGGACATTAGAGCGTACCTGCCTTGTATGAAAAAAAATGTTTTTTCTAGTTCTTTGAGGCGCATAGCTCAAAAAATTCTGAATATTGTATAGAGAATTTACGAAAATCCAAAATCAGATATCTTAAGGTTTAATGGTGCCGATGAGGCTTTAAAGTTTATAATTTCCCCGTAATTTATTTTTGAATTATCAATGTAGGCAGAGACCTTTTACCAAAATATTCATATATATACTTGCATAAGCGCTGCTTCTGGAACACACTAAGAACTGAAATATAAAATAAAGAACGGAGTTATAAACATGACGACCGTGACAGTTATGATAATAATACAATATGTCAGAACCGCCCAGATGGGATAACTATAGGTCTTTCTTGGAGCTGCCAAAAAAACGATCGGTTTTAAGATCGGCCGTCCGAGCACTGTGTTCCCTAGGGAAGACGACAGAAACATGGCTGTAAAACATTGTACCGAACTTCATGTTTGCGGCTGATTGATAGCCCAGACCTGAATCCATTGGACTACAAACTGTAGTCCGTTCTCAAGGCTACGGCTTGCTATTCTCGACACCCAACATTAGGGCTTTTTAGCGCGTCTTAGTGCTTGTTTCAGTTTTAAAGATATCTTCATGAATCTTTTTACGAAGTTTTGTGGTACAAATGCTGTACCTTTGGTCGGAAGCGATCTGTTCGGAAGCCAATAGCAAAAAGCTACTATAGGTACGATCGTTCAAAAAAGCGTTCAAGCTCACCAATGAGACGTGCCGTCGAAATCCTAGATCTTCGAGACGGCTAACAACCCTTTCGATGAAAAGATTTTTTGTGTATTGTGGTAGGCCAATTTGATGATTTTTGCGATTTCCTCTTTTGTTTTGAATGAAATCGTCATCAGACTATGTTTTCAATGCTTGTTCATGATTTTACCAAGTATGGTCAAAATCAAAATAATACATAGTATTTCCAAATCTGAAACAAACTTGATCTGCCAAACTTGATGCACCTACCTTCATGCAAAAATTTGTGGCTCTATCTCTTATAGTCTCTGAGATCGACGTACAGACAGACGGAAGGACATGGCTATATCGACTCGGCTGTTCATGCTGATCAAGAATATATATACTCTACGGGGTCGGAAACGTTTCCTTCTCTCTGTTCCATACATTTGCACAACTTCATGATCCCCTTTTCGCATTTTTGATGGGAAAAATTGTATAAGTAAGGAAACATTTTGATTACAATGCAATTGTTTGCATAACATTTGTCCTTGACCGCTCCCTAAAGATAATAGTCTAACGGTGTCAGATCACAGCTTCTTGGCGGCCTCTTCACATCTCCATATTTGCTGATTATTCGATTTTCGAAGATAGGGCGCAGCAGATCGATTGTGGTGGCGTCAATTGGCTTTCGCTGCTACACCAATTAAACTTTGTATGGCTTCATGGCAAGGTCTTTTCGCATCAAAGGAGTGCGCGAAATGTCCAATTGAGATCGATATCGCGTTGACGGCGATGGTTGTTCACGCACATTTTCAAGGAAAAGGAAACATTTCCGACTCCATAAAGTATATATATTCCTCATCAGTATGAACAGCCGAGTCGAGTTTTAGCAAGAAGGTAGATGTATGCAGTACGGAGATCAAGATTGTTTCAGATTTGAAAATTCCCCCCCGTCCCTCTTTTATCCACAAAAAACCGTCAGATCTTAGATCTAAAAAACCGTCAGATCCACAATTTTCAAGTTAGAGCCTCGTGGTAAAGTATACATCAAGCTAGGCCCAATATCTATCTATTCTGAAAAGTACAATCAGATCGGACAAAAAACACCGGAGTTATAAGCGAATCAATTGAGCTGATAAGGGCACCCCCCAAGTTGTTAGTCAGGACTAGAAAAAAAGTGTTGCCTACATTCAGGATGACAATTTAATAGCTGTTACAAAAACCGGTTACATTCATCTTCAAAAATTCAAAAACATATAAATGAAAACAATTGAACAGGGTATTTTGTAGTCGGGAAACTCGACTGCAGCGCCCTTAATTGTTTTTTTTTTAACTTTCCAACAGTTTGAATGGAGGACTCACCACTTGGGAATTATCTTTTCAATATTTCCCAACTTTCTTCAAGCGAATAGCGACCCATTTCGTAAATGTCAAAGTTTTTACCAAGTATTAGTGGCTTTCCGAATGACATTTGACGTTTTTAATGTCAAATTATGAATAATTCAAATTCCAAACACTCCCTGTATATGGTACAGATGCCATACAAAAGATAGTTCTCAAGAACAGTCACTCCCTCCCTGTATATGGTACAGTCTTAGTTAGAAAAACTATTTTGTTTTTAATGGTAGCATCCTGAAATTTTGTATTTGTTTGTTTAACATACTTTCACCTGATTCATAAGTTTTTTGTCCATATCGATTGACTAAATCGGAAAATGTGTCGGAAAATGGGTCGATGTGGGAAAAAGATTATTTCTTATAATATTTAAGCGAGCACTTGCAAGAGTGTAAAAACTGTGTATGAAGCTCACGCGCGAAATAGTATAGAGATAACACAGTGTTGCCACCCGGTGCACAACGTAGAGTGGAGTTGGAGGTAGCTCCATTTCGCTTTGGCAGACTTGTGATGCATATAAGCGAATGCGTGTTAATTCTATTTGCAGAACCTATAACTCGTCGAGATACGATTATTGCTTTCCTATACTCGGTGTATTTACAAAAACAAAACGTACCCAAAGAGCATACGGCTGGGCACAAGGCTCGCTTGCTGTGCACGCATCCACACACTTGGTGTATGGACATTAGAGCGTACTTGCCTTGTATGAAAAAAAATGTTTTTTCTAGTTCTTTGAGGCGCATAGCTCAAAAAATTCTGAATATTGTATAGAGAATTTACGAAAATCCAAAATCAGATATCTTAAGGTTTAATGGTGCCGATGAGGCTTTAAAGTTTATAATTTCCCCGTAATTTATTTTTGAATTATCAATGTAGGCAGAGACCTTTTACCAAAATATTCATATATATACTTGCATAAGCGCTGCTTCTGGAACACACTAAGAACTGAAATATAAAATAAAGAACGGAGTTATAAACATGACGACCGTGACAGTTATGATAATAATACAATATGTCAGAACCGCCCAGATGGGATAACTATAGGTCTTTCTTGGAGCTGCCAAAAAAACGATCGGTTTTAAGATCGGCCGTCCGAGCACTGTGTTCCCTAGGGAAGACGACAGAAACATGGCTTTAAAACATTGTACCGAACTTCATGTTTGCGGCTGATTGATAGCCCAGACCTGAATCCATTGGACTACAAACTGTAGTCCGTTCTCAAGGCTACGGCTTGCTATTCTCGACACCCAACATTAGGGCTTTTTAGCGCGTCTTAGTGCTTGTTTCAGTTTTAAAGATATCTTCATGAATCTTTTTACGAAGTTTTGTGGTACAAATGCTGTACCTTTGGTCGGAAGCGATCTGTTCGGAAGCCAATAGCAAAAAGCTACTATAGGTACGATCGTTCAAAAAAGCGTTCAAGCTCACCAATGAGACGTGCCGTCGAAATCCTAGATCTTGAGACGGCTAACAACCCTTTCGATGAAAAGATTTTTTGTGTATTGTGGTAGGCCAATTTGATGATTTTTGCGATTTCCTCTTTTGTTTTGAATGAAATCGTCACCAGACTATGTTTTCAATACTTGTTCATGATTTTACCAAGTATGGTCAAAATCAAAATAATACATAGTATTTCCAAATCTGAAACAAACTTGATCTGCCAAACTTGATGCACCTACCTTCATGCAAAAATTTGTGGCTCTATCTCTTATAGTCTCTGAGATCGACGTACAGACAGACGGAAGGACATGGCTATATCGACTCGGCTGTTCATGCTGATCAAGAATATATATACTCTACGGGGTCGGAAACGTTTCCTTCTCTCTGTTCCATACATTTGCACAACTTCATGATCCCCCTTTTCGCATTTTTGATGGGAAAAATTGTATAAGTAAGGAAACATTTTGATTACAATGCAATTGTTTGCATAACATTTGTCCTTGACCGCTCCCTAAAGATAATAGTCTAACGGTGTCAGATCACAGCTTCTTGGCGGCCTCTTCACATCTCCATATTTGCTGATTATTCGATTTTCGAAGATAGGGCGCAGCAGATCGATTGTGGTGGCGTCAATTGGCTTTCGCTGCTACACCAATTAAACTTTGTATGGCTTCATGGCAAGGTCTTTTCGCATCAAAGGAGTGCGCGAAATGTCCAATTGAGATCGATATCGCGTTGACGGCGATGGTTGTTCACGCACATTTTCAAGGAAAAGGAAACATTTCCGACTCCATAAAGTATATATATTCCTGATCAGTATGAACAGCCGAGTCGAGTTTTAGCAAGAAGGTAGATGTATGCAGTACGGAGATCAAGATTGTTTCAGATTTGAAAATTCCCCCCGTCCCCCTTTTATCCACAAAAAACCGTCAGATCTTAGATCTAAAAAACCGTCAGATCCACAATTTTCAAGTTAGAGCCTCGTGGTAAAGTATACATCAAGCTAGGCCCAATATCTATCTATTCTGAAAAGTACAATCAGATCGGACAAAAAACACCGGAGTTATAAGCGAATCAATTGAGCTGATAAGGGCACCCCCCAAGTTGTTAGTCAGGACTAGAAAAAAAAGTGTTGCCTACATTCAGGATGACAATTTAATAGCTGTTACAAAAACCGGTTACATTCATCTTCAAAAATTCAAAAACATATAAATGAAAAAAATTGAACAGGGTATTTTGTAGTCGGGAAACTCGACTGCAGATCCGATCACAAAGATCGGATAACTAATTGTGGATTTATAAAGTTTATAAAAACGTTGCTTACTTAACTGTTTCGCATGCGCTGTTCGCTAACATAATGTTGAAATATTAAAATTAATGATTAATTAGTTAATAACAATGCTCTGTTAATTAACATAGGGAGAGGTTAATCAACACTAATTCACCCAAGTAACGGGTGTATCGAAGTCGGGTAGGGCCGACTTTAACTTACGCTCTCGTTTTTATAGCCTTGCAAAGGGTATTATAATTTTGCCCAGAAGTTTGCAACGCATAGAAATATTTATTTCCGACCCCATAAACTATATTCTTGATCAGGGTGACGAGCTGAGTCGATTGAGCTTTGTCCGTCCGTCTGTCCTTCTGTTTCTACGCAAACTAGTTTCTCAGTTTTAAAGCTTTCAAGCTGAAATTTTGCACAGTCTTTTTTTTTGCTGCACACGGATGACTATACTTCATATAGTCCTATATTTAGTGAGAAAAACTTTTTTCTTTTCAATGAAAACGTCTCCAAACTTTGTAATCGTAGGTTTTCTTTGTTTTTATACACTTGCAAAGGGTATTATAATTTTGCCCAGAAGTTTGCAACGCATAGAAATATTCATTTCCGACCCCATAAACTATATATATTCTTGATCAGGGTGACGAGCTGAGTCTATTGAGCTTTCGCCGTCCGTCTGTCTGTCTGTCTGTCTGTTTCTACGCGAACTAGTCTCTCAGTTTTAAAGCTATCGAGCTGAAATTTTGCACAGAGTCTTCTTTTTGCTGCATACTACTAATATGTCGGAACCGACCGGATCGGATGACTATATCTCATGGCTCCCATAGGAACAATCGGTCGGAAAACTAGTTTTAGTATGAAAAACTATTTTCTTTTAAATGAAAACGACTCCAAACTTTGTAGTCGTAGGTTTTATATGTTTTTTTTATAATTCTACCAAGTTTTATCAAATTCGGACAACTATTTGGTATAGCTGCCATACAAAAGATAGGTCTGAAAAACAGTCTTAGTTTGAAAAACTTTTTTGTTTTTAATGGTAGCATCCTGTAATTTCGTATTGGTTCGTATTGTTTCTCGGGCTTTTACACAATTCTACAAGTTTTTGTCCAAATCGGATGACTATATCATATAGCTCCCATACGAACGATCGGTCGGAAAATGGGAAAAAGGTATTTTTTGAAAATATTTAAGCGAGCACTTGCAAGGGTATAAAAACTTCGGCACAGACGAACTTAGCTTAGCTTTCTCGTAGTTGTTGTTGTTAGACTGCTTCCAAAATAAAATTTCGTGTGCACCACTTCTCTACTTTATTAATTATACCATACTTTTACATAAGCTTGGCCATTTCGTGGGCTTTCTGACTATAATACAGAGTTATATGCAATCTGAAAAGTGGGCGTATTCACAAGGCTCGCTTGCTGTGCACGCATCCACACACTTGGTGTATGGACATTAGAGCGTACTTGCCTTGTATGAAAAAAAATGTTTTTTCTAGTTCTTTGAGGCGCATAGCTCAAAAAATTCTAAATATTGTATAGAGAATTTACGAAAATCCAAAATCAGATATCTTAAGGTTTAATGGTGCCGATGAGGCTTTAAAGTTTATAATTTCCCCGTAATTTATTTTTGAATTATCAATGTAGGCAGAGACCTTTTACCAAAATATTCATATATATACTTGCATAAGCGCTGCTTCTGGAACACACTAAGAACTGAAATATAAAATAAAGAACGGAGTTATAAACATGACGACCGTGACAGTTATGATAATAATACAATATGTCAGAACCGCCCAGATGGGATAACTATAGGTCTTTCTTGGAGCTGCCAAAAAAACGATCGGTTTTAAGATCGGCCGTCCGAGCACTGTGTTCCCTAGGGAAGACGACAGAAACATGGCTTTAAAACATTGTACCGAACTTCATGTTTGCGGCTGATTGATAGCCCAGACCTGAATCCATTGGACTACAAACTGTAGTCCGTTCTCAAGGCTACGGCTTGCTATTCTCGACACCCAACATTAGGGCTTTTTAGCGCGTCTTAGTGCTTGTTTCAGTTTTAAAGATATCTTCATGAATCTTTTTACGAAGTTTTGTGGTACAAATGCTGTACCTTTGGTCGGAAGCGATCTGTTCGGAAGCCAATAGCAAAAAGCTACTATAGGTACGATCGTTCAAAAAAGCGTTCAAGCTCACCAATGAGACGTGCCGTCGAAATCCTAGATCTTGAGACGGCTAACAACCCTTTCGATGAAAAGATTTTTTGTGTATTGTGGTAGGCCAATTTGATGATTTTTGCGATTTCCTCTTTTGTTTTGAATGAAATCGTCATCAGACTATGTTTTCAATGCTTGTTCATGATTTTACCAAGTATGGTCAAAATCAAAATAATACATAGTATTTCCAAATCTGAAACAAACTTGATCTGCCAAACTTGATGCACCTACCTTCATGCAAAAATTTGTGGCTCTATCTCTTATAGTCTCTGAGATCGACGTACAGACAGACGGAAGGACATGGCTATATCGACTCGGCTGTTCATGCTGATCAAGAATATATATACTCTACGGGGTCGGAAACGTTTCCTTCTCTCTGTTCCATACATTTGCACAACTTCATGATCCCCCTTTTCGCATTTTTGATGGGAAAAATTGTATAAGTAAGGAAACATTTTGATTACAATGCAATTGTTTGCATAACATTTGTCCTTGACCGCTCCCTAAAGATAATAGTCTAACGGTGTCAGATCACAGCTTCTTGGCGGCCTCTTCACATCTCCATATTTGCTGATTATTCGATTTTCGAAGATAGGGCGCAGCAGATCGATTGTGGTGGCGTCAATTGGCTTTCGCTGCTACACCAATTAAACTTTGTATGGCTTCATGGCAAGGTCTTTTCGCATCAAAGGAGTGCGCGAAATGTCCAATTGAGATCGATATCGCGTTGACGGCGATGGTTGTTCACGCACATTTTCAAGGAAAAGGAAACATTTCCGACTAAATAAAGTATATATATTCCTCATCAGTATGAACAGCCGAGTCGAGTTTTAGCAAGAAGGTAGATGTATGCAGTACGGAGATCAAGATTGTTTCAGATTTGAAAATCCCCCCCGTCCCCCTTTTATCCACAAAAAACCGTCAGATCTTAGATCTAAAAAACCGTCAGATCCACAATTTTCAAGTTAGAGCCTCGTGGTAAAGTATACATCAAGCTAGGCCCAATATCTATCTATTCTGAAAAGTACAATCAGATCGGACAAAAAAACACCGGAGTTATAAGCGAATCAATTGAGCTGATAAGGGCACCCCCCAAGTTGTTAGTCAGGACTAGAAAAAAAAGTGTTGCCTACATTCAGGATGACAATTTAATAGCTGTTACAAAAACCGGTTACATTCATCTTCAAAAATTCAAAAACATATAAATGAAAAAAATTGAACAGGGTATTTTGTAGTCGGGAAACTCGACTGCAGATCCGATCACAAAGATCGGATAACTAATTGTGGATTTATAAAGTTTATAAAAACGTTGCTTACTTAACTGTTTCGCATGCGCTGTTCGCTAACATAATGTTGAAATATTAAAATTAATGATTAATTAGTTAATAACAATGCTCTGTTAATTAACATAGGGAGAGGTTAATCAACACTAATTCACCCAAGTAACGGGTGTATCGAAGTCGGGTAGGGCCGACTTTAACTTACGCTCTCGTTTTTATAGCCTTGCAAAGGGTATTATAATTTTGCCCAGAAGTTTGCAACTCATAGAAATATTTATTTCCGACCCCATAAACTATATTCTTCATCAGGGTGACGAGCTGAGTCGATTGAGCTTTGTCCGTCCGTCTGTCCGTCTGTTTCTACGCAAACTAGTTTCTCAGTTTTAAAGCTTTCAAGCTGAAATTTTGCACAGTCTTTTTTTTTTGCTGCACACGGATGACTATACTTCATATAGTCCTATATTTAGTGAGAAAAACTTTTTTCTTTTCAATGAAAACGTCTCCAAACTTTGTAATCGTAGGTTTTCTTTGTTTTTATACCCTTGCAAAGGGTATTATAATTTTGCCCAGAAGTTTGCAACGCATAGAAATATTCATTTCCGACCCCATAAACTATATATATTCTTGATCAGGGTGACGAGCTGAGTCTATTGAGCTTTCGCCGTCCGTCTGTCTGTCTGTCTGTTTCTACGCGAACTAGTCTCTCAGTTTTAAAGCTATCGAGCTGAAATTTTGCACAGAGTCTTCTTTTTGCTGCACACTACTAATATGTCGGAACCGACCGGATCGGATGACTATATCTCATGGCTCCCATAGGAACAATCGGTCGGAAAACTAGTTTTAGTATGAAAAACTATTTTCTTTTAAATGAAAACGACTCCAAACTTTGTAGTCGTAGGTTTTATATGTTTTTTTTATAATTCTACCAAGTTTTATCAAATTCGGACAACTATATGGTATAGCTGCCATACAAAAGATAGGTCTGAAAAACAGTCTTAGTTTGAAAAACTTTTTTGTTTTTAATGGTAGCATCCTGTAATTTCGTATTGGTTCGTATTGTTTCTCGGGCTTTTACACAATTCTACAAGTTTTTGTCCAAATCGGATGACTATATCATATAGCTCCCATACGAACGATCGGTCGGAAAATGGGAAAAAGGTATTTTTTGAAAATATTTAAGCGAGCACTTGCAAGGGTATAAAAACTTCGGCACAGACGAACTTAGCTTAGCTTTCTCGTAGTTGTTGTTGTTAGACTGCTTCCAAAATAAAATTTCGTGTGCACCACTTCTCTACTTTATTAATTATACCATACTTTTACATAAGCTTGGCCATTTCGTGGGCTTTCTGACTATAATACAGAGTTATATGTAATCTGAAAAGTGGGCGTATTC
>JAWNNO010001166.1:0-44710 GCA_035044985.1 Lordiphosa fenestrarum | reverse complement strand
TAGTTTTGTACTTTGCATCAATTGTCTTGGGTATATATAAAATCCTTCTTTAGTTGGAAATTGCTTAGACTATACTGAAAGGTTAACGCTTATTGCTGTTCGTCGACAAAGTCAGCTGTTTGCTAACGATACCCCGAAATATATAAAACTTCACCTTGTTAAATATGTTGTATGTATTTCATATAAATAAATATTTTATACCTGTCCAAAAATTCCAATTGCAATTTTAATTGAAGTGAAATATCCCAATTAAATATTCAATGGTTGAAAAAAGTGAATTGAAAATTTAATTATAGCAAAATTTCTCAATTAAAAATAGGATGGTGTAAAAAATTCCAATTGAAAGGAAAATTTACCAAACTATATTTAAATGGAAGGGAAATTCATAGCAGCTGGCCATTAATAATTGCCTTAAGGCTCAAATTTTCAAACAATTTTGAAATTTTAATGGAAAAATTAAAAAAAAACATTCAATTGGCTTGGTAAACTCACAGGATTTTAATAGGATCTAATGGTAATGACTTAATTAAGTCAAATAATTGATTAGTGCTTGAGTATTTAGATATGGGAAATAACTTCGCTGAGTGTCTTTTCCTATACGATCTCCATTTTACAACATTTTGAAAATATTGAATATCTTTTTCACTCCAAATGTCACTTAAAGTGAAACATGTCACTAAGTGGAACATGTTCTTCTTTAAGTGTTCGTTTTTGTACATTGAGTCTTGTTTGAGTGAGTTGTTCACAGTTGGGGTGAGCTGTTCAAGAGAATCATTTTAGAGGTGGCTAACATATAGGCAATTTTCTACACTCTAGTAAGACTGTATGCTTGTTCAAAACTACTAAACAACTCAGGGTCTCAACAACTCAGCAAATCAGCAATTTGACTTAGTTTGTATAAAAGAACAAGTTAACATGTTCAGTGAAATGAACTTTACTTAACCGTAGTAGATCGAACAAGCGAATTACAGTTTTTTTGTAAATTTCCAAATTCTAACCAACACTGGCTTAACAATTTTACTTCAAAAAATATTTTCTTAGAATTTATTGTCTAAGTACATTCAATTCTTTGTTAGGCAAATGTTGTCTAGATGAATTTGGTAACCGTTTGTCAATGTTATAAGCCTATTTCTGGGCAAACATGGGCTATCTAGTACACTTTTTTAAAGTGTTTACATTTAAAAATAAAGTATTCACACCGAATGTTTGGTGGGAAATGGAAATTTCTATAAACAAGGTACTTTAAGTTGAATCTTCCTTAGAGTTACCTCAAAGAACCCTTAAAAAACATAAAAAATGAAACTTTTGCGGCAGGCGTCATTTGAATTGTCATTAATTTACCTGCATACTTACCTAAATGAAAGAAGAATCGTGTACCTAGTGCGTACGTACCTAGCCAAAAAGGAATAGCAGCCATTGGACCCCAGTGCTTTATACAGCCAACAAAGAAAGCAATCAAAAAAACATATGTTAAACCCAAATGAAGAGAAACAAGTTGACAAAAATTGACCCTAGACACGTTAATCAGAGCTTTTGAAATACCTAGAACTCCATTCAAATCCGCCTCAAACGTTTAGAAAACTACTACTAAGGTGTACACACACACACTCAACTCAACTCAACTCAGTCTCCACTCCACTGACTAGGCTTAAGCTCTCTCAACCAACCAGTTTCTCACCCAAACAACAAAACTTTCTATAGTCAATTTGTCTAGTTGTTTAAGCGGTTAAAGAATATCAATCAATGTGAAACAAATAACAAACCAATATACTTGCTTTAGCAGCAATTTAAACAAATATCATTGTTGTTGTGGTAGTTTTTAGCCAAAACTCTAAATATGAATTTAAAAAAATGATGATGAAAGAAAAACTCTACCTTAGACGAACGCAAAACGGGACAATCAAAATTCTACTGACGCTTTTACTTTAAACAAAAACCATTTCGTTTGATTTGAGTTGGTTAATTTGTGGTTCAGTTTCTCTAGATATACAACAATTAGCTTAAACATTAATTTTAAAAACAAAGAAAAACCAAAAAAAAAGGGGAAAACCAAAAAGCTCAAACTGGACTGAACACAACATGAACATCTAAGAATTATGAATTATGTATTAATTAAATTGTATTTTAAATTGTGGAAAAGGGTATTTTAGATGTGTATAATCCTGATTGTGTGTGTGTGTCCCCCCCTCCTGTGATCTCTAGTCCTGGAAAATCTGAAAAAAACAATCATGCACAATAATAATGTTTGTTTGTTTTATGTGTCTCTCTTGAATGTATGTAATTATCGAACTAATTAACAAAGAAAAAAAACTAACAACTAAATCGTACCGAGAATGCAACACTTGGCTTAGGAAATTTGGCAATCGAAAGAGAGAAACAGAGAGAGAGAGAGAGAGAGAGTGCGAAAGCAATTGTGTACGTAAATTTAACTTCATTAAATGTTTAATAAATGTGTGGAAATGACAATTTCATGGGCTGTTTATGTCTGCCATTCATCCAGGAACAAAGGATCCAGACTACATTTATGCGGCTGGGCGGCATAATTGTAGTTCTGATAGTTGTACAGTTGCTGTCCCATGCCTCTGGCCACATCATCCGACTGATCTGTATTCGCCTCGGCTATAAGCAACTGAAATGGCAGGCAAAGAGACGACGGTGTGTTAGAGTTGGTTACATTTTCCAGGTAAGATTCACTTACATCAATTTCCCTTGACAGAAATGTGTGACTGGCCTCGCTTAACTTCTTCTGTGGCTGGCCGGTCAGCGCATTGTCCAGAAATTTGTAGACTTCACTGCAAATGGTAAAAGAAAAGAAGTTAAGTAAAGAGGTTTAACATGTACCAGAGTTGATACAATCAATTCCAACGAGTCAAGTTTCTGTTTCATATAAGAAACAGGAAAGGCGGGCCTATACAAAAGCAATCTTTCTTCCTCCTTTCTTCACTTCTATCGTATAGATCAAGATCCGTTGATTGTCGGTATCTGTACCAGTCCTGCACTTCCTAAGAAGTGTGTATTTTGGGTCAGTATCTTGTGGAAAAATCCAACGTAAGATGAATCTAGATCATAAAGTAAAAAATTGATTAACCACTTTGGTTCATACTTCCTTTTAAGGCTAGGAAAAGTCTGTAAAACTATTCGAAAACCATCCATTGCCATCCATCTAAGTCCATATTTGTGCATATCGAGGCAAGATTGAGCTTAGATATTAAGTCGATGGATGGTTGGACGGATGGTCAATAGGGAATTGGTAGTTAGCTTTTCTATTTTCGGTTCGTTTGACTGATTCACTCCCCTTTTATTATAGATTTAAGGTAAGCCTGTTTCCTTTTTTTGCAGTAAATCTCCATCTTACCTTCAATCTGCAAAGAATGAAATTGTTAAGCAACTTTCAGAAATGACAAAAACATAATTTCTTTTCTTTCCTCTAAGTCTCAACTCCTAACGCCTGTACTTAAGAATAAAGTCTCGAATTTTGCTTAAATCTGTTTGGAAAGTAAATTTTCCGTACTTTTGAAGGTATAATCCCATTACTGTGCCAGAATCGGACTTAATTTTGACAAGATTTAAATGGATAAAGTTACGAATTTTGCTTAAATCTGTTTGGAATCTTATTTCTTCCGAACTTTTGAAGATATTATCTCATTTCTCTTCAAGAATCGGCATTATTTTGACTACTATTAACCCTTTTTAAGATACAAATTCGAGCTACTCTTGAATCTGCTTAAAAAAAAAGTCTTTTACAAACTTTTTAAGGAAAGGTGGTCCGAAATATAGGCAAAATCTCGTCCTTAATTTAGCCGAATCTCACATCTGAAAAGCCTTTTTAAGCATAAAGTCGCAATAAAATCCTTAAATCTAAATGGAAAGGTATTTTTTCCCTACATGCGTAGGCAAAGCAGTCCACTAAACGTTTAAAGACTCATTCCTGTTCTTGGATCGTCCTTAGTTTCCCCCCAATTTAAATTTTTAGAGTCCATTCTTGAGTATATTATCTCGACCTACCCTTAAAACTACTCTGAAATCCGAAAAAAGGTTAGATACTTCAATGTTTTTAGGGACAGCTCTAATTTCACAGAATCTTCTTCTTTTGAGATCATTTTTAAAACTGAAATTATAGGAAAATGTCCTTAAATCTGTCTGAAAATGTATTTTAGCTATTGAAGGTGTGGAAGTTGAAAAAATCAATGAAATTAAGGTGCTAAACCTTTTGTTTCTGTTTGAATCAACTCTTTTTGATCAAGCTAATCCTTAAAATGTGGCACATTTTGCTAGAAAAAGCTTTTTTCAGACCATCAACCCGACATCAATAGGTAGGTAGTGGCTGTGGCCGGGGCTGAACCCAAATCTCCACCTCCTCACTTCATTTTACCTCATATTAATGCCACTCAGTTCCTCCGGCTTGGGCTGTGGCTCATTACGTACTATGGCATTAACGACAGCTGCTGCCTCATATTCGCACAGTTCGGACAGCTCTGTCGTCTTCATCAGTTGTAGCCACTCATTGATATTGTTAAGGCTCACAGAGTCGCATTCATCTGCCAAAAACTGCTCTGCTCTGGCACTGCTGTTGATCACATATTCTGAAAAGCATTTGTTATCAGATGTATCGTCTATAATTGTTTATATTTCTTACGGTAAATTGCCTGCACATCGTCCTGGCGACGAGTGGCTGTTGCTGCCATTTCTAAAGTTCTGCGTGAGCAGCCCATTTTTTCCAGCTGTTCGAGAACCCGCCGTTTGATGTGCTTGGTCAGGGCTCCTTCATCTTTTGCGGATTTCTTTTTCCTTTTCTGTGGAGGTTTCTTAGCTGGAGCAGCTTCTGTATCAGCCTCTGGCTTAATAATTTGTGTGTGCTCCTCCTCCATATTGATTGAACTAACAATTGACTTTTGTTTGTTAACAGCTGGTGGGCCAAGTGCTGCCCATTTAGCTAAACCTTGGTTTTGTTAGAGAGGAGACTTGCTGATGTTGAAAAGTCACTGGAGTGAACTGCGATTCTGTTCGTTTAAAATCATTTTTATAATCTACTTATAGGCTAATTACACTAGGAGTGAGTTATGCGTTAATAGCTAACAATCGGCTTTTTTCTCATACAAAAAAGCTGAATGTTGGCTATTAACGCAAAACGCACTCCTAGTGTAGCAAGGGTTTAACACTAGCAGTGCGTTATGCGTTAATAGCTAACATTCAGCTTTTTTCCCTTTTTTCTATATAAATTATATTATAAAAGCTTTTTGCGTTCAAATATTAACAGTGATGAGATAGTCAATCACTGTAAGTGACTTCAACTCACAGCTACTTCTCGTTGGCCCATCTCTAGTTAGCAACCAGCTGTTGCATTTTGCCAGTGTTGCAGAACTCGCAACGTTCGCCAAATCTTCATTGTTAGAATACCAAGGAGATAGACAGAGAGAGAGAGTGAACGAACGTGAACGTACACGGACGCGGCTCCACTGCCCAGTCACTGCCAATCCGCTGCATTTATTCCTTTTGTTTCAAAAGAAATTTTATTTAAATATTAAGCTAGTTTAAACTTAAAGTGCAATATTTACAGTTACAAAAGTTAGGTAAATTGCTTTTGAAAAAATAAGGAACAATTTAACAACAACGAACCAAGCGAAGACAAAGAAAACATCGAGATCAGCAACAACAACAAGCACAAAGTAGGAACTGAAAGTGGAAAGTGAGTCATTCCATTGCCATTGCCACGGCCTCCAGCAGCAGCAGCAGCAACATCAGCGCACCATATCCAGGCATGGAGCATAAAGATAGAGAGCTGGGCATGCGGGCCGAGCATCGTGCACACATTTTGGTAAACACGGATCAGCTGGTGAAATGCACCAGCTACAGTCACCTTGTGACGGAATGTGTGCGCACGGGTCTGTTGTCGCCCGTAATGCGTCGGAACATAGAAGATTTGAATGGCGAACGGCATAATCTGAATGAGGAGGATGTGCTGCTGCAGCAGCATCGACGGCTCTTTCTCAAGATCACCAAGCGAGGACCCAAAGCCTATGGCTTGCTTATACAAGTCTTAAGGAATGTGGGCAGCCTGCAGGCAGCGCAGATTCTAGAGGATGTGGCCGAGGATGAGCAGTTTATATCCATACGCACCATGAATCACAATCGCAACTCCACGGATATAGTGGACAATAAGTTGATACCAGTGCCGGTGCCAGTGCCAGCCAACACCGAGGGTGCAGCCATCAGCAAGGTGAGTGCTCCGCTCAAAAAAAAAACTCAACTGCAACTCAAATTCTCAACATTTTTCCAGCAAAAGCCTCAGCCGGACAACACATTGCCAGCCACAGTCGCACCCTACACCGAGCCCATTGAAAACCAAACCCGCGTGGTGCTTAAATCGGCTCACATACACACGGATCAGGTGCTGGGCACCTACAGCATGCAGTCCAAACACAATCGAGGCGTGCTATTGATGGTCAACATCATTGACTTTCCCGATGAGAATCTGCGTCGCAATGGTGCCGAAGAGGATGGCGACTCGCTGATACATATCTTTCGTGAAATTGGCTTCACCATCTTTGCCTACAACAATCTGAATCAGGAGGAGTTCTTTGACATGCTGAACAAGGTCACCTCCTCGTCGTATGCACAGGAAACGGAATGCTTTGTCATGGTTTTAATGACACACGGCGAGCGTGTGGGTGAAATGGATAAAGTAGAGTTCAAAGATGGCTCCGTGGCTGATGTACACAAAATACGTAATCATTTCCAGGCCAACACCAGCCCCTATCTGGTGCACAAGCCCAAGGTGCTGATCTTTCCCTTTTGCCGTGGCAAACGTTCGGATCAGGGCCAACCCAAGCAACGACTGGAGACTGATGGCTATGGCCAAATGAATGACAATGTACCCACACTGTCCGATCTGCTGGTGTGCTATGCCAGCACACCAGGCTATCAGTCGCATCGTGATCCCGACACCGGCAGCTGGTATATACAAAAGTTTTGCGATGTCATGGCTGAGAATGCCTGCGACACCCACGTGGAGGATATATTGAAGAAGACGCACGCCGAGGTGGGTAATATGAGAACCAAGTCGGGTTACCTGCAGACGGGAGCATTTGATAATCTTGGTTTCAACAAGAAATTGTATTTCAATCCCGGTTGCTATGAGGAATAGAGCTTGAATAGTAGTTGACAGTGCATTCCCACGACTGAAATAAGTTTTTACTCTGTGAATTGTCGCATTTAAATGTATTTTTTATGTATTTTTTTTTTATATATATTTGTGTGCCTCAAGCTATTTGGGTTAGTTTTCCCCCTCGCCCCGCCCCTCAACAAAATACTCAGCATGTATTATTTTAAGGAATTTGCAACCCAACAATAAACAATTGGTTTACCCCCTGACAGAGAGGGTAAACAGTTTTATCTACATTGAATGAAACGGATATGCGTCTTAGGTTCGCCTGATATCGATAAATACCTATCGCTGCTTCAGGGTGACCAAACGAACAAGTGAACAGCTGACTCTGTTTGGTTGGTTTGTTGTTTTTAATGTGATTGGTTGTTGCTGGTCATTGTTTTGCGTAAAAGTTGACTGAAATTGTTTGCGATGAAGAGTAAAAATAATTAGAATAATTAGGACTCTCCCTGTACTTTCTTTAATTATTTATTCGATGCTCTGCCTCTTCCAATTACATTTCTATTGCGTGAAGTTGAAAAATTCGTTTATTCATAAACATTTTGTGGTGCAGCAAAAAATAAAATAAGCAGAGCAACGGTGCGACCAGCTGTTTGTATATCGATAAAAATATTGATAATTTCATCGGGGCTGAGCTCGCGGTTAAAGTTGACCGGTGGATGAGCAGCGTTTAAGTTTGTTCCTCCGGTTGAGACACTCAAATTTAGAAACCGTACTTTGAGAAATCGGGCCTTAGTAAGAAAACCTTTTTTATTTTCAATGGAAATGTCCTTAAAATTGGCATATATTTATTTTACAAGCTTTCACACAATTCTACAAGGTTTTGTCAAAATCGGTTAACTATAGCATATAGCTGTCATAGAAACGATGGGTCTGAAAACGAGTTTTAGTGAGAAAAACTTGTTTGTTTTAAATGGAAACGCCGTCAAACTTTGGATTTCTTAGTTGGCTATGTTTTCCCATGATTTTAACAAGTTTTGTCGAAATCGGACATCTATATAGTATAGCTACCATAGAAAAGTAAGGTTCGAAAAGTAGTCTTAGTTAGAAAAACGTGCTGCTGCAAGGGTATATAAACTTTCCTTTACTTTTTTTGTAAATTAAATCCGAAAGCTGCTAAAAAAAAACCCCTAACTTTTTTGGATAAGTCCGATTTCCCTTAGTTCCCTTTATGCCGCCAGATCCTAATCCTTTAAGCTAGAAAACCCATAAATCTTGATGTCCTATTTGAGGTAGCATAAAGATGGCTCAGAGTTGCGGCTCTCAGCTCTGAGCCAGAAGCTGTGGCTCATGAGCTGTGAGACGTTTAGTGCTACCGGCTCTCGGCTCTGAGCAGCAATTCCGAACTCTGGCTCAGACACCTTATAAGTATGAACTCTGATTTTTGGAAGTATTAAACCCCAAGTTTTTGTGTAAACCTTAAACTATTTGTTCTTGCTTATACTCAAAATATTGAATATTTTGTCATACAAAGCATTTTCAACTCCGAACCTCGAACTTTGACTTTAAAAACTGAAATGTGATGATTTTGGAAGTTACTTGAAAAGCACTGCTACTGGCTAGTGTGGGATTTGAGGTGAAGGAGCACTACAGAATAATGAGAGTTTTATATACTTTTATAGCACAATAAAATCGCTTGACAACTTTCAAAAATGGAATGTTAACTGATGACAGGCATATTAAGAGGTCTTTGGACCATTGCAGGGATGTACAGAATCACATTACTAATCATTAATGAACTTTCTCATATAGATGTTTGCAAAGTTAGAGTTTGAGCCTGATCGAAGGAATATAAGCAGTTTCATTTAGTAGTTTTGCGCACATTTTCCAAATTCGACAGAGTTTTCAATACAGCTCGATTGGTTACAACTACTGATCTTTATTTAGCTCTTCTGTTTTTTCTGTACTCCCATCCAGGTAGACCAATCCATGATCTCGCTGGAATTATACTAAACATTTGCGATATCTTTCGTTCTGTGTATGGCCATTCTTTGCTCTTAATGCTTTCTGTATCTTAGATTGGCACTGTTGATCGTCAGGCTCAATCTTTGGCTGTATCTATGATATGCTGATGTAGCATTCTGGGAGCCTTAGTGTACATGTGTCCTTTTACTGCCACCACAACGCCACTGGGCAGCTCTGTCTTCCATCAAAAGTGAAGAAAGAGCAGTCAGCTAGGAAGGAAACAACCCTGCTAGAAACTAATCAGCCAGTTGATTGCCATCCCAATTGGTTGCTGTTTCCATAGGGTCTCTGGCAGAGAGTCCAATTGCTGCAGGATATTTCTAGGTAAATCAGAGCTAGCTACAAAACAACTCACTACTCTAATAACTGTCGGTTAGTATCGCCGAGTCCCCGCTTAAAGTTCCTATTGAAATCTCATTTATATATTTCTAACATAATTTATGCATATTTTTCAAACAGCAGAATACGTGCCGGAGCTTAATCCTCTTCTGGTTTCAGCTGCCAGGCTCTTACCATACATAGTACTTAAATCTACTTAACTAATTCCCACTGCCTACTCATCCAATTCCTCCAAATGCGACAGCTGCAATTTGCCTGCATTGGCTCGTTGTTGTTGAGTGGACTTTAACTGGGAACGCTTGGATTTGGGTGCTCTCTGGCCAATCACATACTCGGGCATGACCAATTTGGAGCCTCTCAGCTGTGGTTTATCCACCTCCACATCATTAACTTCCTCCGCTTGCAACCTTTTGAGATTACGTTGCAATTTGCTTTTCTTTTTGAATTCAATTTTGTGTCCAGGCTCGTCCAGGTCAGCCTCGTCCGCATCGTGGGACTCGCGTTGGGCTTCCATTTCGCGTAGAAATGACAAGGCGGCTGCGGAATTGGTTTGATCCGAGATGTCCACATCTGACAGAGAGTATTTCTTCCATTTGTGGGGATTGATCTGACACACACAAGAGTAATAAGTTAACGTTGAGCTTTGCTGAGTGGGTGGAGATTACCTGATAGTCGGGGGTTTTGCGTGGCTTCAGGCAACGTCCTATGGGTAGTTCGGGTTTTTTGAATATGCTCTCCTTGCCTCGCATGCGTTTGAGTTTGACATCTTCGGTTTCGGCGTCTCCTTCCGGCTGGCGATAGTTCATCAACTGGGTACCTGGCTCTATGGCTCTTACCGAAAAGGGCTTGGCCTGGCTTTGATCCAGGGCGGTGCCTTTTAGCTCTTTGCTGGCCACGTCTAGGCAAGCAAATAAAGCGTTCCGTTTGGCATTGAATTCTTGCATTTTTAATAATTTTTGGCAATATTTAACATAAATACAGAAACAGTGCTGCCCATGGTTTGAAATGCAAAACAGCTGTTTTGGCTCTAACAATTCGCAATCAGTGCTGACAAATCATATTAAACAAGCTAAAAAAAAGCTAGTGAATTTGCAAGAAGCTAATTAAAATTTGAATTATAGCTACAAGGTTTTTTATTTTTGTTAATAAAGCAATTAGATAAAATACATAGAAATAATATTAGAATTTTTTGTAACGTAATTTTGAATGCAGAAAATACGTTTTTCTTGTAAATTTTATTGAAATAAGCCATAAATTAGAAACTTAAAATACGTATTTTTTAATGATTGGTGATTTTAAACCGGATTTTGGACGAAATTTGGTGCGAAAGTGAAAATGGGAGCACTCAAACAATATTTGAATCGAAAGATTATTGAATTTTCAGTAATCGCATAAAACTTTGCTCTCATATTGGAATACAATGGGTATAGTATTATATTTTTTAATATTATTACAAATCAAAAACCCCATGTTTAATGGAAATTCATTTGAAAGTATGGAATTATAGGATGAAGGTGTTAAAATTCTAGTTGCAGTGTTGTGGTGGCAAAAGAGTTAATTTGCCACCACTGTGCCCAGCAGCAGCAGCCCAGCCACACGCATTTACCAACACTGAAAGTGGTAGCCGGTGTAAAATAAAGTGTGCTCTTCAGTTGGTCTGCTAAGAAATCATTTAAATCTCAATAAACAGGTGCCTAAAATATATATATAAATACTTTAGAACGGCCCAAAGACATTGACACGACATTTACGTAGTGCGGCGAATGATAAACGAGCTGCAAGTGTGTGTAACCAATTCTAACCCCAATTGAAAATGCAACCTTAAAAAGCGCGTATGAGTTAAACCAACAGCAAAATGGATACACTAACAAGTGTAGCTTACTTTAAAGTATTTTTATGAATACTTTTGCCTGAAATTAACACAAAAAATTACATTTTTGCTTCAGTTTTGACGCTCTAGCCCTGGTTTCTAGTGTTGTAAAGCCCTTAATTAGTGTCAAACAGCTGTTTTGTATTTTAGAAAAAAAAATTTTACAAAGAATTAAAATTGAATGGACGCATATTCATTTCCCCAGGCTGTGATTACTTAGAATGTCCCTGCAAACGGGTTTGGCCTTCATTTTTACCATATTAGCCTCAGTTTCCTTGGTTGCGGCCATTATTCTCTTGGGTAAACTAGCAGCAGCCGCCGCCGCCGCCGACACCGTGGATGATTACGCATTTTTGTCTAAAAATCTTGGTTTCTCTACTCCACTTGCAGGTTGGTTCATCATCTGGAAGGCATTTCTATCAAAATTCCGTCTGGTGCGCGAACTTTTGGGTCAGGAGGAGCCAGAAGAACAACCAGCACATCTGCATCTATTGGGTGATCAGCAGCCGCCGCCAGCACCTGTACCTCGCCTACGCAAGGCACGCAGAGATTAGCAAAAAGAACCACCACCACCACCACCATGAACATCCGTTGCGCCAAACCCGAAGACCTAATGACCATGCAGCACTGCAATCTGTTGTGTCTGCCGGAGAACTATCAAATGAAATACTATTTCTATCATGGACTCACCTGGCCCCAGCTGAGCTATGTGGCCGAGGATGACAAGGGCGGCATTGTGGGCTATGTGTTGGCCAAAATGGAGGAGCCCGAACCGGGCGAGGAGAGCAAACATGGACATATCACCTCGTTGGCGGTTAAGCGTTCCTATCGTCGTCTTGGCCTCGCCCAGAAGCTCATGAATCAGGCCTCGCAGGCCATGGTGGAGTGCTTCAATGCGCAGTATGTGTCGCTGCATGTGCGTAAAAGCAATCGCGCCGCCCTGAATCTGTATACCAACTCGTTGAAGTTCAAGATCATCGAAGTGGAGCCCAAGTACTATGCGGATGGAGAGGATGCCTATGCCATGCGTCGTGATCTGAGTGAATTTTCGGACGATGAGAGAGTGAAGCGCAAGGACGGAGCCAGCGACAACGATGAGTCAGCAACTGCAGGCGACAAGAACTCCTCGCACCGGGGTCATGACGGGCATTGCTGCTGAGAGGCGACCGACCTTCAAGCGTTTTTTGTAGTTTTTTTTGCATTTTTATGCGTTAGGTTTTTGTAATTAATTTTAAACACTTAAAACGTAATTAAAATTAAACTTGAAATGACAAAAAGGAGTCGAAGGAGTGGGTATTATGATCGGATTCGAAAGGAGAGATGAGACCTCGATTGGGCGGTCAGGGGTGTCCAAGATATGAAATGCTCACAAAGCTCTAGTTAGTTGAACTGTTTTAATTGTTATTATTTTATGGAGCCTAATTTTAGTTGACTTCTTTTGAATTTTCTTAGATTTGGCGCTTAAATTTCACCGTTAAGCTTGCGCATGCAAGTTGCTCCCAGTGTTGCCAGCTTAGCTATTTTTCCCAACAGATCTAGCTTTTTTGTCGATAGCAGGAAACTATTTACAAACAAATAAATGCCACTTTCTAGCTATTTCGGAAGAGTTCTGACAGAACAGACTAAAATTGTAGCTGTTTTGGAAATAAATATGCCAGCTTAGAGATATTTTGAGCGTGAAACAGTTGATTCTAATCAATATATCCATTACAAAATATACCATCCGCATGTACCCAAAATAGAAGAGAAATTTTGAGCACATTTTCCATAATTTCTATTCAGAATAATTCAGACCTTTTCTCGTTTTCAAATACTTTCAACCGGATTTACCACTAAGCGCTCAACGGTAGAAATTTACATGCAAAAATGGAAGTTTGCTGTTTATAGCTATTTTCGGGCTAAATCTGTTGGCAACACTGCGTGCGATTATTATTATCCTTCGATTATTTTTGGTATTAGTGCGACCATCTTCTCTATAGGTATCTCAGAGTAACGGTGCGATCGTGAGCGAGTCGTGTGCGCGGTGCCAAAGCCATTTAGCTCGAAGCTGCTGGCGGCAAGAAATAAAAGTGCTCAAGTGTAAATTCTATTGTTATTTTTATTGTGCAATTGTTTGTAAAGTGAAATTGAGGTTTGGTGTTTTTTAATTTGCGCCTAATACACTCAGGGCATACACACCAAACCACGAACTGTTCGCTTTTCTTAATCGCTGCCTCCCAAATTTCGTAACGGCACTTTGCCGGCCCGTCGCGTGTGAGTTGAAAGAAGAATTGATAAAATAAAGTCTCTTCCAGCAAATTGAGTAGCAAATTGAGTAGGGTTAATTTTTTTTGGTTTTTTTTATTGTGCATTGTTTTTTGAGTGATTTTGCTAATGTTAAATCTATTTGCGGTTGGCGCCTCAGGCTGGTACGTTGCCCACACACACACACACACACACATAGAAACCAATGTACATATGTGTTTGTGTTTGTTCCTTGCAGAGGCGGCTTAGCAGTTGAGACTCCTGCGGACATTCTGCATGTTTGGACGTCTTGATCAGGTAAGTGATGCTATGTTGATATTACAGATTGAGATCGGTGGATTATTTAAGCACAATGCCCACAATCTTCTTGATGGTTTCTTTATGAACTTCCAACTTCCTCTCCAGTTTTATTGGGTGGCGCGCTAACTTGGCCGCCTGCTGGTTGATGGCAGCTTAAACTTATTTATTGTTTGTTGTTGGGGAAACAGCGCGCCGACTCCGCGACGGATCTTCTGTGCTGTTTATGTAGATTTTGATTTGCTAAGGTTTTTAAGTTGATTTTCTGTAAACAGCTAAAAATATTGTATAGGCTAGCAATTGTGATGCGAAAAAGTTTTGTCCCCTCACCTCCCTACAAAGTTGATCAAGTGGAAAGTGTTGACTTTCGCGCCAACTTTTGGGTTCAATTTGTTGACACACAAAGCTTAAAGGAGCAAATATATTATGGCAAGTGGCAATTGTACACACTGTACCCAGTGGTCCTTCCCATGCCATAAACCGTTTGATTAAAGCGTAAAGCTTTCACCAAACATTTCCCTGTATTTCTCCCAGCGCCTGCGTCTAAATTGAACAGCTGTGCCAACAGCTGTTCGCCTGGTGAACACGTGCAACACCTCACACGGTCGTAAAGGCGCCAAGTCCAAGAGACACAGAGAAACAGAGAGAGAGAGAAAGCGAGTGGGTAAGACCCAAGGAGAGAGCAAGCTGCCGCAATCACAGCTGTCAAATGTCAAAAACTGATGCTGGCTTCGGCTAAGTTCTCAGTTCGTGAGGCGCTGGCTAAGCAGAAACGTCCTGTGAACGGGTCCTGAAACTAGATTTCGCAAAACTTACGACAAGCAAATCGTCAAACGTGCGGAAAAAACTAATCAAAAAGTTAGCAAAATAATATTCCAAAAAATTATTGAAATATTTTCAATTAAACAGAAATTCCAATTGATTTGGGGAGAGGCAAAGAAAAGCGCCAGCTTTTCCAGCTGCTGCCGCTGCTCCTGTGCGTGAAAGCGTCAAAGCGTGTGCTAGAAACAACAACAACACATATAAATATTGTGCTGGAATTTATGGTTATTGCCACGACGATTGTGTGTGATTTCCTTAAGGTTCTCGTTTGGCTAAATCAATAAAAAGCGGGCCAGCCCCAAAAACAAAGCGTCAGAGTTGATTTTCTGCCAAAAACGGGTGTTGGTACTCACAAGCGCATTTTGCGGTAAATGTGCAAATAAAGTGGCAAAAGCCAAAAGCCGGTCAGCGCCGAAGACAAAACCACTCCACAAAGAAAGCCAGCCCCCTCAGCTTGGCCCGAGAGCAGCTGTTATTATTGTTTCTGCCCCTCCAGTCAAGCCAAGCCAAGCCAAGAAACGGGGTCAAAAGTTCGTGTGTGGCTACCAAGAATAAAACCCACGCTAATTCTCCAACACACAGAGAATTCCTCAAGTGCAAGAAGACGTTGCGTCGCCGTCGTCCGTCCGTCCGTCTGGCAGACAAAGGCATTAGACAAGTGCCCAGTTGGGCCTACAGCGCGAGACAAACTAGGCCAATTCGCGAGAGAAGCGGCTCCGCTGCAGAGCAAAAACTAAGTAAAACAAAATAACAAAAGTTCTGGCTGCCCATTTGTCAATGACGACAAGACAAAACTCGCGTGACTTACAATTCCCTTAGAGTGTCTGTCCGTGTGTGTGTGTGAGTGTGCCGTGTGTGTGTGTGTAGTGTGAACAACAAAGTGGAATAACTAAAACAGACTCCAAATGCAAGGACTTGGACTAGAACCAACTAGATCAGCTGAGGTAAGTCAGCCGGGGAAAGCGGATTTATTATGCTTGGACTTTTCAAAGAAATCAAAATACCCCAATAAATATATCAATCACTTTATATACCAAAACCTAACCAATATCCAAAACAGTTTCGAAGCCATTGCTAAGGCTTGATTTCAAAATTCAAGATTTTTGGCTTTTCACTAGATTTAAATTTACAAATTCTTTGGTATTCCCTGTGATGACGATTGACGGATGAGATGATCATCTTCTACACATCTAAAACAAGTCAGGCAACTCTGTTCAAAAACTCCAGCCCAATATTATAATAAGAAATTGCTGAAAGTACTTTAAGAAGTAAACTTAACTCATTTCAGACCAAAGGTAATTACCAACAAATCGATTCGAATTGGAAAGATTATAAAAAACCGAAAAATCTGTTGAGAACAGATTTGACCATCTATTTCAGTGGGAAAAGCACTGAATTATAATTTGAATAAAGTATTAAAGCCAGTTTTGATCTAGAAATCACTTATTCCACTTTTCAACTGAAGCTTAAAACTATGCAAGGCTATGTTATTAAGCTCCACATTAGATCTTAGATCCAATTTTACCATATTGCTCATACGTAGTGTTGCCTTTGATGTTTTGATATTTATTTAGTTGGCGTAGGAAATGATATATTTGCTATCAAATGATTTAAAGACTCATAGCAAGTGGTTTTAATATTAAAAAAGGTTGAATGACTAAACCCATTCCTAAGACTTTGATTTGAAACATGTTTCATAATGTTAAAAAAAAACCATTGAATATTAGGCAAACAATCCAAAAACTAGATTCAAAGAAGATCGTCTTTTTATCAGAGCTGCAAACCGGTTTTGAACCGAACCGGTTCGAACCCGGAATTCCGACTTTCAGATTACTGTGAACCGAACCTTGAACCGAACCTCTTAAGGTATTAAAACTGAACCTGAACCCGTTTCGAACCCAAAATTTCGGTTCGGTTCAATAAAAATTATAGATTTAAACTATTTCCCAGTGACTTCTTCTGTTATCCTGATGGAATTATCCACTTTAGTGTGCAAACACTTTTCGTATGTGGACTACGAAATTGCATTTTACTTTAAGGGCTGAATCCAGAACTTCGAAGTTTTTATTTCGTCACAATACTTTATATAAGTAGAAACACTTAATCATTGCTTTGATGGTCATGAGTAAAGTATTGTGAAATCCCATCCCAACCCAAAATCGAGACAATTCCCTAACAGTTTATGTCGGTTTTAGGTCGATTACTATTTAAACGTTTATAAAGCTTGGCTGAACCAAGGTTCGAACCAAAACCTTGGCCCAAAAACCTTGAACCTCCAAATTCTGAACCTGAACCATTGGTACATTTTGGTTCGAACCCGCGAGCCGGAGATCCAAAAAATTTTTTGGGTTTGCAGCCCTGCTTTTTATACCCTGCTCCCATTGAAAATGGGAATGTATGTAACAGCGAGATGGAAACATTTCCGACCTCATAAAGTATATATATTCTTGATCAGCATGAACAGCCGAGTCGATATAGCCATGTCGGTCTGTATGAACGCGTCGATCTCAGAGACTATAAGAGATAGAGCCAACAATTTGTGCTTGAAGGTAGACTTATGCCGTACGCAGATCCAAGTTTGTTTCAGATTTGGAAAATTCCACCCCGTCCCCCTTTTATCGCCAAAAAACCTAGACCTCCTCTAGAAATCGTAGACCTAAAAACCCGTCAGATGCACAATTTTTAAGTTAGAGCCTCGTGGTTTAGTATACATCAGATCGGACAAAGAACACCGGAGTTATAAGCGAAACAGTTGAGCTGATAAGAGCACCCACCCAGTTGTTGATCAGGACTAGAAAAAAGTGTTGCCTACATTTAGGATGACAATTTTGTTACCAAAACCGGTTACATTCATCTTTAAAAATTCAAAAACAATGATGAAAACAAATGAACAGGGTATTTTGTGGTCGGGAAACTCGACTGTAGCGCCCTTTACTTCTTTCATTTAAAAATGCGCTCCTATTTAAGCAAACTGATTAAAACCAATGGAAATTTATACCCATAGCCTTTAAATTACGTGCATCCAAAGTAATTTTAGTTACTTTAATGATTCTTTTCCATTAATTTCTGTCACTGGTTTGCTTTTTCTGCTTTTTCTAAATACTTAAAGATATTTGCTATGCCATCCCAACCAGCATTTTGAGCATTATTTTAACAAAAACCACCGTGATGTGTCTTTTGGATGATTTTTTATATTTTTTTTTATTTTGTGTTGGGGAGATAATTCACTGCGGCTGCAGATAGGAGAGTTTACAACTCTCCTAGCAACCCTATTTCCTGTACGAAGGTCAGGATTTTCGTGGGTTCTAGGTTACTTATATGGTTGGGGGTAAGCTGTGTTCCCCAAATCTGTTGAATTGCATCGCAGTGTACTAGTATATGTTCAGAGGACTCCTCCTTCTCTTCACAGAATCTACATAATCTTTTTGTCTTTTTGATGATTAAAAAGAGAACTTTTATTTGTGATTTTAAGAAGATGATTAGAAAATGAGACGAAATTGATCAGAAGAACGGCTTAAAAACAACTCTTCAGAAAGAATCTCTACTAGGGAACCAGAAAGCGAGCACATCTATGACTATTTGTATTTAGAATATGTAAATAAAAATTTCGTAAAAAGTTTCCTAGAACAATACACAACATTTTTTGAAAAGTAAGAATGATGCCCAACTCGGGAACATGCCACATAAACCAAGACATTTCCCCAGATTTATGCCAGAAATCTTTCAACGACTGTTAGGATCCAACGACTAATTTATAATCAGAAAGCGAGCTCATTTATGACTATTTTAAGCAGATCGAAAAAGACAAGAATGTGATCAAAAGTCTCATAAAATGTATTAGTTTAGTTTTAACTGAAAAGAGTAAAGACAGCTTCAGTGGTGCGAACTGATGGCAAATATACATTATGCATGGTTGAATCTCTTACGGAAATTCAAGAGGGTTTTAAACATAACAAAGATTTAATAGTAAAATATCCGATAACAAACACAACCATTTTAAATTGCCCCCGTTAAGAGTTGTGAGTTAATTGAAAGTGGAGTCAACTAAATTGTAAATATTATATCATAAATATTTTTACTGCCCTCCTCCAAACTGGAGGAGTGAAACTGGCATCACTCCTGTCCCCCCCTCCACACTGTTATTATTTAACATGAAACGGCAAGTTTACTAGCGAGTGTAATGACATTTGTCATCAGGATTATGCCAAATGTTGGCCTTCTTCATCGCCATCACAGCAGCAGCAGCGGCGGCGGCGGCATCATCCTCATCATCATCATCGTCTCTGTCACTGTCAACGCGTCTTGCAACTGTCAGAGGCAGACGCCTGCCCCTGTCCTTGTTCTGCCCTGCCATCGCATCATTTTTAAGCAAACATTTGGTGGGGCGGCTGCTGCTGCTGCTGCTTCTTTTTCAAGTGTTTACTACTTTTGCTGCCTGCGTCAAGTTTGTACTCGTTGTTGTTGTTGTTGTTGCTACAGTGCTACGTGTTGGCTCAGAAGATGTCAACAAGAGAACGCTGCGTTTACTTATTTCACTTGCTACTTTCCAAAGAAGCGGGCAGGCGGGGAAGATCTGTCACACATTTACGCTTGTTTTTGTCATGCTGATGAAATTTGCACTTTTTTCTTCTCTCTCTCTGTGTCTCCTCTTCCTCTTCCTCTCACTCTCTGGTTAAGTTTTTGTTGCATAAGCGACAGGCGCAACTGTCAAAATGCTTAGCCATGTCCACGTGGTTTCCGTTGGCATTTCCGTTTCCGTTTCCGGCCAGCTAAAGTGATTGATGGTCGCCTTTCGCACTACTAATTAAAGTTATTTAGCGTTTTCTAGCAATGTTTTGTTCATACTCCACTCCCCCTCTCTCTCTCTCTCGGTGTGTGCGCTATCTCTCTGCCTGCAAGTGTTTATGGCTTCAATTCAATTAAACAACTGGGTCAGTTTGGTTGGCGCATTGGCAAGGGCTTCCATTCCATTCCATTCCATTCTTTCTCTCCATAACCGACTGGGCAGAAATCATCAACTTGCTGCGTAATTAATTTTCTGCATAGGCCATCAAGGAGGATGCATCATAAGGCAGACGAAGGGGGAATTCCCCATTTTAGCAGTGCATTGCTAAAATTGCATTTAATATTCATTTTGTACAAAGGCAAGGAATTCAATTGTTTTTAGGTGAAACACAGCAAGGGAAGGAAAATTCTCTCAATCTCAAATTAAATAAGAAAATTTGAAACTGGACAAACTGAAACTTTTGAAATCAAATGAAAAACGTTGTAATCATATTTCGTTTCTTCAAATTGTGAAGCTTTGGAGTAAGGAATAGCTCAATGCAAGGGGGGTAATAATATAAGCAAATGTTGTGTTATTCTGAAAATGGGTTGGAGAGGCAGAAGCATAGCAGAGGGATGGCTAAAAGGGTTTAAATAGTTAATCCATAGTTGGTATGACAAAAACGCCACAATATCATATAATTTTCCTGCCAAGACTTTAGGCCAGAAGTTTGAAATTGAAGGAAGCCTTCTTCTACTTCTTCTAAGAGCTTTTTTGAGCCCTGTCCGGTTTCTTAGATTCTGGTCTGTGGGCGGTTAAAAGTTTATAATTCGAGGGCTTCAAGACATGGTCAGCGCTGTCTGCTCACCGAAATGACAGGTACATTATACCATAGGTTAGGTTAGGTTAGGTTGCAATGGTTGATACTGGCTAAATTCCCATTTTTCACTTAGGCCTATGGAGGCCCGTTGTATTACCCGATAAGATTAAAACTTCTGCATACCCCACAAACCCCAAAACAATGATTGGCATTCCCCAACACATCAGAGATCCTCGTGGATTTCTAAGTCAAACGTACCCAAATAATCACCCGGCCTCATTAAGGACCTTAAGGTCTATGTGTGACCCCATCTGGGGTCAGCCGGAACTACTTAACCTAACCTTTCTAAGATATAATCGTAGAGGCTGGGTCGTCCCTTTTAAACCATTTCGATAGCACCACGAATTTGAGCAGAGAGTTAACTTCTGTTTCAAAGATGTCTGACAGATTGTTTAGAAAATGAAGACCCGAGATTATACCCCCCAACTAAAGTGTGATTTTTAAGCAACTTTCTTAATGGCAACACTGTTTTTGGCAACTGAGCTGTTTTTATGTCACATGTTACTGTCAAACATGTTCAGTTTGGTGTATAACTTAAACATGAATCGACTTACAAACGAACAACGCTTGCAGATTATCAAATTTTATTATCAAAATTCATAGTTCAGCGAGGCAGGTCAGTTCTCTTGATTGTTATACACTTGCAAAGAGTATTATAATTTTATCCAGAAGTTTGTAACGCATAGAAATATGCATTTCCGACCCGATAAACTAAATATATTCTTGATCAGCTGAGTCGACTGAGCTTTGTCCTTCCTAGTCCCTCAGTTTTAATGCTAACGAGCTGAAATTTTGCACAGAGTCTTCTTATTGCTGCACGCTACTAATATGTTAGAACCGACCGGATCGGATGACTATATCTCCTAGCTTCCATAGTAACAATAGGTCGGAAAACTAGTTCTAGTAAGAAAAACATTTTTCTTTTCAGTGGAAACGTCTTCAAACTTTGTAGTTCTTAGTTTGCTATGCTTTCCCTTGATTCCACTAAGTCTGATCGAAATCGGACATCTATATAGAATAGCTGTCATAAAAAGGAAAGTCTAAAAAGTAGTCTTAGTGAGAAAAACTGGTTTATTTTCCATGCAAATGTCCTTAAAATTGTCATTTATTTATTTAATATTCTTTGACACAACTCTACAAAGTTTTGTTGAAATCGGATGAATATATGGTATAGCTGCCATACAAAGGATAGGACTGAAAAACAGTCTTTGTTAGAAAAACTTGTTTGAGCTTAATGGTAGCATCCTGAAATTTTGTAATTGTTTGTTTCACATGCTTTCACCTAATTCTACAAATTTTTGTCCAAATTGGTTGACCATATCACATAGCTCCCATACGAACTATCCCTATACCAGCCCTTAAGTCACTCAATTCCCACTACTCATCTTCAAATCGAATATAGAACCTGCTGCAGTGAAGATACGACTTAAGGAACAGAAAGTAGGGGGCTGGTAGTTGCTTGCGGATTCGATAAAAATAAAAATCCGTGTGCCCAAAGCAACAGATGAGAATATTTGGACACTACGTAACACATACAAAAGCTACATCAACAGTGTGCTCAGCTTATTGGCGTCGAACTACTTATCTATAATTTATGGTCATTATTACCGCATTAATACAAATACACCCCCCCGCCGCCCCCGTTCAACAATAACTGCTGATTCCAAACTATTTGCAATCATTTTATTCTTTTGTTTATTCATTGGCCATCATTTAGTTCCACTTGCTGCCCATAAAATATGATTTTTTATTGCTTTCCTCCCACACATCCCCCATCCCCCCATCCCCCGTGCACCATTCTCAAGGCGGTAAAAAATGCTTATTCATTAAAAACGTGTCAGAATGGACAGCATAACTTTGTGCCCGGGCCGGCCACACATAATTTTTATCACAGTCATGGATTGGGAGTTTTCATCTCATATTTATCTCTCTCATCGATTTAAATGTCAGCCCAAATATGTCCTCGGGGAGTTGAGCGTGAAAACTTTCCCTCCAAGTAAAAGTTTTCCGGCTGCCGCTGCCCAGTTTGGCGAAAAGTTGATCAATGAAATTAAAAAGATTTATGATTTTTAGTTGTGCAAGAAGTTTCCAATGAATGAATCCAAAATCCGAATTCGCAATTCACACAAAACAATCAGCGAAAGTTTCATCCCTTGGGTATATTGGCGACCCGAAGACATTATTTTAAATTGCACTCATTTCGGGTAATGGAACTGGACCCAGGTTGTGCCATAAAAGGCACCCACACCCACACACACTCACACAAAAGCGATCAGGGGTCCCGAACGATATCAAAATTATGTTAATTTCAAGCGAACTCCCTCCATAACCGCCGAGTCAAGTGTCCAAAAGTGTTTAAAGCTGACAAAGGTCGTCCAACAAAGGGCCAACCGCCTCAAGATCCTGCCTGACTTACGATTTGTTTGCACACAGCATCAATGGGGTTTCCATTGGTTGGCCAACAATGGCAGCCAGCCGCCTTCCTTTGCCATTGTGCTCCAAATTCTGGGACACAATTAAGGGCTGGCTACGCTAATTTCTGATGCTGTGTCAATACAGCCACGCCCTTAATAAAAAAAAGAAACCCCCCGCCAGGCAGCAAAGGGAGTGGGAAATGGCGTTCTTGAGTGTTCAATTTAAAGTTTAGCAGAAAAAATGTGCGCTGAACAGATGTTGCTTCTTTAATAGACACTCCAACACCTTTCGCCCCAAAAAAAAAAAAAAGATGCGAAATGGGGAGCAAAGAATAAACACGCTCCTCACACACTGTGATGCTTGCTTGCTGAGCGCAAAACAAGCAAGGATAGGGTTATCGTTACCCTTGCAAGTTACACTGCACGCAGTAAGGGTAATACGTAGGTATTATATACCTAATAGAAGTCTAGAATTTTACACATTTATTAACTGAATCTTTCATCCCAATATTCCATTAAACTGGCTTCCTTTGTGTACTTCATCTAGACTAGTCTGATTTTTCTTTGAATTGAACTATAATTGGTTGAATTCAGTGAGAAGAGCAATGTCTGTCATTATAAGCTTCTCTCCAGATCCTCAAAATAAACGATGGTTTCAGCTCTGAAAACTGGAAATAGCTGCATTAGGCTAAATCTGAAGTAGATGCTAAATAGTGCAGCTCATTTTATAGCTCATTTTTTAGACTACAGGGTGCGCCATATAAAGTGTCGGTATGGCAACACTGAATAAATATAAAAACAAACAATCGATTGCTATATGTTGATCTTGTTCCTTTAATTTGGTCCTGTACAATTTATTTCGACTACTTTTTGAACACAACATCAATCAAGTGGCCGCCTTTATTGGCCACAACAAAATGTGCCCTTTTTGCGGCATTTTCCATCACTTTTTCGAGCGTCTCATTCGATAAAGTGGCGATTTCGGCACGAATGTTGGCCTTAAGCTCTTCAATGGTCTGTGGATCGCTGGCGTAAACCTTGCTTTTTAAATAGCCCCACAAAAAGAAGTCTGGGGCGGTCAAATCTGGAGATCTGGGTGGCCAGTCAATATCGCCTCTTTTTGATACCGGCCCAAACAGTCACTTTTTGGTCGTGTAAAGGTATTTCATGGATGCGGTGTGGATTTTCCGTGCCCCATATGCGACAATTTTGCTTATTAACTCCACCAGAAAGCGTGAAGCCTCATCGGTCATCAAAATTTGTTAGTACAATCGAACGATTATTTTCAATGAACAGCGTCACTATTTCGGCGCGTTGTTTTGGTGTGAAGCGTTCCATGGTCAAAATTGTACTAGATTGATGTTTCCAAAACATGTCTAACAAAAGCAATCGGTTGGTAAATGTCAAAGTTATTCAGTGCTGCCATACCGACACTTTATATGGCGCACCCTGTATAAAGTAAAGGAATATGAAAATTGTATGCAATATAGAACACGATATAGGGAATATTGCTGCATCATTAACTTAAAATCGTGCTTTTTGAGTTATGCCAGTGTTGAAGTAAGTGGGCGATATGTATACTGAGCTGTGAATTAGAATGACCGCCTACTGCGCCACGGTGAACCGCAATAAAAGTTTATTTTTTGTGGTTTGAACTGTCTTTTTGTATTAAAGACAGCAAAGTTTGGACGTTTCAACCATTTTCCAGATACAGCAAACTGTTTTTTTTTTAAATTTAAATTGGCGAAAGATTGAAAATCGAGCTCCCAGATAATTGCCTTCATTAAAACAGGTCGACCGCGTTGAAAACAAACACGGAGTCGATAATTACACTTGGAGTTCCTAAACTGACTTGCCTGTTTGCGGCTCAAAGTTGGATCTGTCTTTAGGAAGCTACGATCTCTTCATGCCTCACAACTGAGCCCCTGAGGGCCGCCTAAAAGAGAAAATTGTAAGGTCAGTCGCTGAAAGATGGCTGCATAAATCTGAAAATTGCATGGCATATGTGGCATGTTCCCGAGCATGTTCATTTACGCTACGTAGCAGAAAACTGCGAATTTTCTGTATCGTGCAGCCTTAAATTGAATACAATTATTGTTATATGTTCATTTCTGAGAAATCGAAGCCTAAAAAACCATTTTCGGGTGGAATCTGGAAATGAACTCGAAATGAATTCAATCAAAAAATGTATTCTAAGCAAAACGTAGTTTGCGGCACAAATATGGGAGAAAAGGGATATTTTAAAAACAACTCGTGACATTTCTTTGCCATTAAATGATTCGTCAGTCACGGAATATTGGTTTAATTCATTTTTTATGATACTGTCTCTGTCTGTATTCTTTACCATTAGTCTTTTAAGGAATTTCAGGATTTTCATAATAATGGTTAGTCTAGAAAAGAAGTTTAGAGAAGAAGAGTAAGAATGCTAAGATTTTAATATGCCAGTTATCTGGCAGTCAGTTCAAGTCAAATAAATGAAAATATTGACAGATTTCTCCGACCATATATAATATATGGTAACAGTCAGCTGGCACGAGTTCACACTTGTATGGCAGCAACTGTCATCTATAAATATGGCAGTGTGTCTGAACACAACCTATCAAGACTTTCATTTAACTTGCCCTAGAACCAACATTTAAACTCTACTGTCTTTTTTTGTGATTTAATGATTGATTAGTCACGGTAAATTGTTTTTATATAAATTCTCACTCGTTTTGCTCTCGCTTCTCTCAGTGTATCAACAGTATCGCTTCGTCTATATGCACCTGGTTTGCCTTTATATGACCCGCATCCCATCAACCGGTTGTCGTTTGCCTTTTGGCAGCATCTCGACAGCAGGAATAGCAGCAGCAGCAGCAGCAACAACAACAACACAAACTCGCCTTGGCAAATGTAAACAAAGAAAATGGAAATGGAGTTGAACCACTAAAAAAAAACGCTACGCATATGCTCCAAATTGAACACTTTTTTTTTAACCACGTTCAGTCTGTCAGCTTAGTTGTAGGCCCTTCCCACGCTCACTATTTTCTATGCTGGCAAACTATTTGCCTGGGTTGCGGCCGCTTTTCCCAGCTTCTCGCAGCTTCTCTCCCTGCTGTCAAAGGCAGTCAAATCAAATGCCCAATTTGCGACTCAGCTCGCATAAAGCTAAATCTGGGCAACGCAAAATTTGGTTCAAATTGTGCGAGGTGTTGTTTGCTTTAAATACGTAAACATATTTTTGAATAAAAAAAAAGGAAGGAATTGACAAATTGTTTGTATTTGTGTGCGTATTTGCCACATTTCGTTTGCGGTTCGCTTTCTCCTTTTTTTTTGGCTGGGGATATTTTGACACTGGGAAACCATTTCAATTAGTCGCACTGGATATGTAGAAAACATTTTCAGTTTTGCGTGTTCAGGCAGTTAATTAAAATTTAGTTTTCATTTTGGTTTTATGGTTTTTGGCTGTGATGTAAAACTGTTCCGCAGAAAGGTGCAGAAAGGTTGTGTGTGTGTGAGCTGTCAAGGCTGCTTATTGTGTGGATACTGCCCTATTGACTGCAATTTGATTATGGCCAAACATTGGCCAAAATGCATTAGCGGTCAAAAGCTCACATTAGTGTGTCCGCTCAATGTGTGTCAGTGGGCGTGTGTGTGTGTGTGTGTGGCCTAAGCCGTCCAAATATTTTTGTTAATTAAAAGAAAGCTATCCACATGAGAAAAAGTGTAATGTCAACACGACCACATTTTAATTTAAATTTCGATACCCTAGAATATTTAGATCTGTGTCCATTTAGAGCATATGAGTGCCTAGAATGAAAAATATGACAAACTTGCCAATGACAAAATATGAAAGTAAGTTAAAGTTGAACAAACATAAGATAAATAGTGCAAAAAACGTCGACATGCTTGCCTTATAGCGACAAATTCGAATAGGGTAAACCTTCAACTCTGACCAGGTCTGTCTTGTGTGAGCATTTGGCCTTACGGACAATGAAGAACTCTGATGGGCTTTAAAATGTAAATAAAGGGCGCAAAATTAAGCACTAGTTTTACAAACATATGTACAAACAAGCAAACATACATAGAAATAGACATAGAAACAGACAAAGAAACAAACAATCATACAAACTTACAAACATACAAACGTACAAACATGCAAACTGACAAACATGCAAATATGCAAACATGCAAACATACAAATATGCAAACATTTAAACAAACAATCATACAAACATACAAACATGCAAACATGCTAACATGCAAACATGCAAACATGCAAACATGGCAACATGCAAACATACAAACATGCCAACATGCAACCATACAAACACAGAACGACAAAGAACATAAAAAAAAAACCAACATGCAAACATATGTAGATCTTAGCTTAACATTAGATGGTTTTTAACTCAAGTTAGCCTAGTCTGGTCTAATTTCTTAATCTTAGACACTTAAATACCAAGCAGGTTATCTGTTAGACCGTCTCAAGCGCTACCATATTTCACCACCGTCCTCTTTAGAATGCCTTAAATTAAAGTTCTGATTATATTTCAAGCTCTAAGATGACTTTGCTCTCTTCTCTACAACAGAGAGTGAAGCTTAAGTTGCATACAAAATATAATACTTGAGTATTTGCGCTAAAATTACACGTCAAAGCATTTACTATACATGAATTGAAGCACATAAGCGGGCAGAGAAACCATTGTTTAAGTATACTCCAAGTGATGCTGTTGGTAAATACAGGATGCCTATCGATATACACTTACAAGATGTTCATAAGCTATGTTTATACTCTGTACCGTAGGTACATAGAGTATTATAAGTTTGTGCAAAAGAGTATGTAACATCCAGAAGGAAGCATCTCCGACCCCATAAAGTATATATATTCTTGATCAGCATCAACAGCCGAGTCGATATAGCCATGTCCGTCTGTCCGTCTGTCCGTCTGTCTGTCTGTCCGTCTGTCCGTCTGTCCGTATGAACACACAGATCTCAGAGATGGTAAGAGATAGAGGTTTGACGTGTATGGGACATATGCTTCTTATGTCTGCAGGCAGATCAAGTTTATTTTCAATTTTGGCCACGCCCCCTCCCGCCCCCGCAATTTAGAAAAAAGGTCATATCTCCCACAGTTTTGAAGATAGATGGCTTGTTCCTTCTGGATATATTTAGCTATTAGAATAACTTATCAATCCGCCAAAGGAATGAAGAAGATCGGATGAACGGTTTTCGAGTTATGATCAAAAGACAAAATTTCTTGGTACAGAGTATGTTATAGTCGGGCTTGACCGACTTTCTTTCTTGTTTTGAAATGAATCGATATTATTGTGGGCGCCATAGAAATTATGTTTAACCATTCTGATTGAGTCTGTTAGACTTAGTTGAAGGTGCTTATTGAGTGTCAAGTTAGCAGGCAGGGTTAGTTCTAGAGATTTTACTAAAACACATAAAGTCTTTATATAATTGCAGAGACCTCTTTAGTTAATATAACTTGGTTCTCGATTCGAAAACAATTTTCGGTCTTTTTTTAAAATTTTCATTATGTTTTAAGACAATTGGTTTAATTTGAAACATTTTTGGATAATTTTTTTGGCTAATACTTAGTTTTATTTCGTAAGTTTTTGTAAAGTTTTTGGCTAGTTTTGCCAGTTTCTATACATTGAGAAAAGTAATTGAATCTGCCAATATGTTGACAAACTATGAGCCACCCTGTATGAGCCGCAATTTCTAATTAATTTTAGAGCCAACTGCTCTTTCATTCAGCTCACTGCTGATGAAGCCCCAACATTTAGATTATGCGAGACAACAATGTATGGCACAATAGATGAACATTTATTGTTGCTTGGCACTGAATAATGAACTTTATTAATGTTTCAATTTGTTTATAGTGCGTTTGCTCATTTTACAGCATATCCTGGCTGCTCAAATGTTCTGTAGGCCTTAAAATATCTTCTTAAAGTTCTTCGTTTGAATACTTTGAATCGAAAAGTACCAAATTAAGCTGGAAACTATTTAAAATTGTTGCTATACATATAGAAAATTGTATTTAAAATAGCAAAACTTGGATCTAGGGCTGCAAAAGCGGTTTAAATCCAGAATTTAAACTTTTATTTTACTGTGAAGCGAACCATTAATCGAACCTCTTAAGGTATAAAAGCTGAAAAATTGTACCTACTGCCTTACGACTACTTCTGTTATCCTGACGGGCCTGGAGGACTGTGTCTTACAATTGGAAACATTTGGGGTTAAGATCAAAAAGGATTCAACTATAAATTGTATAGGCTTGAATGAAGTGCTTTTGTTCTTATTTCAGTATAAAAGTTCTTTATTCTAGTATTCTTCGTTCGTAAACTAAGCACTTAAAGGTCTCAATTTAGACTAAGACATTCTTATGTTGAGTTCTTAAAGTTCTAAAAAACCATATCGAATAGTGCTTGAAGTTAAGAATTTGGGGATTTCAAAGAAGCTCTTGATTTTTGTTCTTAGATGAAGAAGTTTCTGCCTCATTGAACTGAATATTTTTGATTCAAGTTCGAAAGATTCAGAAAAACAGATTGACTGACCAAATTTTAAAGCATTATATCAGGGATGCAAACCACTCGAATATATAGACTGGTTCGGTTCAGTGGTTCAGACAGTTTCTGAACCGCCGGTTCGGTTCATTACATGGTTTTTTGAGCTGACTGAACCGCGGTTCCGGTTCGGTTCAGTGGTTCACAAAGGTACATTATGATTTCTGTTGTTATGTGACTTTTGCTCACTTTCAAATTGAATTCCTATTTGAATATCTTTAAAATCCTTAGAAGATTGTCCCAAATATATTATGTCCGGATTCAAAGGATTCGTCTATATGTTCCTTGAGGAACGATCTTCGAAAACAGAGAATGTCGGCTAGAAAAGATTAGATTAGAAAAGTGTAAAAACTCCCCTGGTTAGGATTGAATAAAGGTGAAGAATTATTACAGAAAATTCCAAATATTGTCCACTAGATGAAAGAATGTATATTGATGGTATGTATATTAAGAGATCGGAGGGCAATTATCGAAGACTTGCAAGATTACTTGTTCTTAAATTTTCGACAAGTCATCCTTAAAAGTTCCAGCATCGGTAAGAATGTAGAGTCAAACGAAATGCAGAAAAATGATCTTAGGGAAACGATTAAAATTCCCAAATTAATAAGTATCAGTGGCTAGTGGAAAGCGAGTCCCGTCTTAAAACTCGTCAGAGAACTGAACCGAACCGAACCGATTTTATTTGTGGTTTTCGGTTTGGTTCAGCAATTCTTAAAGGAAGCCGGTTCGGTTTACGGTTCGGTTCACCAGCTGGAATAAGCGGTTCGGTTCGGTTCAAAACCGGTTCGGTTCAGAACCGGTTTGCATCCCTGCATTATATGCCATTTCGTAGTTTTATATACACTTTTGGGAATAGTCTTACTGATTTTGTAAGACTTACAAGGCAGAAATGTACACTTTAGTTCTTAAATATAATAAAAGTGAGCCCTAAGTGGATATTTTGTAATATAATCGTGGTGAAAATTGCGTAGAATTGATTGGAACTTGGCATTGTTCAGCTTATTAATAACTATAGCCTACTTATTTGGATATACTGACCGGGTATTGCCCAGTCGAGACTCCAACAAAACACATTCCAACTTGTATTTTATTTCATTTATTTTTTTATATATATTATAATTTTTTGTTGTTTTTTTTGTTGTACTTTTGTGTCTGCTTTATGCTAATGTGGGGCTGGTGCGGACGCTACCATAAAATGTGCTAATACACAGGAAGCGGGCATGGCGGAGGCGGCGGCGGCGGCAGGGGCGTGTCGACGAGCGTTTGTAACTTTGCATTTAAAAAAGCATTATGTTAAAATCAGCCTACGGCCACAGCATACAAGCATCCAGTGCCTGAGCCACAGCCAGAGCCAGAGCCAGAGCCAAAGAGCCAGAGAGCGACACGAAGCGCAATTAGATTTCCGCTAAAGCGGATTTCGCGATATCGCGTGACTTGTGCCAGTGCTAGAGCCGGGCGGGGCGTTGCTGTAGGATTATATTTAAAAATCAGAGCGCAAAATTGTACAAAATGACAACGGCAGGCTGCTGCTGCGGCAGGTTTGGAGTTGGGCTTTGGCTTGAAAGGCGGCAGGCAGGCGTATAATGAAAACAAGTTGCCATGTAGGGCGCGCGCTGGCTGAAAACCAGAATGGCAACAACAATTACAGCGACGACGACAATAGGAAATGACGACATGAATAACAAGAGGAGCGGCGGCGGCATAAGCAGCAGCACCAGCACCACCAGCTGGCATCGTCTCCATCGACTGATATCAGGGATATTAAAAAAGTCAAGCTGGGTGCAAATGCCTCGCCAAAATAGAGCCCAGAGCATTCTAAGAATGGGCATTGTCTTAGCTGAAGTGTGTAAGCGTGCCCTTCTTATGACGCCCTGTTGTTCAGTGATAACATCGAGGAGCAGCAACACTTTGGTTGACAAAGCCCAGGCACAACAGCAGCAACATCAGCGGCAGTGAAGCCTGTCGAAGATGTTGGCATACAATAAGCATGAATTAATGTGGATTCGAGCTGAGACAAGGAACAACAGCAGCACAATGAATGACGGGCTGCCTCAGCTACATTGACATGTACATAATGGCGTTTGAAAGTTACCTAGTATACACATTTAATGGGGGGCGGAGGGGGAGGGCCATAACAGCATTGGGTCAAGCAGCAGTCTCATAAGAGCCATCATAAAGTAGGCCTAATCTGACTAAAGAGATGAATCAAAGTTAGACACTGTCTTGGAGAGGTGCTGGCGGGGAACAGCATTAAAAGTGTTTCAAGTGCTTTTTACAAAACTTAAACAGAAACACAACAAAACAATTGTCACAAGACAAGCACAGTTTTCCTATGTTCTGTTGAAAATTTATATTTGAGATGTCTTTAAGGTTTTCCACCAAAATTACGTATACGACTAGTAATCATCTTCGAAGTTTCGTTATTCAATTCTCTTTTTATAGAGCAGTTATCGAATAATCCTTTGGCGGTGTCAAAATTTTTAACGCCTGAGGGGTGGCAAATCGTCGGAAAAGTTTGTTTGCAGAGTAATTCCTCTAAGGTGGGGAAATTCCTGGAAAATTCCATATGTCAAAATCTTTTTTTGAGACGATTAACTTCAAACTCGTTTCGAAATGAGTTACGACAAAGAAAAACCTCCGGAAGATCGCGAAATAATATGAAATGGCACTTTGCGATGGTGGAAAGTCCACCCCAGGATGTGAAAATACCCGGAAAATTTTGTATAAAATCCTTTTTACTCCGATTGGGGTTAAATTCAGTTTGCAAAAACGTAAACAAATAATTTTTGATGCGATTTTCTGATGTGGAAAAATCTACCCACAAGGAAAATGTTCGGAAAATTCAGTATGCAAAAAATTTATTTTATATTCGAGCAATTGGAAACTTGGCTTGTGGATTCGTTCAGGAAATACATGGTATAAAATTAAAATTTTCGTAGTTGGAAAAATCACAGAAATTCTTAAGAAAAATACAATTTTCAATCTGATTGACTTGAAGTAATTGTTGATACTGTTTTCCGATGTTAGAAAATCTGCCCCCCAAGGAAAATGCCTGGAAAATTCAGTATGCAAGAAAATATTATTCATTCGATCGACTTAAAACTCGTTTTGTGACCTTATGATGTGAAATAATATGAAATGCAATTTTCCGTTGTTGGAAAATCCACCCCGAGGATGGGAAAACTCTCGGAAAACTTAGTGTGGAAAATTATTTTCTCATCCGACTTACTTAAAGCTGGGTTTTTACGAATGGTATGCGAAATTTCGTTTGAATGATCATGGTCATGGTTAATATTATCGATAAGTTTATCGATCAATCATTGGGAACTTAACTGAACATGAGAATGAGGTTAAACTTTTTGCTGGGCTACTATGGATGTTGTTTTCAAAAATAAATCTACAAAATTTATATTTTCATACATCGAGTCTAAAAAATATCGATATATCAGTAAATCGATATTTTCTTAACCTTTTAAAAATACATGAAAATAATTGGAACTACATCTGTTCAATAATATATAACAAAAACCATTTGGAAATGAGACAGTGCATTGGTAAACTAGTTTATATGTATATAACTTTTTCAAAAAGTCTTAAAATATCAAAATTATCTTGTTGTACTTGATACTGTGGGATATAAACATGATTCGAGTCAAATAAATCGTCACAGGACTTCAAACTTCATTCAAATTCAGCAAGCAAAATAGCACATTGTTATCAATATCGACTTGATTGCCACAAAATCATCTTTTCGGAATATTGCAAAATCAAATCCAGCAAAAACATCCATATATTGATCTACCGCTGCGATATTACTTGCTAAACTCAGTATGAGACATCTAAATTCGGCTAACCTCAGGTTAGTCTGTCCAGCTGGATTTGCAGAAACCGGGAAATAGAATTAGAAAATGATAAATATCGCAGCAAACAGTGTCAAAGCCCTTTTTTTTGAGTGAGCCTATTCCCTCACAAGAAGAAAGTTCCGAAAACATCAAACATCGCTTTAAAATATGCTTCTTCTATGTTCTCCATTCAGTTACATTATTTTAGATAACGCAAGAGCTGAAATGGAACATTTTAAACTCAATTCCAACTAAATAAATTTGCTAATTTTACGAACAACAATCAAAGCTTCAAAGGCAGTTCTATCATAGTGAAATTTGAATACCCACATCTCTTCTCCAACTTCAATGTCCAACTTTCATTTACATATTTGACCCTTATGTCCAAAGTTGAACCAATTCAACCTTAAATTGAATGCTTAAGTTTTAAATGCCAAACTTTAACTTTGTTCAATTATGAGTTCAATTATAGGGACCCACCCAAATGGTTCAGTTATGTTCGAGTTCCGTTATGAGCTTTGCATTAACAAACAACCAACCAACTAAAAATACCTAACAAAAAAAATCCCGTTTAATTTCGGTCAAAAACATTTGCTCCACTTTATGGCATTATAAAAGAGCATACAAAAAAGTTACACTAAACGAATTTGTGCTCTCCCCCGCTCGCTACATTGTGGACCAGGGGGCCCAATTTACTGCGGGCGGGACCCCAGGATGGATGAACCGCTTACGTCTCCATCCGCCAGAAGAACTTTGACGTTGTGGTCCGTCAAAGTTTTTAAAGCTGCGCGTTAGAAGTGACAGCATGGAGGTCGGCTGACTGTTTGTGTGTTAGTAAATGATTAAATCACAGCCGCACAAACTGCATTAAAAAAGTTTCTAAAAAAAAAGAGCGAATGAAATTGCATTAATTCCGGTTTTTTCTTCCTTTCTGTTTGTCTTTTAGTTTGGGCTTAGTTTGTCCCAAACTTGTCAATTTATTGCACTACAGCTGAGTTATGGCCCAAATAAAATGCAAATGAAATTTGTGCTAATAAAATTCAGTTAGCCCAAAAATTCAACAGCGACAAGTTTCAAATGACAACCACGAAACGCGTTATTTACACACATAACATAGCATCGGTTGGACCTGAGCTGCATAAATTAGGGCGAATGCACAGCGCAGTTGACATTTTTGACCCGCTCAACCGTCAAGTGAGAGCCACCAAATTGACAACTGCCAGCCACAGATGGCTGTTCACATTTACCTCGCTCTTTTAAGAGAATTGCCAACTGGCGGGCACATACAACCAAACAGGCTAATTGCCAAGCCAATTGAGAAGGGGAAATAATTTGAGCTGTTCGATTTCTAAATTTTGGTAAAATCTACCCCCAAAGTGAGAAAATGGGTGGAGAACTGTTGTAAGAAACTTTTAAGTTAAGGTTCTAACTCGTTTTTAAAGATCTAAATGAATATTCAACAATAGCTGCATAACATTCTTACGGGAAATTTACGTTGTTGGGTGGAAAATGGGTGGAAAAGGTTGTATGGAAGAAAGTTAAGTTCCTTGCGATTAGCTCCAAACTCATTTTCAGGACAACAGTACAAAAATTTGTAGTAACATTTTGGAAAATCTGCCGCCTTAGCCGGAAAATGCTCGGAAAACTGTTGTATTAAACTTTTTGGTCTTTCATTCAATCAGATTCAAACTCATTTTCACAAATTTCTAGGCAAATTCAACCATAACTGCATACCAATCATCTGGAAAATGCATCTTTTGTGGTGGAAAATGTTTTATAGAAGAAAACTTCTTCACCAGCCATTAGCTCTAAACTCATTTCCAAAACTAACTATGTTAAAATTTTAAGTACAAGAATTTTAAGATGGAAAATCCATCACCAAAGTCGGAAATTTGTTGTAAGAAACTTATTAGCCTCTCATCCAATTAGGCTCAACTCATTTTGAAGGACTTAAATGAAATTTCAACAAGGTCTGCATACCAATTTTCCGGAAAATTCACTTCCTTGGTTGGAAAATGGGTAGTCAAGGTTGTATGGACGAGAGTATCGCTACCTCCGATTAGCTTAGATTTCCTTTATGGAACTACACCACAAAAATAGAGTAAAATTTTAGAAAATCTGCCGCCTAAGCCGGAAAATGGTAGGAAAACTGTTGTATGAAACTTTGTAGTAGTTCATGCGATCGGACACAGACTCATTTTCACAGGTTCCTATGAAATTTCTGTAATTGTTGCATACTAAACTTTCGGAAAATTCATCTCCTGGGTTGGAAAATCAAGGTTGTATGGAAGAATGTTTCTTTCCCTCGATTACCTCAAAACTCTTATCTCTAAGTTAGATAAGGCGACTTAAATATTTGGAAAGATGTTGTATAAAGCTCATTAGCCTTTCATCCGGTTAGAATCAAACTCATTTTCACAGATTTCTATGAAAATTCCACATAGACTGCATACCAATTTTTTGCGAAAATGACTGTCTTAGTTGGAAAATGGGTTTGGACACAAGTTTCGTTCCCAGCGACTCTACCTGACTTTTTGAGTATGGAAAACCCATCACTAAAGTCAGAAAAATAGCGGCAAACTGTTGTATGTAACTCTTTGGTGCATCAACCGATCAGATCCTAGCTTATTTTCTAACCTTTCTCATAACAAAAAATATTTTCAAAGTGCTTTTAAGACTTAAAATAACCGGAAAATATGGCGATTGTACCTACTGATTGTTATCCCCTTGCATCCAGTAGGTCGTCAAAGGCTCCATTCGTTTTCGTATTCGTTTTAAATTCCTTTACTCCGCTTTCCAATCTTTACAATACATTTATTAAACTTATCTATTTCCATTTCAATGACAATCTTCTCTCCCCTCTTCCCATTTCATTTGAGCAATTTTAGCATAATTCATGGGGGCCAAGCAACAGCTTAGTCCTCTTTATGTACTTTAACGGTGCTCTGGGGGCCATTTGTAAGTGTAGAGCAATAACATGAAGAGAATGGAGCAATGCCAAGTCGACTTTATGAGCGCCGCTTTTAATTTGTTTCGTGAGCTTCCTCTTAGGAAATAAACTGGTCAGTGGCTGGCTGGTACCTGTAACATTTGCGGCCATATAAACCAAACAGAGAAATAAAAAATGAAATACAAAAAAATGAGCACACAACATCATAACTATATATATATATATGCACATTGAATGGGAGCGGCAAGAGCAAAAGCGAAAATGTAAACAATTTCCCACCGCCATGTCGGAGAGGTATGAAGGCGAGCGAGCGAGCCAGCAGCACATGTATGGCTTTTTATGAAGCCTTGACCAAAAAGCAGGCCAATGGACCAGCAGACGCCAAACAAATGCACTGGGGTGCCACAAACAGACAGCCAGACGACCAAGAGAGCAAGTGCAGCCAGCAAAACCTAACGAGAGCTTAAATAATTAATATTACTCATACGCAGCGTAGCCGTTGTTGCCGCTGCCGCTGCTGCTGCTGTTGTTTCTCTCCTTTCTCTTTGTATAAATCATAAACGTGCACTCAGCGCGCATATTAAATCTTTCAGGCTAATGAACGCTGAAACTGATTGATGAAGCTGAAACTCCCCCCCCCAACCCTTTGTGTACGAGTTGCTCTGTTTCTGTGTTTGTTCTGTTCTGCTCTCGCATTCAACTTCAATTAATAAGGAAGCGCGAAAAGTTTCACTTGGCCATCATTAACATTTTGCATTCGTTCATTAGACGCTGCGAGCTGAAAACTTTTCACGCTGATGATAAATTGCAAATCTCAAAAACTCAACTTCACAGGCAGGAAATCAAACTTCTTGAGCCACACTTCTGGACTAATCCATTTTCATTTTGTTAGCAAAACAAAATTATGGAAAAATATGAGAGAGACCGAAACCCTTGTTCTAATCAAGATAAACTACAACAGGCAGACACAAAAAAAAAAAAAACAAGAAAGCAAGAAAAAGAGTAGAATCTCATTTCCATTTATGAAGAATATTTTGAATTAAGGCATACATAAATCATTGTAGAAATCAAAACGGAAGGTGTAGGGGTCTGGAATATTTGATTCTGTTAGTGCGACTGACTGACTGAGTCATCCACGCCCAGGCCAATCGCTTAAGCTTAAACTGTTTGCATTTCAAATGTAAAGAAAATGTAAAGAATAGGCGAGCAAGCTTCGTTACGGGCTAGGTTTAGGTTCAAGGTTTGACTAAATAATCGAGGTAAGGTGTGGGTTAGGCTTGGATTGAATTGGGCTAAGACTTGGATTAAGGTTTGAGTTAAGGTTCATCTTAAAGATTGGGTGGGTTATGTATCGAGGTAAGTTGTGGGTAAGGCTTGGGTAAGGCCTTGGATTGGATTGGGCTGAGACTTGGATTAAGGTTTGAGTTAAGGTTCATCTTAAAGATTGGGTGGGTTATGTATGGTCTGCCTTAAGGTTTGGGTTAAGGTTCGGGCTAAGGTTTGGGCTAGGTTTGTGTGCAGTTAGGGCTAGTCTTGGCTTAGAATTCTGTGATGTTTTTATACGGAGATAGTTAGGATTTGGCTTAAGGATTGGATTAAGTTTTGGGTTATGGTTTAGTTAAGGTTTGGGTTTAGATAAGGCTTGGGCTAGATTTGTGCTAGGTTTGGTCTAAAATTTGGGTGAAGGTTTGGGTATGGATGAAGGTTTGGGATAAAATTTGGCTTAAGGTTTAGTTTAAGGTTTGAGTCAAGGTTTGAGTAAGGTTTGGGTAAGGTTCAATAAGGCTTGGGATATAATGGTTTTAGGCAAGGATTACGTTTGGGTTTTCAAATTGTGTAAAGGTTTGTGTTGAGGTCTGGATATAAGTTTGGCTTAAGGTTTGGGCTAAGAACTAGATTTAGGTTTGCTTTACGCTTTGTTTCACGGGCTAGGTTAAGAATAAGGGAAAGGTTTAAATTAAGGCTTGAGTTACATTTAGGTTAGGCTTAGGTGAAGTTCGGGTAAGGTTTGGGTTAGTATTGGGTTAGATTTCTGGAATGTTTCCATAAGGTTTTGGTTAGGATGCTGCTTAAGGATTAAGGATTAAGAACGCATTAAGGTTAATTAAGGTTAGGTCTGGGCTAGGTTTAGGTAAGGTTTGGGTTACTTTCGTGATAGGCTAGGCGTAGGTTTGGTTTTACAATTAGGTTAAGGTTAGGGTTGAGGTTTTTATTAATGTTTGGGTTAGGGCTTAAGTAAAGGTATGGGTTAAGGTTTGGGTAAAGGTTTGAGTTGAGGTTTTGGTTAAGGTTTGGGTAATTGTTTGTGTTAAGAATTGAATTAAGGTATGTGCTAGGATTGAGTTAGGTTTAATCTAAGTTTGGGTTAGCTTGGGGTTAGGTCTGAGGAAGATCTTGGTAAGATTAAGGTTTGCATGGGCTCAGATTTATGTTAGGTTTCTGCAAGGCTTGGGTTAGAATTGAGTTAGACTTGCGTTGGGTTTGGGTATGGTTAATGCTCAGGGTATGTTTGGCTTAGGTTTAGCTAAGTATTGGGTCAAATTTAAATCGGATTTGCGTAAGGTTTGGGTTAGTTAAGGGTAAGAGTTGGGTAAGTCAAGCTAAGATTAGAATTTCTATGGGACCAAATAGTCTTTTTCTCAAAACCTAGATTATTTTCACACTTTTGAACCACTTTTCTCTGCCCAATCTTTCACTAATAAAATCTAACAAGTTTAATTGTTCCTCACGCTTGCTGCTAAGTATCATCCAGTCGAACTCTGTCGTCTGCACTCCTTTTTATTAGCCTTTGTACAAATTATTCTTGGTTTGCTCTTGACTGTGCTTGGGACATCGCATTATTTGAATTATTAATTAGCTCGTAATTAGTCGGGTTGATGATGGTTCTTCGTTTTGTTTTGAGCTATTTCCTCTGACCACGTCCTGCGGTCATAATTTTCTAGCTGGCTTGCCCCCCCCCGCCCTTTAAGCCTTTGATCTTGCCGAGATTCTACGCCTTTTGGTTACGTAATTTATTTAGCTTTTTACGCGCAGAAAAAAAAACAAAAAGTTGGCCAAAACATAACTCATTATGTCTCAAAGCAGTCTCCGTTAGCATTTCTCTTGACCCAATTAAATTGAATAAAAAATATCTCAGTTCCAGTACGCGCAGTGGCTTATCAAGTGAAGCTTAAACTCAAGTGGATGAACTAAGGGCTAAGGGCTGGGGGGCTCTCCATAAACTCGAAACAAAATAAAATAGCATTTTATTTTTTCCGCGCTTAAAATAGTCGAAAAAGTTTTAATGACTTTATGCTGGCAAAACGACAGCGTGTGCCCGGGTCTGCCACAATCTTGAGCATTGTGAAATAAAAATGCCAAAAATTGTTTACAAATTAAATGCAAAAAAAAATGTGCACAAAAGGGGACGTTAAAAGTCAATTCACATTTTCATAGAATTGTGATAAGGTTGCTGCTAGTTTCGGTTCCACCAAATGCCATAGCGAAATGTTAATAAAAAAGAGGTAAGCGAAACTGCTGAGCATTAATATGCATACACGTGTACGCGGAATTTGGCTCACTATTTATAACGCAGCTTTTACTGCCCGCCCGTCCGCGCACAGGCATTTTATCGAGCAAACTTTCCGAGGTATAATTCACACCAGCTGCTAATTTAAGTACTCAAATTAATGGCTGGCGCATAAAATTTAACGAGCTACGACTAAAAATCATATGAGTGAGGAGAGGAGGGGCCAAAATAATCGTTAAGTTTTGCTTTTGTAGCTCTGGTAAAATGGTCGAATGTTGGGCTAGGATCGGATAAGGTGTGAATCTAAGGTTATAAATATTAAAAAAGTCGAGTACTTTTCTAAGCAAGCACGCAGGATACATATTTTTAAGAAACTTTAACTAAAGTTCACAAACAAACGGTCAACACCTTGGAGGTTGTTGGCAAAAACTGTGTTTGGAATAGAGGTAGACCAAAAACAGTTTCAGTATTGCTTCAGTTTCAAGGCACAACAGACGAGCGAATCTTATCTTAGAGCTATCTTTCATATAAACCCACAATTAAATTGTAAGTTTATCTTAAACAAAGTCTATCTGAAAGAATAAGAAGCGATCCTTTGAGTGGCAGAAAGATCGCACCACAAAACACGCACCTTTAAACTAATTCGTTAAATAAGTATTGAGTTTTTTCGAAGATTATTTTGTGCCCGCTAATCCCTGACACCCTGTAGTCTGTAGAACCCATTTTTAGACCTCTGGTTTTAACGAAGGATCCTATTTAGGATCCCTGGTTCTTAATCATATCAATCTGGTTTCCACCGAGACCTTCCCATTTAGTATTTCTGGTCTTTGGGTTAAACTTAGTTTCCCTGGTCTCTAGAGCAAGTTGTAAGATTCCGAAAAAGGTTCTAATAATCCCTAATTTTATAACCCTGCTCTCCGATTTCCTGGTCCTACATGAACCTTATTTAAAGCAAGAGTGGGTGAGACTATTTTATGTCCAGGTTACGCCTGGGCTAGCTCTAGGGTAAGGTCTAGGGTTAGGTCTAGGGTTAGGTTACGCCTGGGCTAGCTCTGGGGTAAGGTCTAGGGTTAGGTCTAGGGTTAGGTCTATGGTTAGGTCTAGGGCTAGGTCTAGGCTTAGGTCTAGGGTTAGGTCTAGGGGTAGGTCTAGGGTTAGGTCTAGGGTTAGGTCTAGGGTTAGGTCTAGGGTTAGGTCTAGGGGTAGGTCTAGGGTTAGGTCTAGGGTCATTTCTATGGTTGGTTTATAGGCTTGTTCTGGGGCTTAATTTTGGCGGAGTTTTAGGTTAGTTAAAGGGTTAGCTCTTAGTTTTGGGTCAGTTATAGGGTTAGCTCTTGGGTTAGTTCTAAAGTTAGGTCTAGGGTTAGTTCTAGGGATAGATCTTTGGTTAGTGCTAGTTTTTGGGTAAGTTTTAGGGTTAGGTCTAGGCTTGGGTCCGAGGTTAGTTCCAAGGTTAGTTCTATGGTTAGTTTTAGGGTTAATGTTAAGTTTTTTCTAGGGTTTGTTTTAGTGTTAGATTTGGGTTAGTTCTTAAAGTTATAGTACTAGTTGTTGGTCTAGTTCTAGGGTTAGTTCTAGGTTAGGTATATGGAAAGGTATATATATGGTGAGTGCTAGGGTTAGTCCTTGAATAAATTCTGGGGCTAGGTCTAGTGCTAGATTTAGGGTTAGTTCCACGGTTTGTTTCAGGGTTTGTTTTGGGTTAGATCTTCTGTTAGTTCTAGGGCTAGTACAAGCATTAGGTGTAGGGTTTGGCGTAGGGTAAGGTCTAGGGTTATTTCTAGGGATAGATATATGGTGAGTGCTAGGGTTAGTCCTTGGATAAGTTCTAGGGCTGGGTCTAAGATTAGGTCTAGTGCTAGATTTAAGGTTAGTTCCACGGTTTGTTTCAGGGTTTGTTTTGGGTTAGATCTTCTGTTAGCTCTAGGGCTAGTACAAGCGTTAGGTGTAGGGTTTGGCGTAGGGTTAGGTCTAGGGTTAGTTCTACGGCAAGTTTTAGATTTGTTTCTTCGGTCAGTATTGGGTAAGCTCTAATGATAGTTCTAGGTTTAGTTTTGGGTTAAGTTGTAGGGTTAGAATCTAACACTAGATCTTTATATAGTTTAGGTAAGGCCGAGGTGAGATGCGGGTGGTGGTCTAGGCTTTGTTATATTGCCAGTTCTGGTGTTAGGTCTATGGTTAGTTTTATGGTTAGTTCCAAAGATAGTTCGAAATCTAGTTTTAGGGGTACTTCTAGGTCTAGATCTAGTGTTAGTTCTAGGGTTGTTGCTAAGTATAGTTCTGGGGTTAGTTCTAGGGCTAGCTCTTGGGTAAGCTGTAAAGTTAGGCCTTTAAGATGTAGTGTTAGGTCTAGGGTTTGGTCTAGTGTTAGGTCTAGGGTCAGGTCTGAGACAGTTCTATGGTTAGATATACGGTTAGGTCTAGGTTTAGTTCTAGGTTTGATTTTAGTGTTAATTGTGGGTTTGTTTAGCGTTAGTTCTAGCGTAGGTTTTAGATTAAGTTTTAAGGTTACTTCTAGGTCTAGTTCTAGGGTTAGGTCAAGGTTAGGTGCTAGGTAAAGCTGAGAAAGGTGCTGGTTTTGTTATATAACCTTTAGGGTTACTTCTAAGGGTAATTCTAGATAAGGTCTAGTTCAGTTTGCGCTACCTGCCTGGCTAACTGGTTCATTGGCAATCTACACAAACAAAAATTGGAAATGAATAAGCAAGAAAATAAGGGAATATTTTGTAGAAGATGCAAAATTCATCAAATTATTCCATTGATTCGTGCAAAAACAGTTTTGTAATCAATACCCTAATTTACTGCCAAGTTCTACTGCACAACTCAACTTGAAATCCAGCCTCCATATGGTTCATTCTGCTCAACTGTTTCCCCTGAACCGCTTCCGCCCTAAAAACTTAAACACAGCAAATGAAATGCGCTTTAGCACTTAAAGTAAATGGATACATTTTACGACTAACTGCGTAAATGTTTGAAAGTTTCCCATTCCTGTGGGGCTCTCACGGCAGGTGGTACAAATTATATTCGCCTAATGAATGTGCCAAAGCAAAGTGTGGAAAATTGAAACGCAACGAAGGAGCAATGACAGCAAAAGGAGCAAAATCTGAATAAATAATACAAGAAAAAGATGGAAAAGAAGGCAAAAAAAAAATATTATCGAACTGCAGACGAAGAAGCAAAAATAATATTGAAATGCTGATGAAGTTTACTTTGCGTTGATTTGCTACATCTTTGGCTTCCAAGTTTTTATGCCTTGTGGCCGCAATCAACAAATGAGACGGGTGGAGGGGATGGGGGAGTGGGGCCAGAGGGAATCTTGGCTTAATTGTTGATGTCTATATTTAACGCTGAAAATCAGGGAAATGAGTGTGGGAAATGTGCAATGCAAATATCAATTTAAGGCTCAAATGCCATTAATGCCTAGGCAACAGCTTGCGCTCATTAACTTTGTTGTTGTTGTTGTTGTTGGCCGAGAATGTATGGCGAAACTGAGACTTTGATGCCTCTCCTACTTTATATTTTGATGTAAGAGGAGCAAAGCACGACGTGTTGCTTTGATATTTGATGAGCAAAACTTTTCTAAAAGTCAAACAAAAATAATAAAAAAAAAACCAGCAAAGTTTACCATGTGAAATAAATGAATATTGATGTAAGCTTGGGTGAGTGAATGATAGCAATTATAGTAATTGCTTTGGCTTCCAGGCACTGTGGGAAAGTAGGTCCGTATACACACAGAGGAACAAACCACAAACTTTCGGCGTTTGTTCTAACTTTAAGCACATTTCGACCACGGTGCGGCGAAGGGAAAAAAATGTATGGCCCCCCATTCTTCATCCAGAGGCAACTGTCGCCGCTTCATTAGCATAAATATCAGCTTACTTTTACTTATAATGTGCATATTTTAAAATATATATACATGAATCTCTCCCGACTTGGCTTGTTGATTCAAATGAATTATATTGTTATGGCAAACACGCAGGACTCTGCAGCAGCGGCAGCTCCCTGGAGGCGTCTCGCGCCTGCCAGCTTTATTAATTTATATTGTTGACTTTTATCAGCAAGCGAAGCCAAGGCGGTGTCCCTGTCAATGTCCTGCCTCCCCCTCCAATCCTGGCACTGTCCCTGCCTTATCAGCAACACGTGTAATGAATGCCTAAACTGTCATTATCACCTTTTGTGTGTGTGTGTGTGCGGTGTGAGTATGTTTTTCGGTTGTCATGTCAGCAAATATTGTATCAAGACATCCCAAGCAGCAGCTCTATGGCTCTCTTTTGCCTGTAAGATTTATGACAGAAAGGAACAGCCGCGGGCAGCGGCTCCCGACAAGGCCATAATGTGACATATATATCCACATTTATGTTGCTTTGGGTTATTATGTATGTATTTCGGTTGTTTGGCGGAGCTGGAGAAATATTCATTGTCTGGCTACGTGTGTATTTTGTGTGTGTGTGTGTGTGTGGGGCGGCGGGGGAGGGGGAGGCTGGCCGGATGCAGCAACGGAAATTCCAACGCACTTGCCAGACAGACAGAGAGCAACGACTTGATATGCCATTGCACAAGACATTTGCATTGCTAATCCAAGTTGACTCTACAAATATGTGGAAATCTGTAAGACTATTTTACTAGAAAATTCACAAGGAATTTTTCATTCTATTCTGATTTAGTTAGCTTCAATCTCGTGCGGGACATAAGTCACCAAATGCAGCCGAATTGGGCTTGGTGCTTCATGATGAGGCCCTAGATAATAGGATAGATAGATACATTCATTTCTGACTCCATAAACTGTATAACTACTTGATCAGAGCTCGATTGAGCTTTGTCCTTCCGTTCGTCTGTCTGTTTCCATTCAAAGAAGTCGCCAAGTGTTGGAGCTATCAAGCTGAAATCATGCACAGAGTCATATTGCACGACATATTAATCTGAACCGACCAGCATTGGAAGACTATATCTCACAGCTGTCATAGGAACGATCGGTCGAAAAACTAGTTTTAGTGAGATAAACTTTTTTTTGCAATGGAAACGCCTTCAAAGTTTGAATTTCTTAGTTTGCTTTGCTTTCCCATGATTCCACTAAATCTGGTCGAAATCGGACAGC
>JAWNNO010001165.1:0-11554 GCA_035044985.1 Lordiphosa fenestrarum | reverse complement strand
ATCAGGGTTCGTAAAATGCACAAATGATATTTTTCAGTCATGATAATTAACATCAATGACAAAAATTTTTATTTTCACACGTGTAAATAACATTTTTTTTCAGAAGAAAAAAATTATTTTACTCTGTACCGTAGGTACATAGAGTATTATAAGTTTGTGCAAAAGTATGTAACATCCAGAAGGAAGCATCTCCGACCCCATAAAGTATATATATTTTTGATCAGCATCAACAGCCGAGTCGATATAGCCATGTCCGTCTGTCCGTCTGTCCGTATGAACGCACAGATCTCAGAGATGGTAAGAGATAGAGGTTTGACGTGTATGGGACATATGCTTCTTATGTCTGCAGGCAGATCAAGTTTATTTTCAATTTTGGCCACGCCCCCTCCCGCCCCCGCAATTTAGAAAAAACGTCATATCTCCCACAGTTTTGAAGATAGATGGCTTGTTCCTTCTGGACATATTTAGTTATTAGGATAACTTATCCATCCGCCAAAGGAATGAAGAAGATCGGATGAACGGTTTTCGAGTTATGATCAAAAGACAAATTTTCTTGGTACAGAGTATGTTATAGTCGGGCTTGACCGACTTTCTTTCTTGTTATACTCTGTACCGTAGGTACATAGAGTATTATAAGTTTGTGCAAAAGTATGTAACATCCAGAAGGAAGCATCTCCGACCCCATAAAGTATATATATTCTTGATCAGCATCAACTGCCGAGTCGATATAGCCATGTCCGTCTGTCCGTCGTCTGTCTGTCCGTATGAACGCACAGATCTCAGAGATGGTAAGAGATAGAGGTTTGACATGTATGGGACATATGCTTCTTATGTCTGCAGGCAGATCAAGTTTATTTTCAATTTTGGCCACGCCCCCTCCCGCCCCCGCAATTTAGAAAAAACGTCATATCTCCCACAGTTTTGAAGATAGATGGCTTGTTCCTTCTGGACATATTTAGTTATTAGGATAACTTATCGATCCGCCAAAGGAATGAAGAAGATCGGATGAACGGTTTTCGAGTTATGATCAAAAGACAAATTTTCTTGGTACAGAGTATGTTATAGTCGGGCTTGACCGACTTTCTTTCTTGTTATACTCTGTACCGTAGGTACATAGAGTATTATAAGTTTGTTCAAAAGTATGTAACATCCAGAAGGAAGCATCTCCGACCCCATAAAGTATATATATTCTTGATCAGCATCAACTGCCGAGTCGATATAGCCATGTCCGTCTGTCCGTCTGTCTGTCTGTCCGTATGAACGCACAGATCTCAGAGATGGTAAGAGATAGAGATTTGACATGTATGGGACATATGCTTCTTATGTCTGCAGGCAGATCAAGTTTATTTTCAATTTTGGCCACGCCCCCTCCCGCCCCCGCAATTTAGAAAAAACGTCATATCTCCCACAGTTTTGAAGATAGATGGCTTGTTCCTTCTGGACATATTTAGTTATTAGGATAACTTATCGATCCGCCAAAGGAATGAAGAAGATCGGATGAACGGTTTTCGAGTTATGATCAAAAGACAAATTTTCTTGGTACAGAGTATGTTATAGTCGGGCTTGACCGACTTTCTTTCTTGTTATACTCTGTACCGAAGGTACATAGAGTTTTATAAGTTTGAGCAAAAGTATGTAACATCCAGAAGGAAGCATCTCCGACCCCATAAAGTATATATATTCTTGATCAGCATCAACTGCCGAGTCGATATAGCCATGTCCGTCTGTCCGTCCGTCCGTCCGTCTGTCCGTCTGTCTGTCTGTCCGTATGAACGCACAGATCTCAGAGATGGTAAGAGATAGAGGTTTGACATGTATGGGACTTATGCTTCTTATGTCTGCAGGCAGATCAAGTTTATTTTCAATTTTGGCCACGCCCCCTCCCGCCCCCGCAATTTAGAAAAAATGTCATATCTCCCACAGTTTTGAAGATAGATGGCTTGTTCCTTCTGGACATATTTAGTTATTAGGATAACTTATCGATCCGCCAAAGGAATGAAGAAGATCGGATGAACGGTTTTCGAGTTATGATCAAAAGACAAATTTTCTTGGTACAGAGTATGTTATAGTCGGGCTTGACCGACTTTCTTTCTTGTTTTTACTAACAATTCCTTGTGGACGATTTTTCATGTTTGTTTTTTAATGTTTGATGAATGCTGGTGAACAAGGCCATTGTTATGAAAAAACATAAGATTTTCCACTGTGCTTGGTTTTACGGTGGCGTCTAAGATTGCTTTGAAAGTTTCAACTTAAACTAACGCTGCAAACTAACGCTGTGAAATGGTTTCAAATATCGCTGTGCTAAATGTCAAAGACATTCTGAATACCAGACACAACAGAAGACTGCTTAACACATAGTTGCCATACAGTCGCGAACTAAGAGCAAAGTCACTGATCAGCTCATTGAACAGTTCACTGAACAACTTTCTGATCAAATATGTGAACTAGATACTGAACAACTCACAGAACAAGAATGACAGAACAAAAATGAACAATTAATGAATCACATGTTCACTTGCTCAGTTTGGTGAAAACTCAATTTGGTTCACTCACTCATGAACAACCCAACCATGATGCAACAATACAAGATAGGGCGTTATGAGTGTGATGCGTACTTTTGCCATAAGCTTATGCTTCAAAAGTACGCGCAGCACTTTGCGTGAAGGTATTTTGCAGAGAAATCACACCGATTCCACTGATTCACCTCTCTTGTTGCATCATGAACCCAACCCTACAATTAACCTAATATTTGGAGTGTAAATAAGTATTATGAATTTTGCTATTTTACAGGTTAAAGAACGGTTCGGTACTGGCTTAAGACCTGTTCTGAGCCGTTTTAAAAGTGGTAAAGGAACAAGTCCACAATATGTACAAGACACTATGCTTCCGGGTGGATGGGTAGTTTTACATACTTATCAATATTTTCAAGCCACAGTTCCAATAGCGTTGACGCGGCTTCTGGTGTCCATGCAATCAACGTTTCTTCAGGTGCTGCTGGACGTATTCAACATTATATTCTAACGATCGGCCCTGTTCCCAATTCCGAGTCGGTTTTCGTGTAAACGTTAGTTTTTTTCTAATTTAAAGCTCTCAGTTTTCTATGAACAGTATCGCAAATGTTTGTGGCTACTAACTCAGGTCGACTCTCTAAGACGAATTGAATCCATTTGGCCTTGCTTAAGCAATTTCGATTTACCTCAAACTTAATCTATTAACAATTGAAATGTTTGTCACCTTCCTTATAACATTGCTATGCTTAAACTATGCTTAAAACGTTTACACGAAAACCGACTCGAAATTCGGAACAGGGCTAATAAATTACTATTTTTGAAACAAAATTGCTTAACTCGCCAAATACGTGTGTTGGTTGCGTTTTTGAGAACATCTTAACTCAACTGAGTTACAAAATTTCCGACATTCTGGGATCACAAGTGATCGGATAGGGAGTCAATATTATTTATAAACGCTGGAGATGTGCTCTGCGGCAGCTCCGTCCGTCTGATACATCGCTTGTTGGTAAAACAACTTCAGCGACAACCCAACACCAACTGGATTGGTTCATTTTATTAAACAAGACTTTTTGCACTCAACAACGGCGACGCGTTGGCTCATAGTGCCTTTGCACACACGTTTAAACAGCTAGTTAAACTTTTGTTGAGTTGAATTGTCTTCAATTTATTTATATTTGTAACATTTGTTCTCAAAAATTTGCCCGAATATCTTGTTTTGGCCTTGCAAAGGGTATTATAATTTTGCCGAGAAGTTTGCAACGCATAGAAATATTCATTTTCGACACCATAAACCATATATATTCTTGATCAGGGTAACGATCTGAGTCGATTGAGCTCTGTCCGTCCGTCTGTTTGGCTGTTTCTACGCAAACTAGTTTTGAAGATATCGAGCTGAAATTTTGCACAGAGTCTTTTTTATGCTTCACATTACTTATATTATATGTGGGAACCGACCGAGTCGGATGACTAATTCTTATAACTCTTATAGGAGCAATCGGTCGAAACTTGTTCTAGTGAGGAAAACTTTTTCTTTTCAATGGAAACGTCTCCAAACTTTGTAACCGTAGGATTTCTATGATTTTTTATAATTCTACCAATTTTTATTAAAATCGGACAACTATATGGTATAGCAGCCATACGAAAGATAGGTCTGAAAAACAGTCTTAGTTAGAAAAACTTTTCTGTTTTTAATGGTAACATCCTGCAATTTTGTATTCACATTTGTTTCACATGCTTTTACATAATATTACAAATTTTTGTCCAAATCGGATGACTATTTCAAAAAGCTCCCATACGATCGATCGGTCGGAAAAAGGGGAAAAAGAGTATTTTTTTGAAAATATTCAAGCGAGCTTGCAAGGGTATAACAACTTCGGCACAGACGAAGTTAGCTTAGCTTTCTTGTTTTTATTTTGAATTGAAGGTAACTTCTTTAGTGAGCAGGTTTTTCCCTCTTTAATTTACTTTTCCTCTTTTTAATGTTTTATAGTATAGTTTAGCAAAATGGGCTGTCTTGTTCAAATATTTTTGCAATAGTTTTCGATTTCATCTATTTAATTCGATTTGGCGATCAGCAAAATTTGTTGGCCATCCTGCTGGTTAGCCATTTGACAGCTCACTTAATTAAATTCCATTGCACACCTTTGGCACGTTGTTGTCTGTGGCCATTTTATTTGCGATTGCTCTTCTTTTTTTTTTGTGCACAACTTTTAACTTTTTGAGGCTTTGCCCTGCTCTCTGCCTCATGGGCAATTTACGCTTCGCATGGGCAACGTGTGATAAAAATGCTTTTGTCTTCCTATTTCCGGGCATTTTCTTGACATTCTACTGTGTGTTCTTTTCTTTTCTTTGGTGTGGTTTAAAGAAAAAATGTTGAAACATTCTGTTGTACCATGCATAGGTGGTAGGAGGAGGTGGCTAAGCTGCTTAGCTTCTCCTGGCGGTTTTAGCTACTAGCCCCTGACAGTGATTGGTGCCTGTGTCAGGGATTTATTTATCTTTTTAAAAGTTTTTATTGCCTGGCATTAAAGTCTCTCACGCCGCTCGCACTTAAATGCTGGCAAATTTCCTCAGCCTACCATCATACATCTTCACATTTCACATTTGACTTTGGCCTGTTTTGTATCCTGGTCATTTGACACTTTCACTTTACGAGCCAAACAATTTATTTCACTTTTATCAAACAACAAGACGTATTGATTTTTGTCTTATGGTCAGCAGAGAATAATCGAGGGCTCATCCCCCGGAAAGGAGAGCCAAAAAAAGGGTCGTATTGTAAGTAATCAAAGTTGATTGATTGCGTGAGTTCATCATCGAGTTGAGTTGAGTTGAGTTGAATTTGGTGACCACAAATTATTTTTGACATTTTGCAAAAATTTTGATGTGGGTGCCAAGACATTTTAATTAATTCCAGGTAAATCGGCTTAATTCGGTCTCCCTTTGGAGGTCTCGTCCAGAAAATTCCAATTATTTCAGTTGGATTTTGTGAAGGGTTGAGCCAAGGACCACCGGCGGCTGCTTGATGTTTCGAAAGCTTTGACAATTTCGATTGAAATTTGATGGGGGGAAAAGGCTTAAAATTAATTTAATAGGATTCAATTAAGTGGTTTGGCTAAGTGGCAACATAAATAAAATGGGCAAATAGTTTTTCATTTCATTCTCAAGTAGAGGCAGGGCCAGCGGAGGAGCGCTGCAAGGATCTCGATGCGGAAACAAAATGCAGATTCACCCAAGCAATAGGTTTGACAATAGTAGATATAATCTGTAACGGAGAGCGACTATGCATCATTCCCGCCTACCTCAATTGCAATCACTGGCAGATGGATTATGAAAAGCTGTTTGATACAATACAACAATCGGATCTGCCAGATATAATGATAATTGGTGACCTCAATAAGCGCAGAGCTAAAGAGCAAGTGGTAACTGAGGATACACAATCAGGTAATCGATATGCCAACGTGGATAGATCGTCTAAGGACAAGATTGTAGATGGTAAAGGCAAGAAATTGATTGATTAAATGACAGTTCTAGCAGCGACAGTGAAGGAAATTTTATATTTATAAGAGCCCAAGCTACGTCAACAATCGACTATTGCCTAATCACCGGTGCATGACATCAATATGTGATTGATATGGAAGTTGGAAGCGAGATTTACGCTGATCATATGGTTATTGGTAGATGCTGAGATTTGGAACCACAGGCAAAGGCAGGAGAAAAACGAGCTTCTGCCAAAAGTTACGATGGTCAGACATCGGTGCCCGCAGGTACGTGGAAAATTTGGACCGTCCTGTAAGCCGAGCAGCAGAAGCCGGAACCATTCCCACACTTGAAAGCCTCACGGAGTACATTATTGAGGCAGCGAAATTCATGCAGAAGTCGACCAGGCCAACTCTCCAAAACTGCAGCCCTGGTACAACAAAGAATGCGAGTAAGCCAGAAGGAAATCAATGAGCTCAATGCGTGCAGTAAGAAAAATGCAACACATGAAGCCAAAATACGCTACCAAGAAGAAAACGCCCATTACAAGTCTCTATGCAAGCGCACGCAGTCGAAATATTATCAACACATAGAGATAGCTCTGAACAACGTGCAAGATAGCAAGGCGCTTTGGGCTCTTATAAGAGAGATTCAAGGTACTTGCAAGAGCCAATCTATAAAAGTGAGCGCACACAGCCTGGCATCGCATTTTCAAAGTCTACTCTATGCAGAAAGACCTCTTTCTCAACACCTCTTTGCATTTCCATTTTCGACGACGCCAGCATTGGATAGAGCGATTCAGGTAGCAGAAGTGTCAGAAGCCCTTGCACTCAGCAAGCCTAGAAAAGCACCTGGAGTAGATAGAGTCCCGGCTGAATTTCTAAAAAATGCAAATGCAATATCTTTGAAACAGGAGTTGCCTCTGACAGTTTTAGAAGAAATCTAATCTTTCCGATTTTTAAACAAGAAAGAAAGTCGGTCAAGGCTGACTATTACATACTCTGTAACAAGAAAATTATACTGCTGCAGTAGCAGCGAACAGTCTTTTGATCATAACTCAACAACCGTTCATCCGATCTTCTCCATTCCTTTGGCGGACCGATAAGTTATCCTGCTAACTAAATATGTCCAAAAGGAACAAGCCATCTATCTTCAAAACTGTGGGAGATATAACGTTTTTTCTAAATTGCGGGGGCGGGAGGGGGCGTGGCCAAAATTGAAAATAAACTCATCTGCCTGCAGACATAAGAAGCATATGTCCCATACATGTCAAACCTCTATCTCTTACCATCTCTGAGATCTGTGCGTTTATACGGACAGACAGACGGACGGACTGACGGACGGACGGACAGACGGACAGACGGACATGACGGACATGACTCGGCTGTTGATGCTGATCAAGAATATATATACTTTATAGGGTCGGAGATGATTCCTTCTCGATGTTACATACTTTTGCACAAACTTATAATACTCTGTGTACCTACGGTACAGAGTATAAAAAGAGGAATAGAGGAATATCCTTTCTTAATCGATAGGCGTAGTCTTTATCTAAAGCTAAGTAATGTTGGAGTGTCGACCAAGTTCATTGCCATTATAGAAAGCCTTTATAGCCTAAATAAAACCACTGTATGGGATGGAATCCAATTATCCGAATGGTTCGAAACGAACTCAGGTGTAAAGCAGGGGTGCTTGTTAAGCCCACTACTCTTTGCACTGTATGTGGATGATATTGTTGCGAATCTTCACGGAGGGGTAGAGTTTGGATCTCAGCGGATTCAGGTACTGATGTATGCCGACGACATGGTTCTATTGGCGGAAAACCCCCAGGTGATGCAACAAATGATTGATGCTCTCAGCAGTTAGTGTAAGATGTCAAGTCTGCGGATAAACATCGAGAAGTCGAAAATTTAGGTGGTGATGGATGGAAAAGGACGAAGAGCCAGAGCGGAGGAGTGGACACTAAACGGGGTGCTGCTAGAAACAGTTAAGGAGCATAAATACCTACCTTTAAAAAACATCTTTTTCTAGCCACATCCAGGGCAGTTATGTGTTATGCGTCCCCAGTCTGGGGTTTTTGCTGATTCGAAGATGTAGAGCGACTGCTTCGTTTCTATATCAAACAGATCTTTTACCTGCGCTTAAACACTCCGAACTATGCCATATACATCGAAACGGGACTACCTACATTGTTTCAATACACCCTGCAGCTGCACTTCAAATACATTAGCAAAGCCATGCTGATGGGCTCGTCATGACTTCCAAACATCATTGTGAAACAACTTTTAACTGAAAGAACACAGTTTTTTCGTGAATGGGATAATTTGGCAAGAGACCACAACATGAGATCATATGGAAATGACAGCAGAGCCTGGGAAACATGGCAAATGGAACTGTTGCAGAGGATTGACGAAGAAGAATGAATTGTTTTCGAGCGGCAGGCAAGGCAGAGTGGCAAACGTTTTACATACAAGCTCCTCGAGTTCAAGCTTTTTGACAGAAATTATTTCAGGGATGATGTTGATACATTCGTAATATCGTTAATTTTTCGTACTTAGACTTAATTACACGCCGCATAGAACGACGGAAAGCCGATGCTCCCAATGCTACCTGGCTGAAAGAGAAGACGTAGCTCATTTCATGGCGCGATGTCCGGTGCTAGGTGAGCTCCGTGCACTTCACTTTGAAAAATGGACCCTGGAAACAAGGGAACTGCTAGATCTAATGAACGGTTCCAACTGGCCCTCTCTAATTTCATATCTGAGAGAGGCTACCAAATATAGGCAGGAGTTTATGCAAGATTTTTAAGCAGGAGTATCAACTTTTGGTCAAAGCAACTGCATCCTAGCGACGAGTGGGTCAGCTGCGGGTAGTATCTGCTAGTGTGCAGGGTTACGAACCGAAGAAACTATTTCTATTGTAGTCATTTTTGTATTGTCTTATGTCAGATTGCAATTTGTCATCTCGAAATAAGGTTGTTAGAGTTTGATGTAAAATGTTTTGTAAAACCAAAAATGAAACGAATAAGATGAAAATCTATGTTTAGCAAAGAGCTAAGGCCAAGCTATTATTATTATTAATAAATATACTACTACTACTAGTTTTTAATTTCATGTGACTCGAAATAGGCAACTAATTTGTCGTCCTTCCGCTCCTTCGACTCAATTTGCATACAAATCTGCATGCCATTCGAAAGTAAATGAAACTAAATCATTCCAGAATTGCCTTGTCCAAACAATAAAAACCACATTAAAATGAAATTCAATAAAACAACAAGAGCGTAGCACTTGACCTGAAAAGAAGCCTAGGCAGGCAATCAAAACAGGAAGCAGCCCGCTGCTGATGAAGATGATGCTCCGCTCCACTCCACTCCGAGTGGGGTGTAGTAAAGTGGCAGGCAGAGGCAGGGAGTGACAAACTAATTTCATTACGAGCAGCTGGCACAGCCCTTCCCCCCCCCACCACCCACCACGTCGAACCACCGCCCCACAGAAATCCGGTCATAATGCTTGTAATAATAATCAACAGCCCAGAGCTAGCTGTACCCTGTACCCCAGACCGGGGTCCGATTCTGGGCTACCAGTGGATGATAAGTAGACATGGACACATGCAGCGCTGTTCGGTTGGGAAGCAATTGCCATGGCAAAAATAGAACAATTACACTAAAAATAAAAACAAAAGCCAGATAAGTGGGACAGAGGGGCGGCCACCGTCGAGGGCGTGGCAAGCTGTGTGTAATATGTGCACAAATTGAAAATAAAGTTTTGTAACAAAATGTCGCACCGGAAATGAAACTCACAGCACGAAACTGGCTCTCGTCTCTCTCGCTCGCTCAGTGTGGTGCTGCGAGCAGACGGAACGAGCAGCCCAGTCAAGCGTATAAACTGGGTATAAAGGAGGCGTACGGGGCGTGGCCCCAGGCATTGTTTGCCACTATTCCTGCCTTGGCCTTAGTCTAGGCGCAGTCTGCCGCCAGTTGAGCCTTTGCCATAATAAAAGATGACATTTTATAGCAGCCAACATCTCGGCGGTCTAAGCAGGAGCCGGCAGGCCGCATTCCTGCTCGCTCCTCCCCGGAGCAAAGGAAAGACACAGCTGCAAAAGTACATAAACCTAGAAATGTCATGTTTATTTTCATTTCATAAGGAAATTGTCTGTCTATAGTTTTTTGGCCCGATGGAGCCCCGGGTAGCTCGGGGAGAGGCGGCAGCGCACAAGAACTTTGCTAATAAGCACCGCAAGGTGGCACGTGGAGCTGTGCTTTATTTTTTATGACCCACGAGTTGAATGATTTACGGTTTTATCTGTGGAATTTATGGGCCCCATAATTAGCCTATGAACACATGTTGAAGATCCTGTAAGAGTGCAATTTGTCTAAGGGGTGCAATGGCAATTACTTGAAGCTTTACCCAACTCTGTGAATTGGGACCAACAACTAGGGAATCTTCGATGATTCTGAGGGCTTCCCTTAGGCTTGCCCCTTAAGGTTTCAGATAAGGCCACAAAAGAACATCAGGTAGGCATCAAAGAAATGGTAAAATTAAAGTTTCAGTGGTAGTAAAACTGTTTGCTCTAATTGTATGTTGTTAGTGACCTCTTAGGCCTGATTTCTCATCTTCTAAACAGTCGCAATTGTATTGAGAACTATTTAACACATCCACTTCAACTTGACGGCTATTTGGTAAGTGGAATCTATGCTATATTTCTGCATCAAAAGATTTTGACGTCAGTTGTTTGCAATCATGGAATGGGCTTCGCTCGAAACTTGTGTTGTCGAAATAACTCCGCCGAAATGGGGCCACGAAAAAAGGTAAATCTTTCTGATTTGGCGCTTATGTTTGTGTGTCGGAGCGTGAAGTTCTTTGAGGACTGTGCGAACGCCACAAACCATCAAAGCCGTGAGAGATCGAATTCGTCGAAATCCACTGCGCAAGTAGAAAATCATGTCTCTTGAGATGAATATCGGCAACTACAGCATGTAGCGCATTATAACTCATGACATGGGATTCAGAGCTTGTAAGAGATACACCGACCGCTTGCTCGCAACAGCATTGAAACAAAAACGTGGCATAGCGTTGCCAGTGCTCGAACAATGCCCGCAGAAGAATTCTGTTATTTGACAAAAAAAATCACCATAGAGGAATGGTACATCAAACAGAACGATAAAGTGCCTCCTGTGACTTCAAAACAAGCATCCGAACTCATTCTGCGAGTTCAGAGAAGTTTCCATCCAGATTATGTGATGGTTTGGTGGGGAGTCGCCTATGATGGGGTCACCCAGCTTCACATTTGTGAAGAAAAAGAGAAAACTTCGGCGATAGTTTATCAATCCGACATTTTGGAAAAGGATGTGATGCCTCTCAACATTCCAATATTTGCAAACAAGCCTTGTGGACCTTTCAACAAGACTCCGCTGTAGCGAACTTAATTTCTACGGCTGATTGGCCAGCTTGCAGTTCAGACCTGAATTCAAAGTAAGGGGTCATTTTGTAGCAGCTTTCGGAGTTGATTAAAAATATAGACCTGAAATTGAATAATATGTATATGAAATCTTTGATTAATGTTTA
>JAWNNO010001163.1:0-29590 GCA_035044985.1 Lordiphosa fenestrarum | reverse complement strand
CTTAAATCTCTAAAAACATCATTGTCTTTAGAAGAAGGTGTGTTTTCTTCTCCATATCAGCATCTTTCCTGGTTACATATTATTACATTTGTATATAAGTTAAGCTTTGATTGGATATGCGACCTTACCCAGACTGTAAACCTACAAGATGTTGATAAAGATCCGGTCTGGCGGTCTCGTGCTTATATTATCAAACCTAAGATCTTAGATCGAGTCTAGGTTAAAGGGTTTGTGACTAGTTTACAAATTTTTGCCTCTACTTTTGGTCAAATAAGGCTTGTAGTTTATAAGGCTATATTCACAGAAACTCTACAACGGCTTCCAAAAGTGCCTGGGAAGGTAGCCTTAACTTTTACCAATATTAATGTACGAGATTTTCATTATGCTTTCCTAACTTGTCTAATGTTTCAATTCCCTCTCGAACTCTGATTTGGTTTGGCCTCTTGGCCGTTTCTTCCACAGAAGCGGACCGTGGGGGGTGTGCAGAAGTTTTAAACTTATCGTGGCAATTGCTGGTCAGCTGCAACTGAGGTGTTCTAGAGTTTCTGCAACTACCGGTTCCATGCATTTCCAGCAGGTTTTAATTAAAATTAATGTTTTTTTTCATAATATTGAGAAATACATAAACAAAGACCTTTTAACTCAAATGAACTGCGAATCCTTATTCATAAACAAACTGTCTCATCTCTATCGCCCTGCATTTTGAACCACATGCAATTTCATTACGCAAAATTGCCGTAAATGTGAGTCAGCGTAATTTTTATTAAATTTTATTTTACCCCCAAACGCTGTTGACACACAAAATTGTCAACGCCTTCAAATTGTAATTTTAATATGGCCAAAAGTATTTATACATATATGCCTCTCGATCTCGCTTCCCCTCTCGTTGTCTGACAACTGTCTCGACTTTTGAATATAATATAATGTACGCATGTGTATTCCTATTTGCAGACAGCCTCGCTCATCATACCAGCCGTCGTGAAACAGGACTCGGGCAACTATACATGCAGCCCCTCGAACAGCGCACCCCGCACCATCGTCCTGCATGTGCTGAACGGTAAGAGAACCAACTACCATCCGACTCCAATGCCAACTGTTTTTATTGTACGGCATGCCAATTGAATTAAGTTTTCATTTAGCTTAATTGAATTTTATTTTGTTTGTGCTTGGCATGCCGCACATTTGGCTCGTTTTAACTTTTGGCGGAACAGTGGGGGAAAATAGAAGTGCTTCTGATGTAAAATATGCTAATTTAATGCATGAGGTGTGCGGACTAATTTACAAATCCGACTTCTGGCAGCGAAATTATTGCCAAATAAATGTGTGCTTGGGCTTTAAGTCAAATGACTTACCATCTATGAGGTATGTGGGTTTATTCAGACAGCAAGAACGTGGCCAATTCGATTGCAATTCGTTTTCGATTACCATTGCAAAACTTTGGAAGATTGAAATTGGGCAGAAGCGTTTGAAGCATGTACTGATTACTTTAAAAGAAGACCAAAGCCATGGATGAATAATATTAAAATCGTATAATAATCTAGATCTACACTCAACATAAAAAAAATTGACGAAATCAACCTAAAATTAAGATATTCCCCTTAAAAACGGGGTCATTGGCGATACATCATATATTTAAGAAACATTTTCTATAAGCGAGATAATATTTAAAATAAAAGTACTTTCTAGATTTTGGAAAGGAACAAGTATTTTCTAAGTAACTGTAAGAGTGGAAGTGAAGTAATAGCAGTAGTAGAGGGAGCATTGGAAAAGAACAACACCAAAACGCGTAATATCCCCTCCTCTCTTAAAGGAAATGTTCCTTATATATTTTTGTACATTTTCTTCTCGTTGATTCAGCCAAAGTCTTTTCTCTCTAAAAACCACATACAAATATTAGAACTAATTTTTTTTTTACTTTACCTTGCCTGTCAGTAGAACTCGGCACCTCGGGGAGACTTCAATATATAAGGCATCTAGGCACATTCTACTATCTCAAGCACTCGCGTGAGACACAGTAAAGAATGCAGTCAAATGTTAAGCACTTAGCAAGACGAATATCAGATTACCTCTCATATACTCCGAATGCAAAGAAATCGTATGAATTTCGTATGATATTCGTATGATATTTTCCTAGATTAGTTTTCTATATTTTGGGGGGCGAATTTCCAAACCCTATGTATCTTTTTTCTAAGCTCAAGTGAAAATCTGCCCGAAATTTAAGAAAGTCTTGAAAAAAAAATCTAAAAAAATTAACCTAAACTTCAGAAAACGACAAGATGGTAAAATGAAGAAATTTATTTCTGAAAAAGTATATTGTTCTTTCTAAGTTTAAGGACAAACAAGCAATTTTCTTTAAATTTAAAAAAAAAAAACAATAGTTTCAGGTCAAATTTTTACAAACAAGGAAATGTTTTTCTTTTGGTGTGGAACACTCTGAATTAAAATAGTGCATTTTATACTTGGATCAAGCATATTTATTGTCAGAAGTTCGATAAGAATGTAAATTCCTGATCAAATAGCGAAATTCTTGATCCAAGTATGCATTTTTGTTACCGTTATTCTTAATTTAAGAGCTTCAATACTTGAACCAATTACAAAACATTCTTAAGTCAAGTGTTCAACATATCTGAATCCAAGATTGCTCATTCTTGAAACAAGAGCATATTTGTAGCATTTTCAAAAACATAGAATGTGCTTTCTGGTATCAAGACCTCATCTGGTTGAAGAGTCAAATCGTTTACATTTGAGTTTACAGTCTTAAAAGTAAGGCTGCTCTGATTCCAATTATACAACAATCTAAAATCATTTGAATTTTCCATTTATATTCAAATTTGAATCATTAGACAGCGGACTTCATCCAAGTAAGGCAAAGTAAATGTGAACAACACTATTTGATGTGCTAGCTCTTTACGTTAATAGAATTCCAAAAATTCTGCGCTCAATTCCAAGTTGACTTAAATATTTATTTAATGAACTGGAAGGTCAGCAAAAGACAAAATAATGTAAAAAAATTTGTCAATTTTATTTTATACTTGTCCAAACTGAACATAACTTACCCAAAAATCTGGGTGAATTTGCAGTGTCGATCAAGCAATTTCTTCGATCTAATAGATAATTACTTAAGAACATAAAGCTTGCATACTTTGAAGGGTATTCATCGTGAATAGTTTGATGTGTATAATGATGCCATGTAGCAAGTGTTAGCCGGCTCGAGAAATACACAACACCACAAAGCAGCAGCGGTTTTTTCCTTGTCAACTATCGTCTCTCCATGTCAGTAATCGTAAGCCTGCTTTTAAATTCCAAAGCAAAATGAGTGCCAAAGTCGATGACGCTCTCCGCTTAGTAGTTTCCCAACACTCTCCTCTTCCCATAAGAAATCAAAACTGTCAGAACGGACACAAGGATATGCTCTTAAGTGTGCTTGCTCTGCTCTCTCAGTTTCTTTATCTAACTCCCTTTGTTAAAAAAAACACTAAAATAAGAACGAATTTAGCTCGATTTCAAGATTGACATTCTGGAAAATTTTCAAAAGATTTCGTACTTAAATTATTTGTTCTGCATTTTTCTGGTTGTAGTCTTAATATTTTTGGTACACCAATTGAACACACTTGTTCTCGAGAACCATTGAATGTATTCACTCCAAATTGACAGCATTTCGACAATTGGTTTGGAATCATGCAATGGTGCTCGTTCGAAAATCCTGTTGTCGTAAGTGCGGCTACAAAAAAGGGGGAATCTTGCGGATGTTGCGCCCACTGGAAATCATTCGATATTTTGTGTATCGTTCCGTGAAGTTTTTGAAGTTTGAGGATACTGATGGAGATTAAGATATCACGAAGTCCGGCCGTCCATGCATTTTGAGAACGCCACAAGCCATCAAAGCCCTGAAAGATCGAGTTCGTCCAAATCCACTGCGCAAACAAAAAATGTCGCACGTCTTAAAGCATGACTTGAGAGTGTCAGTGCTTAAAGAGACACACACTTGCTCACAAAAGCATTGCAATAAAAACGCCAGATGAATTCTGCTTCCTGATGAGAAAAACTTCCACCATAGATGAATCGTTTAATAAACAAATACAAGGCGGCCATTTCGAATAAGTTGCTCTACGATTTGTAGCCATTAAGCGAATAAAAAGAAGAAAGAAGAAATATTCCTTGCTTTTCATGTTATGACCAGAAAACGATGAACCAAAACCATTTCGAGTATACTAGGTACAGCTCATGACAGCAACTACACCTGCTGTTAGCTAACAATGAAGACTCATTTAAGGTGGGAAGTCTAACTAATTAGTTTAGCATGGACAGTAAAAAACTGGGTTTTCACTTTTCCCTTACTCAAACAGCAAATGCCATGGGCAAGCAGCAGCAAATCTGAAAATGGCCGTAAAATTTTGCGTTGTTTGCTTTTTGCTCAACGTCCACGTCGACAGGATAGTGGAGTGACAGTGACGAGTGCTGCAAAACGATGAAAACATCTGACCCACTATACTCTGTTGTCTCATTTGTCCAATTGATGTTTGTCTAGGCCGAAGCCGCAATTTCCGTATGTACTTAAATCGGTTAGCTTTCGCTTTTGTTTACCGACGTTTCCCCCTGACATCGGTGACATCTGTTCTGTTCTGTGTCGTGTCATGCTACTTAAATGCCAATCTCGGTACTGACAATGAGTGTCGAAGCAGAGGCTAGACACGGCACGGGAAGCAAGCCGAAAAAAAAGACAAAAGCCAAGTGAATGGGTGTGAATGATGACACATGAATTCGCATTCAGGGACAGGTACACACGTCTGGCTTGTGTCGTTTGCACGCTGTCAGGAGTGCCACAAACTGTCACGTTTACGTTGGGGTGCTAAAAAGTAATGCCCATAAAAATGACAATTGATGGTAAATGCCTGCCCGGCGGGGTTGGGAGATTGTCGAACAGCAAACTGCAGAATGTTCGATTGTCAAGCTGGGTCAATACTTCTTTTATAATTAATTGTATAATTGTTTGTTTGCTTGCCAGGTTGCTGCTTCATTGAATCAAAAAATATAATACAATTTACCCGCTCAATTTAACCAGCACTTGGGCAAGTGGTTTGACCCGACTTGCACATACCCTTTAAACTGTATTCCCACGAACCATATCATACCCTCTTCCTTTATGAGTAATGGGCGATGCAAAGCAAATATTGCAAAAAAATTTATGTATTTTTAATATTCGACTAATTGGCGCAGATAAAAGGCGGCTTAACCATCCTTTTTTATTGTTAAGTCCCACAAATGAGAGTGAGAACATGTTCAGGCTGGATAATGAAAATCACAGAATCATATAACTGCTGGGGAAATCCCTGTGGCGGCGGTGGGTTGGGGGCGGAGGTTGTTGGTTTGTGTTTTCAAGCGAGAATTTCATATGCATTTTAATGGCATAAAAAACAGGCCCAGCCTTTTGTTTTAAATTTAATATTTTTTCCATTTATTTTACATAAGTGCCAAAAGGTTAATAAACTTAATGTCATTTTGCGAAATGGTTGGTGGCGGCGCGGCAAGGACAACGGCGACTGCCCTGACAAATGATTATTAATAACTTAATGATATTATCATTTATTTATGCATGTTTTTATATATTATTCTTTCTCTTTTTTTTTGCCCGCACTTTCAGCCGGTGATTTATGAAATCTGCAAGGGATTGCAGCAAAACCACTTAATGGCATAATTAATATGCTCTGTTCCAGGAGTTTCTTTATTGTATTTCATTTATTTCCAAACTAAACTCTAACCAGCTTTAAATATTTTCCATGAATTATTCACATCCTTCAAAAAATTAAATTGCACATTTAACCGCATTTTGTTTGTAGTCAAGGTTCTCATTTCTGATGACTGGCATAATTTGATTATAACAAGTGCGTGAGTGTGGTGGGTGGCTAAACAGTGGGATAGGTGATTGCAAACTTGTTAAATAAGTCGAATTGAGGTCCATTTTATCACTTAGTTCATTCAGTGAAAATAACTCACCTTCAGAAGGAAGAAAATCAATCCCAACTCAAGCCAAAGCGGGAAAAATAATGAATACCAGAAAGCCTAAGATCATACCTTGCCGAACCAGAACTAGTCCCTATAATCAAGCTCATTTTTGAAATACTTAAAATAAAAAAAAGCCTTCACCCATTTTTTTCTAACATGTGTTATTGAGATTTCAACTCAAGGAACATTGAAACTTAAGCACGCGGACGTCTGCATCTAAGCGCATACGACTATCAAGCTCTTGCGACTATAGGCATAAAAAAATTCATTCAGAGTGCGGTAAAAAGTAAAGGGATTAAGTTGAAGTATTGAAAAGTTAAAAGACTTAAGTTTAGAGCTGACGAATGAAAAGAATTGCTAAGGGTAAGGGTTTTTAAATTCATGTTTAAATCAGAAAAGGTAATTTTGATAGCTCACATTACTCATTAGTCCAGTCTTTTGGACCAAGGTAGTGTGTTGCGAGATGCTACAGATAATGAAGAACATTACCTGCAAAAGATGTTCATTTAGCTCAATAAAATTGCACCCAAAAACTACCTAAAAATTTAGGAAATATTACCTAACTAAGGCGCCAAGGCCATGGGCTTCCCAAAGCTTTAAAATCTTTGTCTTAAAGTCAAGGTAAAAATTATCTAAAATTCATTTAACATTTTAATAGAAGAAAAAAAAATACCTTATACTTTTTTGTTACGTATTTGTATACCCTTTGCAGAGGGTATATTGAAATGGTACAGATGTTTGTAACGCATAGAAAGAAGCATTTCAGACCACATAAAGTATATATATTCTTGATCAGCATAACGATCTGAGTCGCTATAGCCATGTCCGTCTGTTTCTATGCTATATCCTCCGTCAGTTTTAAAGCTATCGTGACCAAAACTTTGCACGAAGCTCTTTGGCACAAATACGCTGCATTTTGGTCGGAACCGGACGGATCGGATGACTATACCATATAGCTGCCATAGGAACGATCGGTCGAAAAACTAGTTCTAGTGAGAAAAACTTTTTTGTTTTAATGCAATCGTATCCCAACTCCGTATTAACTAGTTTTCTATGCTTCTCCACCATTCTGCCAAGTTTGGTCGAAATCGGACATCTATATAGTATAGCTGCCATAGAAAAGTAAGGTTAGAAAAATAGTCATAGTAAGAAAAAATTGTTTGTTTTCAATGTAAACCTCTTTAAAATTGGCATTATTTTATAAGCTTTCACACATTTCTTCAAAGTTTTGTCAAAATCGGATGACTATAGGTTATAGCTGCCTTAGGAATGATCGGTCGAGAAACTAGTTTTAGTGAGAAAAACTTTTTTGTTTTCAAAGAAAACGCCTCCAAACTTTGTATTTCTTAGTTTGCTATGCTTTCCCATGATTCCACTTAGTTTGGTCGAAGTCGGACATCTATATAGTATAGCTGTCATACAAACGAAGAGTCAGAACAGTAGTCTTAGTAAGAAAAACTTGTTTGTTTTCAGTGGAAATGTCATCCAAATTAGTTAGAAATACGTGCTGCAAATGTATACAAACTTTGGCCAAGCCGAAGTTAACTTTCATCTATTTGATCTTTCAATTTACACTACTAACTTGCACTACTTAAACGACATCTCAGCTCAGACGACTAACCATGTCACGCGTGACAGTACTTCACCTAAGTACTCAGAAAGCAGATATTGCTTTTTCGGGAGATGTCGTGTGTTCAAATCCACGTCGAAGCATTAGAGTCCATTTATACATTTCAGGCTTACAATGCCCTAAAATAAAGGAACAAACATTTTTTTGAGTATGGCATTTTTGCAAATTCGATCTGATCTTGTCATGTTGAAATTCTTGGAGATTTTGAGGGTACTTGAGGGTTTGGCTGATAGATATCTTTAAGGGTTGGAGTGCTCAGATGCAAGTACAAGCTCTATAGAGTAAAAAGTAATAATAAGATCGGGGGCTCAATGCCGATATTCAATGCCGATATTATACATTTAATAACAAAGAAAGTCGGTCAAACTAAAACAAACTCTGTACCAACGAAATAATACGCTCAGCATAAATTTTGATGCTTCAGTATCAGCTGAAAGCAGCGCTGCTACTGCGCTGCAACAGCGAACAGTCTTTTGATCATAACTCGACAACCGGTATTCCGCTCCTCTGCATTTCTTTGGCGGATCGATAAGTTATCCTAATAACTAAATATGTCCAGAAGGAACAAGCCATCTATCTTCAAAACTGTGGGAGATATGACGTTTTTTCCAAACTGCAGGGGCGGGAGGGGGCGTGGCCAAAATTGAAAATAAACTTGATCTGCCTGCAGATATAAGAAGCATATGTCCCATACACGTCAAACCTCTATCTCTTACCATCTCTGAGATCTGTGCGTTCATACGAACAGACAAACGAACATGGCTATATCGGCTCGGCAGCTGATGCCGATCAAGAATATAAATGGTTTATGGTTTCGGAGATACTTCCTTCTGGCTGTTACGTACTTTTGCACAAACTTATTACACTCTGCTTATCGTTGGTACAGAGGATGCAAATTGTGTGCCTTATTCTTAGAAATTAGAATCACTTAAATGCCATCCAGAAACACTTTCATGACAATTGATTCGTTGACTTGGAAATAACACTGTTCTGTCTATCTTTGTGTGCTACTTTTTGATTTGTAATATACATATATATATAGCCTGAATCTAAGTTCCATCAAAGTATTTAGTTAAATATTGCATTAATCTCTTATAATTTGTTCTAAACATCAGTTTATTCCACTGCCGCGTAATGAGCTGCGGGTGGTGGGACAACAAACTGCTACCGCAGTTTATTTACTTGATACTTTGAGTTCATTTTCGGCAATATTTACACAATTTTAATATTTGCTCTAGTGTGCACTTTATACACGCTGGCCACAAAAACCCGTCCATCCCCTCGCCGTGTTTGCTGTTTAATTTCACATTGGAAATATTTAATTACAATATGGCGCAATCAACGGGGCGGTGTCAGTATCTCTCTCTGTGTAGGTGTGTGTGTGTGTGTGTGTTGTTTAAAGCGAATTTGAGCTACAAATTGGAATTAGTTTTTGACTGGCAGATTTATGCTGGCCTGTCATTACCCATGATGACCACAACACTACATTCTCATCCATTCTTTTCTCTTGTTGCAGGTGAATATTCCGCCTCGGCCATTAAATCCGCCAGCAATACGCTAATTGGATGTCGCGGGTATTTACAATGGTATAATGTTACAACGATTTTGACACTTTTGTGGATTATCAAATTTGCCCTGGCAAGAAATGTGGCAAATTGTAGAGTCAACAGGCCAGCGGGAGCCGGTGGCGGCGGGAAGAGCAGAGAGCTGTCGGCGGTCGGTTTGGTAGGATTGGTGGAATTTGCGGGCTGCGGTCGCCTCAACAGTTCAATTAGTGACACCAAAGTGGCAGAGGATAAGACTTGATCAAGTTATGGTTTGGCAATTGGAAATGAACAGTTTTAGGCTATGCTCCCCAGATAAACAATTTACCAAACCACTAAACCAAAAACGTAGTAAGTACAGTTGAGTAAGTGTAAGTGTCCGCTTGTGTGAGATTTGGAAAAGTTTCAAATTCTCTTAAATATTAAGCGTAAACACCTAAACCGCTAGGCAGATCACCCGCTGTCCCCATCAGCACTTGTGTAAATAGACAGCACACAGAAGATGAGTAAAATCTAATTTTACTTGCAGCTTGACAACGCATAATCGACGAATATTCCAACTTTTGAGACTTCCAAGTGTGTGTGTAAAAGTGAAACATCACTATATATTCTGGTTGTATCAGTTAAGCAATTTTCGCATAAGTCAAAAACCGCATAAACCCAAACATACTAAGTAAATTTTGAAATATCAAGAATATTTGCAATACAAAAACCACAAATTAATTATTAATCTATAAAAATAATGAATTACCCTAAGCAATCACACAAATACATACAGCTATGGCATTAAACAACTCCTAAAACAAAAAATACCCCCACCCTTCGGTTACCTAATTCTATGAATTGTAAATATGTATGTAACTGGCATCAATTTAAAGATAATTTGAATGAGAAAATGTGTTGGAGAAGTCATTTTTGGATCCATGTGTACATAAATGTGTGTTGCGTTCCTTCTGCATCAACAAAATATGACAAAGTTAGTTAGTATTTTAAAGACTTACCGAAATATAAATGCCAAAAAATATAACTAAACTGTAAGCAAATACAATAAAATAAATAAATAATAACACCGAATTTAAGGCTTGTTTTGTGCTTCTTTGGTTTCCGGGTGAATGGCTATGAAGTGGTAATAGGCAATTCTTTATCCTTTGTTCTTTATAAAGTTGCCTTGAGGTAGGTATTGGTAGAAGGTGTGGGGAAGAAGGACTTGGCCAGTCTTTAATGAATTTGTTTTCTCGAATAGATGAACTATAAGGAATTAACCTTACCCATAGTTTTTTCAAATTGAATGTGAAAGTTTATGGTATTTTCTTCTGAAAAAGGAGATTAGATCAGGTATTCTTCTGTTATTCAGGCAGACCATGATGTGTAGCTTAGACGTGTGTTATAGACAGGTTTCTGGAATGCTAAAGAATGTAAGTAAAAACTGGCAGTGTGTATTTAACAGGTTCCGATTTGTCGACTTGGAAGTTGGTATGGAAATATTCTTCGTCTTTGCAGCATTCACCTAACTAGACGATTTGGGTGTCCTCTGAGTCTCTCAAGGTATACCGCAGATTGCTTGTTAAAAACGACACCTATTATAGCGACATTAAGTTCCTTTTCAACCCTCAAGCCATTCCCAGACGTCAGTGCCCTTGGAGATAAGTCAGAAGTTGTTCTTCCAACTATTCTGCACATACTTAAAACCAGGTTTATTCATTCTAGAACCAACAGCTGAATAAATTCAATGTCCATTTCAATTTGATTTCTTTAAAGAAGATAATAAGCACATATAATTTATAGGTTTATTCCCTTCTACTAGGCATAACTACTATTACCTGTACAAATAAGTCCTCAGGGTTATTTTGAAGGTAGGCCTTACCAGTATTAGGTCGAATTGGACCATGCAACTTTATTTTGAAGCCTCATCATAAGTCTTTCTTTTTCAGTGTGTGTCGTTTCGCTGAAGTGTATAAAACATAATGCATGTCAACCATTTGGGAAATAGCTGCTCCAACGGCAAAAAAGAAAAGGATATTTGCATCGTATTATGCCCAGCGATAATTAATAGGTTCACAACGATAACACCAAGCAAAAAACATCACATGGACTACCTGGCCTTCTGCCAAGAACGACGCCAAAGCCGAATATTGATGTGGTCAAGGTCATATATATATTTGGTGGGACCAATTGGGGCAATAGGCCAACTCTACCGCACTCAATTGTTGCCTTTGAGCCAAGCATTGAAGTCAAATGACCAGAATAAGGGAAAAGATAGTAGATTAAGGCGGTTAATTTAACGTATTTTTGAGATATAAAGTTCCTACATTTGTTAAAATCAGTCACAGCCGAATATACCGAACCATCTGAGAGTATTTGCAGATTTGATGTCACTTCCAGATATTGGTCCTCATTTGCTAAAGAACTAACGTTATTGGTCATCAACTGTAATCGAATGCATTGTCAAGACTAAATACTGCTATAGCTTCTATGTTTTAGGGCCCATTTCTTATCTTCTACATGTATAGCTATATGTCACAGAAACCTACAAATAACAGAGCAAAATCTAAGTTTATTTGGGTAAGGATTTGATTTAATTGCTCCGTGATTTATTTTACCACGCTGACGGATCAGAAAAGGCTGAGCTTCTAGGCGCACAACTGTCTTTTCGAAACGAGTTGAAACAGCAAATATATTGCCGACCTCAAGCTCACTGCTCGATCGAGACGACAAATTCAAATAATTGCAGTATAAGCCTTACCTAGAACCTCACTGAATGGTGTTGATTTTTCAGCAGTTGACAAAAGGCTGGCTAATAAACTTACATTTTGTGCCCACCACTGATTTAGAAGAAGAGAAATCAGCACTTAAAGTTTATTTGATGTATAACAGCTGCATAGAAGGTGCTAAATCGGCTCAGTTGTTTTGCTATTTCTGTTTGTTTATGTTTGACTTCTACCATTATTTTTCAGACCCATCTTTTATAAGGCAGCCATACCATATGGTAGTTACTAGAGTTATGAAAAAGCGAAAAAAATACAGAACTTCTCAATAAAACTAGTTTTCCAAGAAATCGTTCCTATGGCAGCTAAATATAAGACATTTTAGAGCGATAGCTTCAAAACTGGGATCCAAGTTTGAGTAGAAACTGACAGTAGGACGGCCAAAGCTTAAGCAACTCGCCGCATCGATCATAAACATCCACGGATTATGGGGTTGGAAATGAATATTAGCACATCCCAAAGGGCCAAGTTGAGCTCCTCTCAAACTCTTGACATGTGTGCTTAAGGCTGAATCATACCGGCAAAGTTTGAGGAGCCTTTGCATAGCTGGCTATTGACAGCTTGTGAAGGTGACCGGTTGTGTAATTTTTGAAAGAAATACATTTTCTTTAAATGTACCGATGCGGGATGGACCTCACGACCTCTAGTACCGAACCCAACCAGCCCTTGTTTTCAAGAGGTTTGCATACTTGGTATTCAGGGTTCTGTAGTCCACACATCTTCCGCTTTTCGAGATTTGTTTAAAGGACATCGCTAAGGTCCTTTTTGAAGTAAGACAGATCCCAGCAACTAAGGTATACTAGAAGCTTTTATCAATTGCTAAAAATCAATCGCACCGAACATTTATGATACTTAAATGATAAAATTACTACTTAAGCCCAAAGAATACCTTAAAAACCTTCAGTTAAAGCCAAAGACTCTTAGTAATCGCTCATCCAATCAATGGCATGACCATAAGAACTTATCGCCCAAAAAATGGCACCGCTCCACATCCCTCCCCTCTTCATCCAAGCGAAAAGATCAGCTGGAAACATGCAAACACAAAGTTAGCCTGGTCTTTTCCTTCTTTTTCTTTTTGAAAACAAATTATGATTAATTATTTTCCAGCCCTCAACAAGAAAAGTAAATTAGTTTAAGCCAACATCAGCAAAAACTATTTCGTATGGTAATGAATTCTCTTTGAATGCTCGCTCCCAAGTCCAGACAGATGTAAGCCCCGAAAATCTAATATGCACACACAAACACATGCCCCATGACTGCCTCAAGATAGATGAGTTCGACCCACCCCGTCACCCATCCCCGTCGCAAACCGCAACTAAAATATTCAAACTGAGCTTGTGAATTCTGCACAAGTTTGTTAAATATTCATACATTTTTCGGACCACAAGTGTTGGTGTTGGATGTCAAATAGAGAAACCCTGCCAACAAAAAAAGAAGCAAAATGTGAGGACTGACAATGACAAAACCAATAAAATATGTGGCCTGGCCACACCGAATGTTTGTCAAATTAAAATTAATTTAATTTTAAGTTTGGTTTTTCACAAATTCAAACGAAAGTTTACATTGTTGTGCCCAAAAATATGAAAACAGAATTAAATGTGCTGGCAAAAGAATAAACACATCTGCATTTATGTATGCGGATGTTGCTTGAACACATTTCCATGGACACATTCACACGAGTATGTTAATTTTCTACAATTGCAAAGCATTTAGTTTTAAAGGATAGCCAGACGGAGGCAGGTGGGCAAGTGAACGTTATCATTCTCATCATCCTTGGGACATTTTTGCGGTGGTATGCAAATTAACTTAAATGTCAACGCTGGGAAATTCTTAGCAAAGACTAACGCAGAATTTCATGTGAAGAAGCTACAGCAAATTTGGGAAAAAATTGTGCAGCAAAATTGGTGAGCGAATCTAAAAAAAAGAAAACGTAGACAAACTGCAAACGTCAACCATTTTTTGTTACTGTACATTGCACATTGACTGAAAACTGGCTGACAATGATGTTAACTAGAGTGTGAAAACTATGATTGGGTGACGAGTGCAGCCTGCATGTGTGTGTGCAATGTATTTGCATCAATTTGGAAGACTGCGAATAGAGGGGAGAGACTGTGTTAATACCACAGCAAGGCTTAGAGGTCAAATCTATATTAAGCATTTAATATGATTTTCATTCAGCTAAGTATGTGGCATGACATGTACCTAAGGGACTATTTGATGAGAATTTGGCAACAATTATTAATTACTAATTAACATTAGCTCCTACAAAGTGTACACCTAGCTTCATGTCGGAATACAAATGAAGTTATTCAACAACCGAGAAAATAACTATCTACGCCCAGGCAATTGGTGCCCAAAAACAGTGCCAAGGGTAAAGGTTCTTCGAGCTGAATATTAAGTAAAAATGTTATTCTAGAGTGCCAAAGCATCTGTCTAGAAAAAGTTTCACCCAAGCAGCTGAAACAAATTAACCATAAAATCCTTTGACTAATACCTGGAGCCGGTATTGTTCATGTAAGGTTATCCTTAAACCCAACTCAAACTTGGATTTTATCAATTGATTATATTTGAAAAGAATTATGTGTCATTAAATGATATTTTCTAGAAACTGGACTAAATTGGTCACCTCTTTAAGCAAACCTGCTCGCAACTGCTTCTCGAAGGTACTAGAAACGAGAGCGTAAGTTAAAGTCGGCCCTGCCCGACTTCGATATCTTAAAGCTCGAGCTCGATATCTTAAAAATTGTGGGAGTTATTCAATATTTTGTATTGCGGGGGTGGGAGGGGGCGTGGCCAAAATTTGAAACAAACTTGATCTGCCTACAGACAATACTAGCTTACGTATAAAATTTGGTTGCTCTAGCTCTTCTAGTCTCTGAGATCTAGGTGTTCATACAGACGGACGGACGGACGGACGGAAAGACGGACATGGTTATATCGACTCGGGTGTTGATGCTGATGAAGAATATATATACTTTATGATATCGGAGATGCTTCCTGATGCCTGTTACATAAATTTGCACGACTTTAGTATACCCTTTTAAGTTTTAGTTTAAGTTTTTAGTTCTGCTCCATGACAGCTCAACATGTGGCGCAGTAGGCGGCCATTCTGTTCGACAGCTCAGCATATATTCTTAATGATTTGTTTTGTTTTGCCCAATTGCTTTCCTTGTTATATTTTCATCTCTTTAGTTAGCTTGCTTACTTTTTTTTCGGCTTTGTCAGACGTAGATTCTTAATAAGTGAAAACTTAATGTACGATGTAAGCCTGGGATGCCAACCACTCGGAAACAAGGACTGGTTCGGTTCTGTGGCTTGAGCAGTTTTTAAGCATTTAGTTGGTTTTGGGAGATAACTGAAACGCAGTTTTGATTCGGTTCGGTGGTTCCTAAATGCACATGAAATTTTATGGTTTTTGCCGTAATGTAACTTTTCGCACATTTTGAAATTTGAAATATAAAAAATCTTATATAATCTAATCTTAAAAGAATGTTCAAAATGTTAAATATCTTATCTGCAGTGTTCGTCTATAAGTTCCAAGAGGATTGGCCAGCGAAACCACAGAATGTTGGCTAGAAAAGAAGAAGTACCATTTATCTTGCACATTCTTCAAATCTCTCCTGGCAATCGTTGAATCAAGGTAAAGAAGTACTTCAGAAAATTAAAAATATTTTCCACTAGGGGACGACAAGACAATTAACCACTTTCAAGAAAGGGATGCAGATTAATGACAGGTATATTAAGAGATCGGCGGGCCATTGCAGAAGACTAAGAGGATGACATTTTTAAGCAAAGTGTCGTTAAAAGTTATCTTAGGGAAATAATTCAAATTCCCAAATTAATAAATATCATTGGCTAAACTCGTCGGAGAACTGAACCGAACCAAACCGTTTTTCGTTGTGGTTTTCGTTTCGGTTTAGCAGGAACCGAAAGGAAAGGAAGCCGGTTCGGATCACAACCGGTTTGCATCTCTGTGTAATTCAATCTGACAATAACGCTTAACCCATTTCCAGGTTATCACATTTGGATATTTATTTTCTGGATTTTTTTTTTTTAAATGATCCCCTAGATTGGATCAAACCACGCTCTGTAAAATCGAATGTTATGTGCTGAAAGTTTACAATAAAATACGAATCTGATGGTTAAGTGTAGCGGGTTAGGGATGACACAAAACAGCTAAATGACTCGTGACATAAAATGCGAGCCAGGCCTGCGGACTAGTGGTTCTGGTGAGGAACTAGTTCTAGACTGGAGCGAGTTCAAACCAAGGAACAGTTCAAATTCTCGATTTTGGGGGTGAATGGTGGCTTAGAAGAAGAATAGATGAATTGTATGTAATTCTGAAAGTCATCGTAGCTAGTCCAGAGTTAGAAATATTTGAAAAAAAAATTGTAAAATTAAAATTTGTGGAGTGTGTGTCTGCCTTAATTTTCGGTAAGGAGAAATTAGCTTGTGTACTGTAAAGTTGTCAAACAGTGTAATCATAGGGCCAATTTGGAGCAAATTATCCCCAAAGACCTTAAAGAGCGACAGCGCGGTACTGGCAACCCAGGTCGGCCACCAGAGGAGCCCAATTTTGACGGGAGGAAAATTGGCCACCCACCTCTGGGTGGCCTCAGGTTTTTATACCACCAATCCAAAGCACACACTGAGGATGACTTTAGGTTAAGCTTTAATTTTAAGTATTTATTTAAATGTCTATTTTTGGAGTGTCAATATAATCGTATATCTTGTTAGGCCTATTTATATATATATTAATTGTCGTGTAATCGTCCCAGCGGTACCCTGGTTAGGAGTGTGTAAGATGTCACTAATGTTGAAAAAAGTATCAGAAAATATAAAGGACTAAATTTGAACATAGAATGAGTGCGTAGGACAGTAGGAATGGGGTGAGATGATATTCTAAGCACCAGAGAGCGAGACAGGGGGATCAGCTAAAAGTAAAGTCCTGAAATGATCCATGGAAGGGAGGGAGGTTCATGGCGTAACATCACCTAAATGCCCTGGCAGATCGTGGAGAGAGGAATTAAGTATAAATTTTTTGTTACTTACCGACTGGTCTCTCCAGCATGGAGAGACTGTTGAGTAACTTTCAGTTGGTAGGCATTGATCGCTGATGATGGAGGGTAGTTCCTCTTGAAACAGCTGTACGATCTACCAGACTCCTTTGTGGTGTTGTGTCTTTGTTTAAAGTTGTGCAAAAGCATAACATGACCTCGAGCCTGGTAAAAACTGCAGGTTTACTTATCATAAAGGTCGAAAAAACCAGTCACATGTAACCATCCATCCAAATTAAACCTTTTTGAACAATTTTTTCTGTAGAGAAGCTACATGCAGGTAATCAAAATATGATTTGCTGCATAACATCTTTTAATTGTGCAGAAAGAAATATGAAACGAAGGTTTTAACTAAACACTCAGCTCTGAGAAGTTTATGAACCGCTTCGCCACCAAATCTTAGACTACTCCGAAACAAACCTACTCCAAAATTGAACATGGACTAAGTTAGGAGATGTTATAAGTACATACGGATTGGATTCCAGATTCCATCTTAGTCTGAAAATTAAAATACTTCAACTTAACATGCAATTTCACAATGCCTGCCACCAATTTCCACCGTTTGTCACCGAATTAGCAGCTTTTCTCATCTCCATCTCTCTCCCCTTTGCACCTCCTCTGAAAACCCACACAACCTAATGAACGACGAGTGAACAAGTTGTTGTAATTTACAATTGCCACAGGAGCAAAAAAAAATGGGATCACACTTGTCTATGCGCGTTCAGCTCTCTCTCTCTCTCTCTCGCTTATGGCCTAAGACTGCAGCTCCCAGCACCCAGCACCCTCTCGTGGCACCCAGTTTCCGGTACTTGCGTAAATACATTATGCAGCTTGCAACTACTTAGCCCAGGCAGGTGCCGCCGACTTAGCATACAGTGCAATTTCGAGGCGCAACTTTTTTGCTCGATACAAGGATGTAATAAAAGTGCGCGGGAGGAGATTATGCACTGAATAAGAATGGGTGGTGAATCCTCAGTCAAACTTTTTGTGGCATTCGCTCACATATGACAAACATGTGTGATACGCCACTTGAGCACCTGCCCGACCGCCCCCATCCCTGCCGCAGTTGAGGCGCCTGTCAGGCCCATGAAAGTTAAGGACTTGCATAACTTCTGGCATTTATGTGCGCTTTTCAGTCGCTCCTCAGCGCCTTGCTGCGCTTTCTGCACTTCGTCTCGCACTTTCGCATGCTTCATTACGCTAATGCCGTGTTTTCAAATTATTTTACATGCTGCCACCGCCTCAACACTTCCATCCGCCGACTTTTCAGCACTCAGAGTCTACGTGCGGGTAAGTGGCATTTTTTTTCTTCTTTGTTGGATTTGTTGCATATTTTATGCAGCGAGGGAGAGCGGGGAAAGGGTGTTTGGACGTGCGGTTAAGGACTGCTGATTAGCCTCAAAGCTTGGTTGGCTAAACTTTTGATGCGCTAAGCACAGCTCCGGGAATTCCATAAAATTTCTAATAATCCTCAATATCAGGTTGCCCCACACCAGTCTGAGGAGTGCCTTGAGCAACAAGTAAGTTTCTCCAATATATAAATGAATGTCAAAACCAAGTCTATGCGGGCCAAAAGGTGCCATAACTGTAGCCGGTTTGCTTAACATAATTATTTTATTAAGTATTCACAGCCCTTAATGCCAGCCAACAAGGAGTCACCTGAGGACCGGCACATCCTGTTCACTTTTTCACTTGGTAATTCCCAGACTCAGCAAGAGCAGCCTTGACCTCAGGCAAAACTTTGTGTCAGGGAAGGCTGGGGTAGGGAGGGAGGGAGGGAGGCTGTGCCATAGCTCATTAACAAACATTAGTAGCAAATGTTGTGAATTACTTAAGGAATTAATATTCCATGCTTCACGCAGACACAGAGCAGAACTTAATCTCCACAGGCTTCAGACACGACAGCCAAATGAGCAAGGAGTCATAAGTCTCTGCTCACACACACACACACGTGCTCGCACACACCCACACATGGACATCATGGAAATCCAGCTCCTCTTTTGGCTTCTGCGGCGTATTCTTAATGCGAACTAATTCATTTACATGCACACACACACACACACTCGCCTGTACCATCATCATCTTCTCCCAAACGCGAGCCTTGATAATGGACCTTTTGCTGGTTGTCTCACATCCAAAGTTAATGATAGCTGACCTCCAGAACTATATTGAATTGATGAAAGCCTTTGTCTGTCCTGGAAATAAATTGACTTGCGTTTGGCCTACAACAGCGAATACGTTTGATTCAGTTTTGGAGCAAATCCAATCAGTAAGTGCATTGTCTATTCGTAATTGAACGATTCATAATTACACGGCGAATTAATTATTTGTATGTTGAGTGGGTGGATGGAGAGGAATAATTTGGTACAGATGTTTGTAGTGCACAGAAACAAACATCTCCTTCATACGCACAGCGTAACCACACCCTGAAAAAAAAGCAGACCAACAATTGTAAAACTTGGAAAATCGCCTGAAAAAAGGGGTCAAACTTAGTCAAAAATATTTACCATTAGCTAGAAAATACTTTCTTAATTGTAGAAAAACCTTTTTGTTGATTTTAGAAGAACACAAAAATATATGTTCCAACTATTAGGACAGAGAGTGTGGAGAGGAGAGCCAGAAAAGTTCCACTGTCATGGATGAGCTGAATGACCTTATTCCTTCTTTCCCCCTTCCTTTCAGAAGTCCATTCGCAGCGAATGATCAGATCACTGCGATTACATTTAACATTCGCCCGGCCATTTTTTAGCTTTTTCGCGCTAAAAGGCTAGATTTTCTATCGATAAGTTCAAGTGTCATCTTTAGAACAGCTGATTGTTCCCAAAATACGCCATATCGCTGATACAATGTATCCAAGATTTAAATTCACTTAATAAGAATAATAAATATGAGCGTACAAATTGCCATGCACTTAAATCACTTAATTTTCGCTGTCAACGCATCAAAATAGTCCCCAGTTGACATATGCACTCTTGATTTTTCTGGCAAATCAGCAGCAACGCAGTTAAATCCATTTCAGTGAAATATTTAAGACCATCTAAACTTTAAGTTTGCAATTGCTAATCAAAACAAGCCAAACAACTGATCTTTATTTACTTTAGTTAAACTTAGAGCCTTCGCGTGTAATCGTGGAAAAACATTCGTCAAAGGAACATGGAAAATTCAGTTCTTCAGAATGGACTCTAGAATGTGCCAGTGGAACAAGAATATTAGACATACTTATAAAACAGCTTAAATATTATTTTTATAGAGTATTTTCTTAATGATGTTTCACTAAAGTCTTCTTTCTTGAAATTCTAACTTACCTTGTCAGGGACTCAAGAAAAGCATCTTATCGCATTAAACAATGCAGTCATTTGCTTTGCGCTCAGCTGCCTCTTTGATATTCTGAAAGCAGGGAATTCGAACTTAAGAACTACAAGCGGTGTCTTTTTATAGTATTTCTAAATTTAAGAGCGATTTTGTAAAGTCATTTTTCTATATTTTTGGCAGAATTCACCAATCATAGATTTTGTATGATTCCATCCCAGCAAACATGATTGTCATATTTACCAATCGAAATCGGCAATCATTGTATTCAGTAGGTAAAATCGGCAATCATACATCAGTAATCTTAAATCCGATTTATCTGCTGAAAACGCCTAATGTCTTACAACAAAAACTTAGGCGATTTTCTAATTCCAAATTAAAACATGTTTTTTGAGTTGAAAAATTAATTGCAAGTTTGTATACCCTGTATTTCTAACTAATTTGAAGGATATTTTAAGTTTATTTCACTAAGACTACTTTTCTGAGTCTACTATTGTATGACACATATACTATATAGATGTCCGATTTCGACCAAACTTAGTGGAATCATGGGAAAGCATAGCAAACTAAGAAATACAAAGTTTGGAGGCGTTTTCTTTGAAAACAAAAAAGTTTTTCTCACTAAAACTTGTTTCTCGACCGATCATTCAAATGGCAGCTATAACCTATAGTCATCCGATTTTGATAAAACTTGTAAGAATTGTGTGAAAGCTTATAAAAAAAATGCAAATTTTAAAGAGGTTTACATTGAAAACAAAATGGTTTTTCTTACTAAGACTATTTTTCTAACCTTACTTTTCTATGGCAGCTATACAATATAGATGTCTGATTTCGACCAAACTTGGCAAAATCGTGGAGAAGCATTACAAACTAGTAAGTACGGAGTTTGGAGACGTTTGCATGAAAAACAAAAAAGTTTTTCTCACTAGAGATTTTTCGACCGTTCCTATGGCAGCTATTTGTTATAGTCATCCGATCTCGCCGGTTCCGACATATGTTCAGCGTATTTGGATCAGAACACTATGTGCAAAGTTTGGTCGCATTAGCTTTAAAACTGACGGACTAGATAGCATAGAAACAGACGGGCAAGTCTAAGTCAACTCAGCTCGTCCTGCTGATCAAGAATATATATACTTTATGTGTTCGGAAATGCTTCCTTCTATGCTTTACAATCATCTGGACAATTTCAATAAACCCTCTGCAAGGGTATACAAATATTTCGAAATATTAGATAAGACAGCGAGTGAGGAGTGAGGTAACCCCATATGCATTATTTTTGTACGATCTTTCTTTGAGTTGGTTCACTAAAGTCTACTTTCTGAAAATTCTAACTTGAACTCGAGATGAACTCGACTAGCAAGACCACGCATGACTAACAGAACACAGTCAAATGCTAAGCTTTCCGTTGCCTCTTATATATTCCGAAAGTAGCGAATTCGAACTTGAGAATTCTTTCTTAATTTTAGGGCGATTTTCTTTCTTTTTCTTTCTTTTCTTTCTTTCTTTTTCAAGATGGTCAGAGATAGAAGTTCGACATGTATGCATATGTCCCATGCTACTTACACCTTCATTCCAATTAAGTTTATTTTCATATTTTGCCACGCCCTCTCCCGCCCTCGTAAACTGGAAAATCATCAAATATCCGAAAGTTTTATAGATAGAAGATTCGTAACTTCTGAACATATTTAGTAATCAAGATTACTTTTTGATCCAACATTTAACTGGTAACGATTGGATGAAATATAGTCTTGTTATGAGCTAAAGAATGTTCGCTGTCACTGCAGCATCAAATTTCAAGCGGTGCATACACTTTGGGTGTGGGTTTTCTTATTTGTTACATTTTAATATTTTTTGAGAACTTCAAGAGGTAGTAGCCTCTTCTTTAGCTTGGGCAGAAATTTGGATCTACTTTCTGTTTGGTTTCAGGAGCCAAGTCTAGCTATTTACCTAGACATCCATGCACAGGCCGCAGCCCAAGCAATGCCATTTGATATAAGCCGCTTTGGCACAGTCCTTTTTTCTGTATATCCAGCTTGCCCGGAAATGCAGATCTCGAATAAACAAGACACGCACGGCAAATTAAAACAACTCGTAAGCGTAGAACTTGAACAACAAGAAGAAAAACAATACAGAATTTGGCAAAACAAATGGCAAACACTTTGAATGGAGCAAAATGGAACCCGAAACGCGTGCCTGGCATATTCTATGATAGTTAATTATGCTGTTTGCCGTTGTCTATGGATTTTGGGATTTATGCGGGGAAATTAGCCAAAAAGTGCAGGCATCTAAAGGGAGATTTTGTGAAAAATACCCTTACGCCTTTTTCGTTTTGATGGGTGAAATACACGAAATATTAGGAGGAGACCCGTTGCCGGGACCCAAAGGATTCATCAGCGGCAACAGCTGTTGAGTAGCGCTGACTGCCGAAAATTTTAGCATTTTGCGATGATGTATCGCCGGCATCATTATAACAGCTGCCTGCCTGGCAGAGCTCCCCGAGTGGAGAATTGGATGCGTTGCCCCAGCGCCAACTCACCGCCCCGGCTGGTGCGTGCCTTGGGTACTTGTTGTTATATTTATCACAAAAATGTACTTTATCTTGCCGGCACCAACACCAAGGACTCCGGGTACCCTCTGTCAGCTTTGGCATCAGTCAACAGCTGTTGGCATTCCGCCTCAAATCAGCAAACACAAAAAAAAAACCAAAAAAAAAATGTTACATTTTCCCTGGCAAGAAAATATTCATGTAAACTAAATTTTGTATGGAAAATATTGTTTCGCAATTTATTGACCCCTTTTCGCTGCTGTGGCATGAAAATTAAACTTGCATTATGGGCAAAATCAAGAAAAAAGCAGCAAAATTAGCACACACATTGCGCTGGGATTGGAAACAGATGGATGTTTATGAGCGGAAAGAATGTTCAGCTTTTCTACTTGATAAATTGGTAAAGAAATGCTGTGAGGTAAGTTCAAATCTTAGTTGTAGTTTTTGACATTTTTAATGAACCAACACTTCGCATTAAGAAAAATGTAAATTTAAACCAAGTCCTGATATTATGAATCGATTCTATGTGACTCGCAAGGCAGCACACGGACTGAGAAAAACTGAGATTAAATCACCTTCAACTGATGCCGAAAAATAAGCTGAATGTCCCTGAACACCCTCAATGGTTGACATTCATTCAAAATAAATCTGTTTTCAGAGTTAATAATTCGTTTGTGCGAGTCCTTGGGCCGTTTTTTTTTTATATTTTTCAAATTATAATTAAAGGGCAATTCAGATATTCCACTTACCCTTCGTCAGTAGCTTTCTTCTCCAGCCGAGTGTCAACTGCCACCACTTTAAATGCTAATTTAAGGACACAAACACACACACACACACCCACAAATGTGTGTGTGTCGCAAATGCAAATGTCAGTCATATTCGAGGATATTGATTGAAATGCAATATTCTGTGTTCGGTGAAACGCAGTAATTTGCATGAGTCCATTATGGCCATGGACAGTGGCCAAAATGAATGAGCGAGTTGAATGCGGTGGGAGTCAAATAGGGCTTAGCACCCAAAATGACCTGCATCTGACCATGTGTGCCTAATTTGACGGCATTGACGATGAAATATGCGGTGATGTTGGCCTGTTTAGGAGCCATTGTGGCTCCAATTTGCATACAGCGCGGGCAGAGCGTTAAGCTCTTAAGATGGTTATGTGGGTTGGGGCCACAAATATTGAAGACACGTAATGAGTTTATGAAAGCTACGACCATACTACTAGTATATCAATGTTACTAAGTCAGATTGGTGTACCAATGATCGCCAATTAGATCTGGTAATACTTAAAGAAGGGTGAGGTTGGATTTATGTAAGAGGGTTGAGTTGAGTTGAGCTTAAAGAGAAGTAAAGTCAGTTGGGGGCGCAACAGAGCAAACACTAATTCTCAGCCGAAGCAAAAAACAGCAGCCCACCTCCCGCCCAATCGACCGAGAAAGCCAACAAACCGGAAGCAATAGTTTAACATAATGTTAGCGATGGTGTATATAAGTAAATATAAAGGTTTTAAGAACAGGCAGTGTTAGATACGCGTTGACTAAGCCATAGAGTGTACTGTAATCAGCACAGAGGAAATTAGGTGAAAATTGGCATAGTAAAACCTAAAACCTTCATATTGAATGTTACTTAGGGCTGCAAACCGGCTCGAACCCGTAAGTCCGACTTGAACCGAACCTGTTCCGTATCCTAAATTTCGGTTCGGCTTAGTTAAAAATGGTAGACATCGGAAAGTTGAACTTCTTTTTACTTCATCATGTCATCCGGTTGGTTCTTTGCGATTGAGTCTTAAAAAAAGGGCAGGTATTGTGATAAGCTTCTGTAAAAATCTCTTATACTACTGTGGGCAAAAAGGTGAAATTGTTTGTAGAATGAAAAATCTTTATTTATTCTTCTAAATCAATTTCATCCCCTTCAAAGTAATCCCCTCCCGATAAAAAACACTTATGCCAACGTTTTTTCCAATCCTCGAAACATGCCAAATAGTCCCTTTTCGGTATAGCCATCAGCGCTTTCTTCGATTTTGCTTTTATCTCCTCAATCGACTCGAAACGCGTTCCCCGAAGTGGTCTCTTGAGTTTTGGGAATAGCCAGAAGTCACACGGAGCCAAATCAGGCGAATACGGTGGTTGCGGAACGATATGCGTCGAATTTTTGATGACTTTTTTGCAAAAAATTGAGAACTTTCGGTACCAAAACGAGATTTGACTTTTCGTAGGCCCAAATGGTCTTTCAAAATGGTTTTCAGAGATCCTTCTGATATTCCGATCATATCAGTAAGGTCTCTAACAGTCAACCGACGATTTTTGCGCACTAATTCCTCCACTTCATTGACGTGTTGGTCATCTGTTGACGTCGATGGTAGTCCGGAGCGCTCCAAGTCATCCACACGTTCTCGACCCTCTTTGAAGTCTTTGTACCACTTATAAACATTTTTTTGTGACATGGTAGAATCACCAAAGGCCTTCCGCAACATCCTCAACGTTTCCTCAGCCGAAATTTCATTCCGCAAACAAAATTTGATGGCACTTCTCTGCTCAGACATTGTAAAAATCGAAAAATGCACTCTTGGTCGTTTGGAAAACACATGTGTAAATATATTTCTGATAATGACATTCACGTGAAATTTGGCACAGATGTCATCAACAGTCCTGCCAACTCAAGAAAAAAAAAACCTGCCCGAATTGTTAGGCCCGCGATGTTTAAATTGACCCTTACACCTTACTTTTTGCTCACAGTAGTAAGTGTTCACATTGAGTTAATCACTTTCCTTACAACATTTTCATACTTTGAATAAAAATATACTCAGAGTTATTTTTCAAAGGAAAAACTCAGCGACCACAAATGCTCTCTGAGAATGAGCAGGGTCCTGCCAACTCGTTTTCGCCAACCAAATTCGTGGTATTCGACCAATGCAAAGCATTTCGATGCGAGGCCGTCACCCAGCTTCACTTGTGGCGAAAAAACCTTGTTGCTTTGCCTCTGCCAGGGATATGGATGTTTCGCTTTCCTTTAAATGTATTTTGTGGTTGAGGATGACAAGGAATCGCAACTGAAATGCAATAGTTATATAAGAAGTGGAATTGAAAATCCATCCAATTCATGTAAAGCGAGCAGCGAGCTTATCTTAATGATCCTAAAATTGCTTTTGTCTCGATTGCTTTAAGATGATGGTACCCGCTGATGATGCACCCTAGCTGCAATCTCCACTTACCACTGGCTACCATGAAAACTCTACATATTAACTCCATAGCAACACAGAGAAAACCAAATAAGCTACACGCCACGTGTAGAAACGTAGTTTACCATGTAAAATTTCACACCAAAATGTAGAAAACTGAAAGCAAAGCTTAGCATGTAAAAAAAACTACATTATTATTATTATGTGTTGGAGAGATAACGCACTGCGACCAATCCTGGTCTATTGTGCCCCCAGCTGAGTTTACAACTCTCATAGCAACCCTATCTCCTGTACGAAGGTCAGGATATTCGTGTGTTCTAGGTTACTTATCTTGTTGGGGGGTAAGCTGTGTTCCCCAAATCTGTTGAATCTGCGCTTCGCTAGAGCATCGCAGTGTGCTAGTATATGTTCAGAGGACTCCTCCTTCTCTTCACAGAATCTACGTAATTGGGTGTTTGTTATTCCCAACTTGTGTAGGTGACCCCGCAGCCTGCAGTGACCCGTGTAGAGCCCTGTCAGGATTCGGAGGACATTCTTTCCTTGTTGGATCAATTTCTGGAACCTTTTGAGGTTGTGGTTCACTATTAATGCTTTTGCTTGTCTCATGCCCCTTGTGTTTGCCCAGGTGGCTGTTCTAAGCATATTCTCTTCCTTTCTAAGGAGTTCCCTAATGGTGTGTTGGCCTATGCCACAATAGGGTTCTGGTCCTACCATTGCGGTGGCTGCACCCTTTCGTGCCAGTTCGTCGGCCATTTCATTTCCGGGGATATTGCTGTGTCCCGGTATCGAGCGGAGAGACAGGTTGTTCCTGCGGCCCAGTTGGTCCAGTTTGTTCTTTGTCTCTAAGACTAGTTTAGAGGTGAACTTATTACTGCTAAGCGCGTTGAGCGCTGCTTGACTATCTGAGAGGATAGCAATTTCTCTATTATGGTAGTTTTTCTCTATATTAAGGTCTGCGCATCGGGAGATGGCACATACTTCCGCTTGCAACAATCGGAATACCACACGAATATTTGGTTTTCTACATAAACGTTTAGATATGGACAACTTTTTGTGGGTTTTGTGGGCAAACGAAAATTGTAGCTTTATATCGGTACAGAATAGCTCTGTGTTTCATTTAGAAAGTTGTTATTCAGACGTTTTCTAAATAAAAGTTTAGGATTTCAAATGCTAAATGCTACGTATAGAAAATCTACACAAAACGAGTTCTTAATCCATTTGCAAGTGCTCGCTTAAATATTTTCAAAAAATACTCTTTCTCCCATTTTCAGACCGATCGTTTGTATGGAAGCTATATGATATAGTCATCCGAGTTGGCCAAAAATTTGTAAAATTATGTAAAAGCATATGAAAATAACAAATACAAATTTGCAGGATGCTACCATCAAAATCAAAAAAGTTTTTCTAACAAAGACTGTTTTTCAGACCTATCTTTTGTTTGGCAGCTATACCATATAGTTGTCCGATTTTAATAAAACTTGGTAGAATTGTAAAAGAACATAGAAAACCTACGATTACAAAGTTTGGAGTCGTTTCCATTGAAAAGAAAAAAGTTGTCCATACTAAAACTAGTTTTCCGACCGATTGTTCCTATGGGAGCTATGAGATATAGTCGTCCAATCCGGTCGGTGCCGACATATTAGTAGTGTGCAGCAAAAAGAAGACTCTGTGCAAAATTTCAGCTCGATAGCTTTAAAACTGAAAGACTAGTTCGCGTAGAAACAGACAGACAGACGGACGGACAAAGCTCAATCGACTGAGTTCGTCACCCTGATCAAGAATATATATAGTTTATGGGGTCGGAAATGAATATTTCTTTGCGTTACAAACTTCTGGGCAAAATTATAATACCCTTAATAAAAATTTGATGGCTTAGGCTTTTCAGAAAGAGACTTTCCCCTTCCGTGTCCCTTTCTTCACTCCTTCTCATTAGCACACTTCCTTGTGAAAACAATGTGCTGATAACAGCTGAATTTAAAGTCATGATTGTTTTGGCTCACATCGTGGCATGTAGAAAAGCGGCTTGCCACATGTAGAAATGGGAAAGCTTAACGTGGCATGTAGAAAAGCTACATAATCGTAGTGGGTGTACAATTCCAGTTAAACGTGTAGAATAACTACATTTTCGTGTAGTTTTTACATATTTTATTATTCTCTCTGTATATAACAAGAATTTGCATACTTAAAACCAGGGCTGCAAACCGGTTTGAACCGAATTCCTACTTTCCGACTTTCAGATTACTGTGAACCTAACCTCGAACCGAACCTCTTAATGTACTAAAGTTGAACCTGAACCTGTTCCGAACCTGTAATTTCGGTTCGGTTCAACAAAAATTAAAGACACGAAAAAAATTGACCTATTTTCTAGCAACTTGTTCTCTTATCCTGATGGTTCTGGAAGACTGAGTCTTGCAATCGGCAGGAAAGTTTAATGCAAGCATCTATAAAAATATTCAGAATTACCATTAGAATCCCTACACAAATAAGCCACTGTTTTTTTAAGAGCCATTTCTTCAAAGCTTATCGATTTATTCACAAAATAAGAGCTTAAAGTTACTGTTACACTTTTGGTACGTAAATCGACACAATTTCCTTACAGTTTATTTCGGTGTTAGGTCGATTACTGTATAAACTTGTATAAAGCATAGGCTGAATCAAGGTTCGAACCAAAACTGTTGGCCGAAAACGTTAAACCTCAAAATTCTGATCCTGATTCATTTATAAATTTTGGTTCGAACCCGCGAGCCGGAGCTCCCAAAACATTTTTGGGTTTTGCAGCCCTGCTTAAAACAAGTAAAGAAGTCGGTAACTCGTATAACTGGACGGTCGCTCTAAAACTGTCTAGTATATAATGTTTATAAATATATGGGGTTCGCGAACCGGACCATGAACCAGGCGGCTTACATTTTTGACTCCACGCACCTGAACCTGAACCCGAACCGGACCACTTTTTCGAAAAATGAGGCTCGGTTCAACAATTTAAGTAATTGCCAAGCAGCACATTGCAGATATGCTAAAACGCCAAAACATATGCTTAATGAGAGCTTTTAAAATTTGACCACAAATGACTCAACGTCTGATTGCGAAAACGAGAAGTTTATGAAAGTAATAAACAAATATCAAATATAAAATTTATGAAATTTGTCCAAGATCACATTTATCTACAAATGTTTCAAAATTTTGGAAAGGTCATAATAACAAAGACTTCAAAAATATTGTATGTACCATACTAGCTATACCAGCAACTGAGGTATTAGTTGAACGAGCATTTTTAACACTTAAGTTAGATTTAGGAGTTAGTTTAGATGAACAGATTCTGAAAGATATAATGCTAATTGACTTAAACTAAGCAATTTCTAAAAGCTGTTAATTTCATACAGGGTGTCCCGGGAACTTTTACAAGTATTTGAATGCCCAATAGAACACAAAAAGAGGAACATTTTTTGTTCTTGTTTTATGTGTCTAAATTAGACCGTTTATGAGTTACAGCGATTCGAAGTAAATGCAGTTTATTTCGAAACTACTTGTTTAAATAGTAAAATTTTTTTTTTAGCTTATG
>JAWNNO010001160.1:0-24454 GCA_035044985.1 Lordiphosa fenestrarum | reverse complement strand
AGCTGCCCAGCTGTTAGACTAAACATTAGACATTAGACTAAATTCCTTTTTTGAAAGATACTTATTAATTTGGGTAAGGGACAATTTTCTTCGTAGTTAAACTAGTTAAATTGGCATTTAAGCATCAAATACGACGGAAGGTTGTTGGTTCAAATCCCGGTAGAGCCATCGTTTTATTTTTTTAAGAGTTTTTAACATTGTCTATATTTTATTACCCGTTTCTAGTAGAGTAAAATGGGTATACTAAAGACGTGCAAGTGTATGTAACAGGCAGAATGCGGCATCTCCGACCCCATAAACTATATATATTCTTGATCAGTATCAAGCCGAGTCGATATAGCCTTGTCCGTCTGTCTGTGTGAACACCTAGATCACAGAGACTAGAAGAGCTAGAGCCACCAAATTTTGCATACTTATCTGAGCCGCATGAGGTAATTAAACACTAATTGCCCTGAGTAACGGGTATTTCGAAGTCGGGCAGGGCCGACTTTAGCGTACGTTCTCGTTTACAATGCACTCAGTCCATAAATCGGGTTTTTACGTAATTAACGTCTAAATATACAATAGGTAGCTGTAAAGTAGTTCCCTGCCGAGGTGATGACACAGGGTTCGCCAGGGTCCTTACAAGAAATTTCTAAATTTTATGGGACCTGACGGGTAGGAGGATGTGTCGTATTTGTGCCAAATTTTCATAGATTCAGATTCTCGGTGAAGACCAGAGGAATAAATGGCAAGCCTTGGTGAAAACCAGAGGGTAAACCTTGCCTAGAGATCAAAGAGTCTGTCGGGGATTCTCATCAGAAACAAAGGATTACTAGACCTCGAGATCAGGGGAAATTAAGGGAACCTTGGTGGAAATCGGAGGACAAGTTGACCTTGAGAGCCGGGAACGCCTGGGGATCCTTGGTGAAACCCAAACGACGAACTTTCTATGGACCGGTGCACTATGGGGGTCCTTGGGGAGTCCCAAAAGGAAATACTTTCCTAGGGACCAGGGGCACTATGAGGGATCCTTGGTGAGTCCCAAAGGATATACTTTCCCAGGGACTAGGGCAAACTTGAGGGATCCTTAGTGAAAACCAATGATAAGCTTTCTTAGAGACTAGGGGCACTATGGGGAATCTTTGGTGAGAACCAAAGATAAACTTTCCTAAAGATCAAGGCACTATGGGGAATCCTTGATGAAAACCAAGTATCACTTACCTACAGACTCACTCCACCAGAAAGTCAACACTATTCTGCGTTCAATATATTCCACTTTTCACTCTTTTTAATTTCAAAAGTTTATCTCGTGATTCCTTTTTTATACTTTTAATTCTAATTTTAACAATTTTTCCCTATACTGCACCAGCCTAATGACGAACCAAGTCTCTTACTCGTCCTTTTCCACTCACTTGTTCACATGTCTTGTACTTTTCCACTCACTGACTGTTTTCCTTTTTTTTCTGTTTTTTCTTTGTCTCCGCTCGTGTCAACTAACGTCTTTTCTGTTCGCTCGCCTGTCATTGAATGATCTCCCGCCTCGCTCCAAACTTCTTTTTTTCCTATGCCAGCCTCTGCCCGCCCTTACAAACATGTTGCCCCGCTCTCCCCTGTTCGCGTTAGCAACATGTTGCCTTGCTCTCTTCTCGCCTCGTTCGGCCAAACTCCGACTGCGCTGACGCCTGACGCTCAGCTAATTGCGCATTTATTTTGGCTGTCGGCGGTAACTGTTATTTTGCAGCACAAAACGAACGGTGAACCCAATGGAATGCGAAAACCTATGGTACTTTATTGTCCGCTTCTGGCGGCCTCTTAAAAATGTTAGTGTGGATGACATATATATGTAAATTTTTTCGTATGCTGTGGCGTTGCCCATTGGCTGACGTCACACCCCCCCCCCCCCCCCTTACTTAGATGAGCGGAAGGAGACCGAAACAACCTCGGGCTTCCTGGTTGCAGCCACTCTGGTGACCCTGAATACCTGGTCATCATACTGGCGACAAAACCTGCGCCGTTTCGCTTTTGAATGTCCGGAGTTGACTATCTCTTCGACGAGATCGTATGGGAGCAGTCGGTCTGACGAAGCTATTTTCCAGGTTAAGGGGGCCTCGATCCAGTCTTGCTTCTGGCACTACTCCCTCCCCTTCAATAGCTTTGAGTAATGAGATCTCGTCGCTTACGAAAGACAGCGCGTCGCTTTCGGCCTTTGGAGTGGGTTGCTCTATCGACTCGACGGTGTTTCCAACCAACACGCCTCCTCCGCGAGTCGTCTCGTGCTTCGGCTGATAGCCGGATACGCACTCCTGGGGTCCACCTTCCTGTGTTCGCCTTCCGTGGCTGACCCGGCGTAGCGTCGCCGAAATAGGGGTTGGTCGTCTGCATCATCGCTCGTCAAGGGTTCCCAAGTTGGATAACTACCCATGGCGGAAGGTGAACTGGTTCCAGTTTCTGGTGGGACTGGGTTCGCGACTGGTTGGCTGGTTTGCGGATTTATGCTATCCGCTGGGTCATCGGGTAGGTTTATCTCCTGTTCGGTTGGTGGGTTCAAGCTCGTCTCTGGTGGTGCATCTGTGGTCGAAGATCCATCTTCTCCTGAAATCGAGTGACGTGTGGGCCAAGCCGGTCTCTGATCGATGGACGGTATAGGGTCACCGGGGAAGTGTGAACCATACTTCATGTTGGGTTCGTCTCCCGGCGGTGCCATGATGTCTATGGTCACACGACGAACTTGCGTCACACGGTAACCGCCGGGAACTACCGTGTAGTGGTAGTCTTCTCGCTTTTGGACGAAATGGGTGGTCCACTCTTCATCGTCACTGTCGCATAGGTGCTGGTTGGGTGATCGGACGGCGATCTTGCGAAGTTCGCGTTCGGCATAGACTCCTCGTCCTTGCCTCGGGTCTCTGGAGCGACTTGCCACAGGTGGGGGCGACTTCGGCTGTTCGGGTTCGTAATGATACGGGGGCTCGTCCCACCACTCGTTCCAACTACTACCCGTATATCTGGGAGTCGCCTCGTCGTCGATGGATCCTGTCTCCTACTCGTCACAGTATGGAGACAGCGGAGGTCCTTCACCCTCTCCCATGTAGCCATCTCGAGAAGCCTCCCCGAACTCTCCCTCGACGTATTCATCCTCATCATCGTCCATGTTGCTAAAAGGGGGATAGAGACCTACTGTTATAGCGTGAGACCAAGAGACTAACTGTGACCCCTACCTACTGGTGCAGCTTACAAATTGAGTATATGTTTACAATGAAGATTTACAATAATGCGAATTAGCAAAAGTGAACTTTAAGGTGTCATGCGTGTTTTTGAGTGGTGTCCTCAGAGTCTTCTTCCTCAGGCCCAGGTTGGTGAAACTGCTTCAGAGCGGCGATATTGGCGACGTGTCTCTTGCGCTCGTTTGGTTTCTGCACTCGGACCATATTTGAGGACAGGAACTGTACTACTCGGAACGGGCCATCGAGCTTTGGCGCAAGCTTCGCCGTGAAACCGTCAGCCGCATTTGACAGATGGTGTTGTTTGAGTAGTACCATGCTTCCCAGAGTAGGTTTCCATTCTCTGCGGCGGAGGTTGTAATGTCTCCCTTGATCCGCACTTGCCACCTCTATGCTGTTCTGGACTACGACCCTCATACGATCCGCTTTACTTGGGGCCGACAGTTGGGTACATGCTGTTCCAGGGGAGACTTCGTCATACAAAGAGTTGGACAATCGTGGTTCACGCCCCTGGTCGAGGAAAGCGGGACTAAACGCTGTTGTGTCGGAGACGCTTGAATTGACAGCCAGCGTGATCTCGAGCTGCAATTCGTCCCAACGACTCTGTTGACCGTTCACGAATTGGGCCACCATCGTCTTCACCGTCCGATTCGCTCTTTCCGTAGGGTTTTCATGGGCCGAGTATGGGGCGGTGAACTGCAACTCACAACCCAGCCGTTGCATGAATCCCTTGAAAGCCCGGCTGGTGAACTGAGTCCCGTTGTCGCACACGAAGACCCTGGGAACTCCGAAGTGACCGAGTATTCTTTCTCGAAAGGCGTTGATAAGGGATGTCGTCGTTACCTTGCGAATTGGTACGAGTTCGACCCACTTTGAGAAAGCGTCGAAGAAGACCAGCATCATGGTGTTGCCTTTTCTAGACTTTGAAAGTGGTCCCACGAAGTCGGCACACCAAGTCGAACACGGCTCGTCTACCCTACGGGTCAACATGTGTCCGGCGGGCTTCAGCTGACTGGCTTTAAACTTCTGGCAAGATTCGCAGCAACGTACGTACCTGCCCACGTCCCTGAACATGCCGAGCCAGTAATACCTTTGAGCGATGTGAGCTATATTTTTTCGTATTCCGAGATGGCCTGCCGTGGGGGCGTCGTGATACTCGTTAAGGACACGCTGCCGATGACCGCTCGGGATACACAACTTCCATGGCACATAGTCTTCGTCATCGGGTCGGTGGCCTAACCGCCGGTACAGTTGCCCGTTCTCCACAGAGTAGTCTGGGTGTTTCTCCGGTTCGGTTCTGCTCTAGCATTCGTGTCCACCACTAACAAGCCTCTGTCTCTTCCTCTGCTCTATTTTGCATATCGGTGGGTTGCTGTGACAACGCGTCGGCCACTACGCTCAATCTCCTTTTCGGAAATGGACGTCGAATTAATACTGTTGCAATTCTAGTGCCCACCGAGCTGTGCGGCCAGATGGATCTTTGATGGAGTTGAACCATTTGAGCGCCATGTGGTCAGTCACGATATCGAAGTGGTACCGCTCGAGGTAACAACTCCACTTACGTATCGCCCAAATGATTGCTAAGCACTTCTTCTCCGTAGTTGTGTAATTCTCATCTGCCTTCTCCAAGCGCCGACTAATGTAGGCAATCACCTGTTCCACTCCGTCGATATTTTGGGTTAATACCGCGCCGAGTCCAACGTCACTGGCATCCGTCTGGACTGAGAATCTGGCACCGAAGTCAGGACACACTAGCGTTGGTGACTCGGTCAAGCGTTGCTTAAGCTCATCGAAAGCTCGTTGCTGTTCAATGCCCCAGTTCCACTTTTTCCCTTTCCGTAAAAGTACGGTCATAGGCTGAACTATCTCTTAGAAGTTTGGCACAAATCTGCGGTACCAAGACGCCATACCGAGACACCTCCTCAACTCCTTCAGGGACGACGGAGCCTTTAGGTCTTTGATGGCGGATACCTTCTCCGGGTCCGTGTGTATGCCAGCCTCGCTGACAACATGCCCGAGATACTTAAGACGCCTTTTGAAGAACGAGCACTTCTTTTGGTTGATACGAAGATTCGCAGCCCGTAATCTTCGTAATACCTCCCTAAGATTCCGGATGTGTTCTTCCAGGTCTTGACCCACGACAACAATGTCGTCGAGATAGGCGAAGGCGTACGGTTCCATTTCGTGTCCAATTACACTATCTAACCCACTTTGAAATTTGACGCTGGCTGAGTGTAACCCGTAGGGCATGACACTCCACTGAAACAAGCCTCGGCCGGGCAACGTAAACGCCGTGAATTGGCGACTTTTAGGGGCCATGGGGATTTGCCAATAGCCACTCTTAAGGTCGATCTTTCGAGGATGTGGTTGATGCGAGGGGTCGGGTAAGCGTCAGGAACCGAACGCGCATTTACCTGTCTGAAATCCATGCACATCCGCCAAAGGTCAGTCTTTTTACGAACTAACACTACAGGTGCACTCTAGGGGCTATTGGATGGTTCTATTAGGCCCTGCTCTAGTAGCTCGCTCACCTGAGAATCAATAATACGTTGCATTTCCGGATTTTTGGGGGTATACCTATGTTTTATTGACATGGCATGACAGTACTATGTTGCGCTATGTGGGACACCCCTTGTAACTCCTCGAATTTAGGCAACTCCTCTTCTAAGAACTCCTGTATACGTGCTTTGATGTCATCTGACCATTCAGGTTCGTCGGCTCCTGCGCTTGGAATGAAGTGATCGCTTCTGCCGAATGGGTCTCCCACTAGTTCGTCGTGGATATCGCTTGATGCGCCTTCAACGGCAACCCACCGTATCGCTGCCATTGGGTCGGACGGGGGTTCTACAGTTACAAGTTCGTCACCGGGGTTGTTCATTGTCCACTGAGTGGCCGTACTTATTGTCGTCGGGCGAGGGATTTTTGTCTGGGGGATCGATACCATGCTAGGGCAAACTGGTGTCGAACTTGTAACAGGGTGGTTGCTCTCCTCCGCACTCAGGTGCAGTTTGGCTTTGCCATATTGTAGCGTCGTCTCAATTGCACAGAGGAAGTCCAACCCCAATATAACGCTATCTAACATGCTCGGCATAACCAGCAATGGCAACTCTACTCGTCGATCCCCTAGTTGAATGTTTGCCAGCAGTACCTGTGTTATCTCTGAACTCGTCCCGTCGGCCAGCCTAATCCTGGCTCAGATCTCCTTCAAATCCCCTGTCAACTTCCGGCTCTTGATGCGCGTTTCCCGAGTCTGTGCGGCGACAGCACTCGATAGTCCGGATACCTTCCTTGCCACATTCCCAACACAATAGGCGACGCGGGTTGCGACACTCTATGGCGAAATGTCCTTCCTCTCCGCAGTTATAACAAACACGTCGTGTGGGTGACGACTCCTCGTTGGCGATAGAATAGTTGGAGATCTCCCTAGAGGGTCCTGATGGCTCAACTGGGTTGTAATCACGACTAGCGACTGGTAGTAACGGTGGTGGGCCTCTAAAAGGGTTCCTCGGAGTCGAGGAGGCCAGGCCGTGCACCCTGTGTCGGTTCCGTTCCCGGATATCTTCGAATTCGCCTGCCAGAGCTATGAGTTGACCCAGGGTACTGAAATCGGTACGTTTGATGTGCATCTGATAATCGGGAAGAATATTTTCAAATAGCCTGTGAAGTTCTTTAATCCCATCATACCCTGCGTGGAGCATTAACGTTCTTAACTCTATGACATAGTCCTTGAACAATTCTCCCTGACGATGGTAACGGAATCGTATCTCGGTTCTAACTTTTGAAAGTAACGAGGGGGAAGGAAAAATCCAGGAACTCTCGCTGGAATTCTATCCAATGTAGTGCGCTTGTAATTTACATATCTGGTTCAAATAATCCGCCAAAAAGTAAATATCGATTTGCACTGGTCGGAGATCTTGTCCTATATCGCACAAATAATGGTATTAGGCCGGCCTGGTGGAAACCCTAGGTAGCTGTCAATCTGACAAGTGAGACCAATAATGGGAAAAGACGATGATGCAGTTGTCAGAGCCGATTTCCTACCATTTCCGCTTGGCCTGAGTCGTTCTTTTTCCTCTCACGTTACCATCGAGTCAAGTTGTACGCACTAAGCTCGAAACCAAAAATTTATTTTGCCTCCAGAAAAGCTACTGCAGCTAAGTTATTTTGAACTGCTGCTTTTAATGTGAGTGCAAACAATAGCTAATGTTAGCAATTGAGTGATTGTGCTTCTTTTCAATTAGTGGGAGCTAACCAAAAATTAACCCTAAAACGGAGGAACACTCCGTCTGCATTGTGCAAGAAATCCGGCCAACATCGAAAAGTGGGAAAAGTTACTTACTCCCCCCTAAAGGTGCCAGTCCCTCATGGTAAATAAAAAACTTTTTTTTTGCTTCTCTTTGCATCTTGTTACAATAGACCAATTTCTTCTCTTTAGGAATTGGCACCCAGATCCATAGCTAAAAAGCTCGTTAGTGGCTTCAGTGCCTAAAGAGAGTTGGAATAGATCAGCTGTCGCTGCTCCCAACGAATGTTCCAGGCAAATTTTGAAGGCAGAGCGAGCGAAAGCTGCATTCATCCCACCCAAACGCAAACCAGCTGCTGAAAGTTTAGCTCGTGTCTCCGTCGTTGCCTGAGCAATTGTTTACTTTCGCCCAAGTCAGGCCAACCCAGTGACCAGCGTCCCTAATAGTACACCAGGGCGATCTCGCAGAAAGCCAAGGGAAAATCAGCAACGGCTGCTAGAAAAATTGTGGTTTTTGTGTGATTAAAGTGAACCAACAGCAAGTGTGAGGTTATGTTGCACCCAACTCCCTGATTTCCATTAACGTTGCCTGAACCAACTAGGGTCAATGAAACCCTTTAAGCCAACAAACTAGTGCAGATCATAGGTGATCAGTGAGATGCTTTGGGTTCACGTAAATTTCTAAACGCAAATGTAAACAAAAATCATTTAAGTGGAGCTAAAAAGAAACACAAGCTTTCCCCCCCCCCCCCCCCCCGAAAAAGCTCGATTTTCTCTCACGTTGTGGTGCAACAGAACATGTGTTAAGTAAAAGCTAATCCGCTCTTGCTGTATATCATTCTAAAATCCAATTTAAAAACCAGCAACAACACTCCAACCGAAAGATCTTTCAGCGTGGGAATTGTGCGGTAAGTGAAAAACCAAAAAGGGCCTTCTCACCTTCTGTGAAAAAGCTTTTGTGATTGCGGAGACTTAGCCACAGTTCTTTTGGCACTTTGGTACGACTTAACCTTAGCCAAAGCTCGGCTAGAAAATAGTAAACAACTCGGGCCAATGAAAGCTTTAGGAGTTTGTTCCAGCAACCTACACTATACCACAAAAGAATAGTACTGTCGCACATATGGTACAAGAAAAAAAATTATTTTTTTTAATATTTGAAGTTGTGCTACTTAAATTTAAATTAATTACTCCAAACTTGATCTATACCTATCTTATCATATTCTATATCTTATATATATGTCCTATCCTATATATATCCTGCATATATTTATATAAATATTCTGGGGTTTCAGCTACATAATCTTACACTTGCTTAGGTTACATTTTTGATTAATTTTTTTTGTTAAGGATTCTAAAAGTTAAAGTTGGATAAATGACTTAATATTTTCTTTTGTTCCAAGTAAACTTTCAAAATTAATTTCTTTATTTTCCTTGAGTAATAAACGAAGTCTATGATGTTGTATAAATAAAACCATAGTTTAGTATGGCCTAGGTTAAATTAAATTAAATTAAATTAAAATATTATTAAATTCTATTTTTGTTAATTTTTGGGTTAGCCAAATTCATTATGAAGTCTACTGAACTTAGGAATAAATATTTTGTTTTGAATATGACTTGCTAAGTTGATTCTTTTTAGGAGCCATGCATCGTTTAAAGGGAGAAATGTGGAGTTATACTTAAAGCTTGAAACATTTTTTTTTGGGATCACCGGTTAAACTTAACCATAGGAACATGGTGATCACGGTAGGGTGGGCACCAGTTGCAGCAACAACACCAGCGCAGCACCTGAAGCATAACAGAGCGTAACTGAGCTCACCGACTGTATGAGGGAAAGCAGCGGTCCGGGAAACAAAGCTCACACCCAGGGCACATATAGTCGCAGCGGGTGAATACAATGTCATAAGACAGGACAGGCAGCGAAATGCAGGTGGTGGACTGGCGTTCATCGTCCACCAGTCTGTTACCTACACGCACCTACAGCTAGACCCAGCCCCCATGAACACATAGAGGTGCAAGGTATTGCCATCAGAGCAGGAGGCTCGTCCATAGACCTACTAATCGTTTACATCCCCCCGTTGCAGCTTGTAAACCAGGCTATCAGCCAAACCTTGCGCAGCTACTCTTCAGCGAAGACCGGATCATCATGGGTGACCTCAATGCCCATCTTGAGAGCTGGTTTTCTCTACTGAGAAATGATCCCAGAGGGATCAACATTACTGAGCAGGTTGAGAACGCCTCATTTGACTGTGTCAACCAAGATCAATCCACCAGGACCACCTCAAATTGCAGCAGTTCTCCTGACATTTCCATCATCGGCGCACATCTCCTTACCATCACCGAGTGGAACGTCGATGTCGCTCTTAACTCAGACCACCTGCGCATCACTCTCACCCTCCATGGTGATGCAGAATTTGTGTCCTCCGAAAGGAAGATTTACACAATCTTCTCCAAGGCAGGCTGGAGTGCATTCACAGCACTCACAGAGAGTCACTTTGAGCAGACTGAAGACCCCACCGATGTCACCTCAGGAGAGATGACTTTCCGAAAAATCCTTACCTGTGCGGGTAAGCGCCACATCCCCGCTAGAAAAATTCCCAGAATTCGCCCCGGCTTCCCAGCAGAAGCCGCAGAACTGGCCCGCGTACGTGACGCCATTAGAGCCGTAAATCCAGCAGACCCCCGCATAGAGCAAGCAAATCGGGAAATCGCAAAGATGGTGAATGAGCATCGGAAAGAGAAATGGGTATCACACCTTGAACAGCCAAACTATGGAAGACGATCAGATACCTGACATCAGCTCCCAAACGGCAATATCTTGCCGCTATAGCCTTTCATGGAATGCCCAAACACAGTGCCAAGAGCTGTGCCATGGGTTTTAATCGTCAATTTGTCGAGCACCCCAAGGAAGCGACCAAACTCCACAGAGCAGTCCTCCGCCGCCCAGATCTTGCGCAGCCAGTGCATAGAGATAGTTCTCCTGCTCTTTCTATTCCCCTCTTTTCGTCTCCTGTCTATCTTACCCCTCTGTGTTGATCGAATCTAAGGAAAAGCCGCACGCGATTTAGTAATGCGGTGAGTGAAGTATTGAAAAGCGAGCAAGTGGCTACGAAGAAACCTATAGTGAACCCATTCCCACTACCGAACATAATAGCCGGAACCAGCGCGTGCACCTCCAAGTATGCTACACTTCCATCAGCTCGATTGCCTGTCCCGATGCAACATTCAGTTGCACGTTGCATGCTACATCTTATTTGGCGCCCAACGTGGGGCCCGATCCGGCCTGCCCCGACAAAAAAAAAAATATTTAGAAAAAAAATTACTATTTGGACATATCATCTGACTCCATTCTTTAGGTTCGATCATTTTTCACATTTGTATATTTCTCTTTTCATAGCTAGTGTGTGGGCACAGTGGAGTCTGTGTAAACATTCAATGGTTATCACAGCCCTGTCCCAATAAAACATTAGCTACTATTTTCTTTCTCGACTTGCTGGACATGGTAAAAATATCTAAGCTTAGATATACCTCCGCGGTCATAAATAATCATAACTATTTGGTTCTGTTTACAAAAATGTTCATCGATTGGCGTTAGTAATTGAGGTCTCTGTGGCGGATAAGCTACGACCTTCCCGTCAATCACTATTGCATTTTCACCCTCTTGGCACTACGGAATAATTGCAATTGATTTTTTTTGCAATTCCAAATTAAACCTTTTCTCCTTTGACGAACAAGTTATTTTTGATTTTGGATACTGGGTTTTGTGGACCAGAGCTACACCCTGCCATTAAAAATGAACTAGTTACCTTTCCTTGTTCAGATTTTCCAATGCAAACGTGGGAACGTGCATGTAAATGCCCTGAATTCGCTTGCTAGAAAACTGGATGATGTCTGTCAGAATTCTTATATCCGAACTTACTGAGGTTGAAGCTGGACGAAGGTATTAGTTTCGAACGACTACCTGCCGCTCTTTCGTAGTAAGGTTACCCTCTATAACTCTATCCTTCTATTTTTCTGTTTCTCTATGCATAACTAATATTTAGTCGTCACAAATTCTGCTGACGATCGCATGGCTCCCAAATTTATTATAAGATTTTGAGTTTACATTCTATTTTTTTCGTTTTGGTATAGTATTTAGTCATTCACTAAATTTTTTTAGATATTTTTTTTTGCATAGAACTTATAGTCTTTAATAAAAATAAAATAATCATAGGTTTAATTTATGGAAAATGGTTATATCGCACAGTACCGAGAATTTGACTGAAATACATGAAACTGAGAAGCACTGCTGCATTTGCACGGAAATAATTGTTTATCAAGCTCAATTATTATCAACGAGCTGTGGTCATCATTTCCATAGAGCTTGCTTTAGTAGTAGAATAGGAAGAAAGAAATCGTGCCCTGTCTGTAGGCAGTCGTTGGAAAATTTGACTTCAGCCTCAAGCGAAGACTTGAGTCTTCACATACCAACAACCTCCAAGGGCCGAAACCCTTCAATTCCGCATTCACTTACAACCAGAGCAAGAACAAAACGCGCAGAGAACGAAATTCAGACAATCATGACCAACCCAAAGGATTTAGAACAGACGCAGAATACTGCTAACTCCCAGCCAGATGAGATGCCTTGTACGTCGGAGTTGCTGCAGCGAACCATTGCTGAAGCAATGGCGGCGGCAATGGCTCAACAAACTAGGATTCTTGCCGCCACAATGGCTGAGCAAACGGAAAGGCTAACGCAAGCCATTACAATGGGACTTCAGATCAGTTCAGCTGCTTCAGTATCCAATAGGTCCCCTACGCGAATACAAGGGCCATTAGACACTGATCACCAATTCGCGGGTTCAGTTCCTATAACAAATCCGAAGCAAGCAAATCACGCTTCGGCCACTAGCTTAGGAGCTCGTCTTGACACTACACCCAGAAGTAGCCCATTAAGTTTTCAAGTTTTCAATTAAGCCAAATAATCTCCAATTGGAAGTTGCGGTTCACTGGCAAATCAGCCATGTCTGTCGACGACTTCATTTATCGGGTAGAGGCCTTGACAAACCAGACTCTTGAGGGAAATTTTGAGGTAACAGCCCGTTACGCTAGTAACCTTTTTGAAGGTAATGCCAGCGAATGGTTTTGGCGTTACCATAAGAGTGTTGCCGAAATTCACTGGCCTGACTTATGTCTGGCACTAAGAGGTCAATTTAAAGACGATCGGACAGACAGAAATATCCGATCAGAAATTGAGCTGCGCAAGCAACGCCAAAATGAAAACTTCGACGATTTCTATGGGGTAATTGCTGCTTTGACAGATAAGCTGTCTGAGCCTATGTCTGAGTCGGCCTTGGTGGAGACCCTCAGGGCCAATCTTTTAGCTGAGATCCAGCATGAAATCTTGTATGAACCAGCAGCCACAGTCAAAGCCTTACGGCGTCTGGTACGAACGCGCGAAATATTTATGCAGTCGGTAGCAAAAACCAAGCCACCAATTGCTGCTCCAAGACCTATGCCGCGTCGGCAAATAAATGAACTAGTTAGCCAATCCGAAGAGGTCTCAGAAGAAGAGATCGCTGACGACGAGGCTTACGAATTGTCTGCTATAGAGGCTTCCTGTTGGAATTGCGGGGGAAGAAGTCACCGATATCAGGAGTGTACGGCAGAAAGGCGAGTGTTCTGCTACGGCTGTGGTAAACCCGATATCTATAAGCCAAATTGCCACAAGTGTAGCGCGAATACCCAAAAAAACCAGTAGCCGCGTGCATCTCAGAAAAGTGCACGCAAACAAGTAGTCTCAAAGGGGACGAACACCGAAAACTAAAATACTCAAACAAATTCTTGCACCAAACGGTCGCACTTAGTAATGTAAACCAAGATATTCCTCTCAGTCAACCCCCTGAAATTCTTAAATCAGCTAAATCTCGCTCTCAAATTCGTAGAATATTATTTAAAAAGCGTCGCCGATGTGAAAAGAAATTAATTTTGGCTTCAGTTATCGGAATGCCACACGATATTCGTCCGCACGCCCAGGTTGACCTTTTTGGAAGAACCATAATTGGATTAATGGATACCGGTGCTTCGATAAGTTGTATAGGAGGAAAATTCGCATCCGAACTTTGTCAGGACGATCAAAAATATAAGAAAATAGTATCTAGCGTAAGGACTGCCGATGGCAATCGACAAAACATTATTGGTCGAGTATCTACTAATGTTACCTATAGAGGAGAGACACATAAATTTTGTTTCTACCTTGTCCCATCTCTTTCTGAAGATCTGTATCTTGGCATCGATTTTTGGACCAGTTTCCAACTATTACCGATACATCTGTTAACTCAGAAATGTAATATAGCCGCAATTGACGACCCCATGTTAAAAAAATTGTCGTTCCATCAACAGCAGGAACTTGATAAAATCGTCAGCTTATTTCCTTCTTTTTCGAAACAAGGTTTAGGGAGAACGTCTTTATTATCTCATACAATTGATGTGGCTGACTCAAAGCCAATCAAGCAGCGTCACTACGCAGGGTCGTCGGCAACTGAAAAACTGATGTATGAAGAATTAGACAGGATGCTTAACCTTGGAGTAATACAAGAATCGAACAGTTCATGGTCTTCACCAGTAGTTTTGGTTAAAAAGCCTGGGAAGGTTAGATTGTGTATCGACAGCAGAAAGGTGAATGTGAAGACAGTAAAAGACGCTTTCCCCATGCCCCTTATAGATGGCATTCTGAGCAGGCTTCCAAAAGCTGAGTTTATAACGAGCTTGGACTTAAAGGATGCCTTTTGGCAAATTCCTCTTGAGCCAAATTCTCGTGACAAGACTGCCTTTACGGTGCCAGGACGCCCATTGTATGAGTTCACTGTTATGCCATTCGGTCTAACCAATTCTCCGCAGACAATGTCGCGTCTTATGGACAAGATTGTCCCTGCTCATTTACGCAATGAGGTGTTCATCTATCTAGATGATTTGCTTATTGTGTCCTGAGCGCCATCTTGAGGTTTTGGGTATAGTTGCATCTCAGTTGTCGCTCGCCAATCTCACTATTAATGTTGAGAAGAGCAAGTTTTGCAGGAAAGAGGTTAGGTATTTAGGCCATGTTATCGGCAATGGCACAATATGTACTGATCCCGAGAAAATTGCTGCCGTCACTGAATTTCCGGTACCGCGTTCAATTAAACAGGTTCGCCGATTCCTCGGAATGACGGGTTGGTACCATAAATTCATCAGGAACTACGCAGCTATAGCATCACCTCTCTCTGATACCTTAAAGCAGAAGCGCAAGTTTGATTGGACCAATGAAGCTCAGCAAGCATTTGAGTCATTGAAATCAGCAATGGTTTCTGCTCCAGTTTTGCATAGCCCAAATTTCTCGCTACCTTTTTTTATGCACTGTGACGCAAGCCACACGGGCGTAGGTGCAGTATTAATGCAGAAAAACCATGAGGGTGACGATGTTCCAATTGCATTTATGTCAAAGAAATTAAATAAATGTCAGAGGAACTACACAGTCACTGAAAAAGAGTGCTATGCTGCAGTGTTAGCCGTAAAGAAATTTAGGGCCTATATTGAAGGTCAGGAGTTTACTATCATTACCGACCACGCCTCTTTGAAGTGGCTGATGACTCAAGCCGACCTTAGCTCTCGATTGGCCCGATGGTCACTTAAGTTGCAGGGGTTTGAGTTTCAGATTCAACACCGGAAGGGTAGCCAGAATGTGGTCCAGGATGCATTATCCCGAACACACACGGAAGACTTGTCAGCGTTGTCAATCGCTAGTCTAATCGTAGATCTCCAGTCCACCGAGTTTCAATCAGTCGTCTACTCCGAACTCAGAAACAAAATTTTGCTCAACCAGTCAAAAATGCCAGACTTGAAAGTAGTAGACGATTATATATATCGCCGATCTGAGCATAGTGCTGCCGACAGAGTATCTGACGATTCTTGTTGGAAACTTTGGGTTCCACAGACTCTGGTTTCGGAAGCGTTAAAAGTGGCTCATGCACACCCTCTCCACGCTCATAGTGGAATCAATAAGACTCTAGAAAGACTCAGGCGGTTGTATTTCTGGCCAAATATGGTTTCAGATGTAAGAAATTACGTGAACCACTGCGAAATCTGCAAGTCCACCAAGCATCCTAACATCCCTTTAAAGCCACCTATGAGAAACACTGGTCAGTCCCTTCGATTCTTCCAGAAGCTGTTCGTGGATTTTCTAGGGCCATACCCCCGAAGTGAAAATGGTCATATTGGCATTTTCGTAGTGGTAGACCATTTGTCCAAGTTCCCGTTTTTGAAGCCTGTAAAAAAGTTCACTGTAGATGCCATTAAACGCTTTCTAGAAGAGGAACTTTTTCATTGCTTTGGCGTTCCAGAAACGGGAACTTGGACAAATGGTCTACCACTACGAAAATGCCAATATGACCATTTTCACTTCGGGGGTATGGCCCTAGAAAATCCACGAACAGCTTCTGGAAGAATCGAAGGGACTGACCAGTGTTTCTCATAGGTGGCTTTAAAGGGATGTTAGGATGCTTGGTGGACTTGCAGATTTCGCAGTGGTTCACGTAATTTCTTACATCTGAAACCATATTTGGCCAGAAATACAACCGCCTGAGTCTTTCTAGAGTCTTATTGATTCCACTATGAGCGTGGAGAGGGTGTGCATGAGCCACTTTTAACGCTTCCGAAACCAGAGTCTGTGGAACCCAAAGTTTCCAACAAGAATCGTCAGATACTCTGTCGGCAGCACTATGCTCAGATCGGCGATATATATAATCGTCTACTACTTTCAAGTCTGGCATTTTTGACTGGTTGAGCAAAATTTTGTTTCTGAGTTCGGAGTAGACGACTGATTGAAACTCGGTGGACTGGAGATCTACGATTAGACTAGCGATTGACAACGCTGACAAGTCTTCCGTGTGTGTTCGGGATAATGCATCCTGGACCACATTCTGGCTACCCTTCCGGTGTTGAATCTGAAACTCAAACCCCTGCAACTTAAGTGACCATCGGGCCAATCGAGAGCTAAGGTCGGCTTGAGTCATCAGCCACTTCAAAGAGGCGTGGTCGGTAATGATAGTAAACTCCTGACCTTCAATATAGGCCCTAAATTTCTTTACGGCTAACACTGCAGCATAGCACTCTTTTTCAGTGACTGTGTAGTTCCTCTGACATTTATTTAATTTCTTTGACATAAATGCAATTGGAACATCGTCACCCTCATGGTTTTTCTGCATTAATACTGCACCTACGCCCGTGTGGCTTGCGTCACAGTGCATAAAAAAAGGTAGCGAGAAATTTGGGCTATGCAAAACTGGAGCAGAAACCATTGCTGATTTCAATGACTCAAATGCTTGCTGAGCTTCATTGGTCCAATCAAACTTGCGCTTCTGCTTTAAGGTATCAGAGAGAGGTGATGCTATAGCTGCGTAGTTCCTGATGAATTTATGGTACCAACCCGTCATTCCGAGGAATCGGCGAACCTGTTTAATTGAACGCGGTACCGGAAATTCAGTGACGGCAGCAATTTTCTCGGGATCAGTACATATTGTGCCATTGCCGATAACATGGCCTAAATACCTAACCTCTTTCCTGCAAAATTTGCTCTTCTCAACATTAATAGTGAGATTGGCGAGCGACAACTGAGATGCAACTATACCCAAAACCTCAAGATGGCGCTCAGGACACAATAAGCAAATCATCTAGATAGATGAACACCTCATTGCGTAAATGAGCAGGGACAATCTTGTCCATAAGACGCGACATTGTCTGCGGAGAATTGGTTAGACCGAATGGCATAACAGTGAACTCATACAATGGGCGTCCTGGCACCGTAAAGGCAGTCTTGTCACGAGAATTTGGCTCAAGAGGAATTTGCCAAAAGGCATCCTTTAAGTCCAAGCTCGTTATAAACTCAGCTTTTGGAAGCCTGCTCAGAATGCCATCGATAAGGGGCATGGGGAAAGCGTCTTTTACTGTCTTCTCCTTCACCTTTCTGCTGTCTATACACAATCTAACCTTCCCAGGCTTTTTAACCAAAACTACAGGTGAAGACCATGAACTGTTCGATTCTTGTATTACTCCAAGGTTAAGCATCCTGTCTAATTCTTCATACATCAGTTTTTCAGTTGCCGGCGACACTGCGTAGTGACGCTGCTTGATTGGCTTTGAGTCAGCCACATCAATTGTATGAGATAATAAAGACGTTCTCCCTAAACCTTGTTTCGAAAAAGAAGGAAATAAGCTGACGATTTTATCAAGTTCCTGCTGTTGATGGAACGACAATTTTTTTAACATGGGGTCGTCAATTGCGACTATATTAAATTTCTGAGTTAACAGATGTATCGGTAATAGTTGGAAACTGGTCCAAAAATCGATGCCAAGATACAGATCTTCAGAAAGAGATGGGACAAGGTAGAAACAAATTTTATGTGTCTCTCCTCTATAGGTAACATTAGTAGATACTCGACCAATAATGTTTTGTCGATTGCCATCGGCAGTCCTTACGCTAGATACTATTTTCTTATATTTTTGATCGTCCTGACAAAGTTCGGATGCGAATTTTCGTCCTATACAACTTACCGACGCACCGGTATCCATTAATCCAATTATGGTTCTTCCAAAAAGGTCAACCTGGGCGTGCGGACGAATATCGTGTGGCATTCCGATAACTGAAGCCAAAATTAATTTCTTTTCACATCGGCGACGCTTTTTAAATAATATTCTACGAATTTGAGAGCGAGATTTAGCTGATTTAAGAATTTCAGGGGGTTGACTGAGAGGAATATCTTGGTTTACATTACTAGGTGCGACCGTTTGGTGCAAGAATTTGTTTGAGTCTTTTAGTTTTCGGTGTTCGTCCCCTTTGAGACTACTTGTTTGCGTGCACTTTTCTGAGGTGCACGCGGCTGCTGGTTTTTTAGAGTATTCGCGCTACACTTGCGGCAATTTGGCTTATAGATATCGGGTTTACCACAGCCGTAGCAGAACACTCGCCTTTCTGCCGTGCACTCCTGATATCGGTGACTTCTTCCCCCGCAATTCCAACAGGAAGCCTCTATAGCAGACAATTCGTAAGCCTCGTCGTCAGCGATCTCTCCTTCTGAGACCTCTTCGGATTGGCTAACCAGTTCATTTATTTGCCGACGCGGCATAGGTCTTGGAGCAGCAATTGGTGGCTTGGTTTTTGCTACCGATTGCATAAATATTTCGCGCGTTCGTACCAGACGCCGTAAGGCTTTGACTGTGGCTGCTGGTTCATACAAGATTTCATGCTGGATCTCAGCTAAAAGATTGGCCCTGAGGGTCTCCACCAAGGCCGACTCAGACATAGGCTCAGACAGCTTATCTGTCAAAGCAGCAATTACCCCATAGAAATCGTCGAAGTTTTCATTTTGGCGTTGCTTGCGCAGCTCAATTTCTGATCGGATATTTCTGTCTGTCCGATCGTCTTTAAATTGACCTCTTAGTGCCAGACATAAGTCAGGCCAGTGAATTTCGGCAACACTCTTATGGTAACGCCAAAACCATTCGCTGGCATTACCTTCAAAAAGGTTACTAGCGTAACGGGCTGTTACCTCAAAATTTCCCTCAAGAGTCTGGTTTGTCAAGGCCTCTACCCGATAAATGAAGTCGTCGACAGACATGGCTGATTTGCCAGTGAACCGCAACTTCCAATTGGCCATTATTTGGCTAATTCGATCGGGACGCACCTGAAAACATAATGGGCTACTTCTGGGTGTAGTGTCAAGACGAGCTCCTAAGCTAGTGGCCGAAGCGTGATTTGCTTGCTCCGGATTTGGTATAGGAACTGAACCAGCGAATTGGTGATCAGTGTCTAATGGCCCTTGTATTCGCGTAGGGGACCTATTGGATACTGAAGCAGCTGAACTGATCTGAAGTCCCATTGTAATGGCTTGCGTTAGCCTTTCCGTTTGCTCAGCCATTGTGGCGGCAAGAATCCTAGTTTGTTGAGCCATTGCCGCCGCCATTGCTTCGGCAATGGTTCGCTGCAGCAACTCCGACGTACAAGGCATCTCATCTGGCTGGGAGTTAGCAGTATTCTGCGTCTGTTCTAAATCCTCTGGGTTGGTCATGTTTGTCTGAATTTTGTTCTCTGCGCGTTTTGTTCTTGCTCTGGTTGTAAGTGAATGCGGAATCGAAGGGTTTCGGCCCTTGGAGGTTGTTAGTATGTGAAGACTCAAGTCTTCGCTTGAGGCTGAAGTCAAATTTTCCAACGACTGCCTACAGACAGGGCACGATTTCTTTCTTCCTATTCTACTACTAAAGCAAGCTCTATGGAAATGATGACCACAGCTCGTTGATAATAATTGAGCTTGATAAACAATTATTTCCGTGCAAATGCAGCAGTGCTTCTCAGTTTCATGTATTTCAGTCAAATTCTCGGTACTGTGCGATATAACCATTTTCCATAAATTAAACCTATGATTATTTTATTTTTAAAGACTATAAGTTCTATGAATATTTAAAAAAATTTAGTGAATGACTAAATACTATACCAAAACGAAAAAAATAGAATGTAAACTCAAAATCTCATAATAAATTTGGGAGCCATGCGATCGTCAGCAGAATTTGTGACGACTAAATATTAGTTATGCATAGAGAAACAGAAAAATAGAAGGATAGAGTTATAGAGGGTAACCTTACTACGAAAGAGCGGCAGGTAGTCGTTCGAAACTTATACCTTCATCCAGCTTCAACCTCAGTAAGTTCGGCTATAAGAATTCTGACAGACTTCATCCAGTTTCCTAGCAAGCGAATTCAGGGCATTTACATGCACCGTTCCCACGTTTGCATTGGAAAATCTGAACAAGGAAAGGTAACTAGTTCATTTTTAATGGCAGGGTGTAGCTCTGGTCCACAAAACCCAGTGTCCAAAATCAAAAATAACTTGTTCGTCAAAGGAGAAAAGGTTTAATTTGGAATTGCAAAAAAGATCTATTGCAATTATTCCATAGTGCCAAGAGGGTGAAAATGCAATAGTGATTGACGGGAAGGTCGTAGCTTATCCGCCACAGAGACCTCAATTACTAACGCCAATCGATGAACATTTTTATAAACAGAACCAAATAGTTATGATTATTTATGACCGCGGAGGTATATCTAAGCTTAGAAATTTTTACCATGTCCAGCAAGTCGAGAAAGAAAATAGTAGCTAATGTTTTATTGGGACAGGGCTGTGATAACCATTGAATGTTTACACAGACTCCACTGTGCCCACACACTAGCTATGAAAAGAGAAATAAACAAATGTGAAAAATGATCGAACCTAAAGAATGGAGTCAGATGATATGTCCAAATAGTAATTTTTTTTCTAAATATTTTTTTTTTTTGTCGGGGCAGGCCGGATCGGGCCCCACGTTGGGCGCCAAATAAGATGTAGCATGCAACGTGCAACTGAATGTTGCATCGGGACAGGCAATCGAGCTGATGGAAGTGTAGCATACTTGGAGGTGCACGCGCTGGTTCCGGCTATTATGTTCGGTAGTGGGAATGGGTTCACTATAGGTTTCTTCGTAGCCACTTGCTCGCTTTTCAATACTTCACTCACCGCATTACTAAATCGCGTGCGGCTTTTCCTTAGATTCGATCAACACAGAGGGGTAAGATAGACAGGAGACGAAAAGAGGGGAATAGAAAGAGCAGGAGAACTATCTCTATGCACTGGCTGCGCAAGATCTGGGCGGCGGAGGACTGCTCTGTGGAGTTTGGTCGCTTCCTTGGGGTGCTCGACAAATTGACGATTAAAACCCATGGCACAGCTCTTGGCACTGTGTTTGGGCATTCCATGAAAGGCTATAGCGGCAAGATATTGCCGTTTGGGAGCTGATGTCAGGTATCTGATCGTCTTCCATAGTTTGGCTGTTCAAGGTGTGATACCCATTTCTCTTTCCGATGCTCATTCACCATCTTTGCGATTTCCCGATTTGCTTGCTCTATGCGGGGGTCTGCTGGATTTACGGCTCTAATGGCGTCACGTACGCGGGCCAGTTCTGCGGCTTCTGCTGGGAAGCCGGGGCGAATTCTGGGAATTTTTCTAGCGGGGATGTGGCGCTTACCCGCACAGGTAAGGATTTTTCGGAAAGTCATCTCTCCTGAGGTGACATCGGTGGGGTCTTCAGTCTGCTCAAAGTGACTCTCTGTGAGTGCTGTGAATGCACTCCAGCCTGCCTTGGAGAAGATTGTGTAAATCTTCCTTTCGGAGGACACAAATTCTGCATCACCATGGAGGGTGAGAGTGATGCGCAGGTGGTCTGAGTTAAGAGCGACATCGACGTTCCACTCGGTGATGGTAAGGAGATGTGCGCCGATGATGGAAATGTCAGGAGAACTGCTGCAATTTGAGGTGGTCCTGGTGGATTGATCTTGGTTGACACAGTCAAATGAGGCGTTCTCAACCTGCTCAGTAATGTTGATCCCTCTGGGATCATTTCTCAGTAGAGAAAACCAGCTCTCAAGATGGGCATTGAGGTCACCCATGATGATCCGGTCTTCGCTGAAGAGTAGCTGCGCAAGGTTTGGCTGATAGCCTGGTTTACAAGCTGCAACGGGGGGATGTAAACGATTAGTAGGTCTATGGACGAGCCTCCTGCTCTGATGGCAATACCTTGCACCTCTATGTGTTCATGGGGGCTGGGTCTAGCTGTAGGTGCGTGTAGGTAACAGACTGGTGGACGATGAACGCCAGTCCACCACCTGCATTTCGCTGCCTGTCCTGTCTTATGACATTGTATTCACCCGCTGCGACTATATGTGCCCTGGGTGTGAGCTTTGTTTCCCGGACCGCTGCTTTCCCTCATACAGTCGGTGAGCTCAGTTACGCTCTGTTATGCTTCAGGTGCTGCGCTGGTGTTGTTGCTGCAACTGGTGCCCACCCTACCGTGATCACCATGTTCCTATGGTTAAGTTTAACCGGTGATCCCAAAAAAAAATGTTTCAAGCTTTAAGTATAACTCCACATTTCTCCCTTTAAACGATGCATGGCTCCTAAAAAGAATCAACTTAGCAAGTCATATTCAAAACAAAATATTTATTCCTAAGTTCAGTAGACTTCATAATGAATTTGGCTAACCCAAAAATTAACAAAAATAGAATTTAATAATATTTTAATTTAATTTAATTTAATTTAACCTAGGCCATACTAAACTATGGTTTTATTTATACAACATCATAGACTTCGTTTATTACTCAAGGAAAATAAAGAAATTAATTTTGAAAGTTTACTTGGAACAAAAGAAAATATTAAGTCATTTATCCAACTTTAACTTTTAGAATCCTTAACAAAAAAAATTAATCAAAAATGTAACCTAAGCAAGTGTAAGATTATGTAGCTGAAACCCCAGAATATTTATATAAATATATGCAGGATATATATAGGATAGGACATATATATAAGATATAGAATATGATAAGATAGGTATAGATCAAGTTTGGAGTAATTAATTTAAATTTAAGTAGCACAACTTCAAATATTAAAAAAAATAATTTTTTTTCTTGTACCATATGTGCGACAGTACTATTCTTTTGTGGTATAGTGTAGGTTGCTGGAACAAACTCCTAAAGCTTTCATTGGCCCGAGTTGTTTACTATTTTCTAGCCGAGCTTTGGCTAAGGTTAAGTCGTACCAAAGTGCCAAAAGAACTGTGGCTAAGTCTCCGCAATCACAAAAGCTTTTTCACAGAAGGTGAGAAGGCCCTTTTTGGTTTTTCACTTACCGCACAATTCCCACGCTGAAAGATCTTTCGGTTGGAGTGTTGTTGCTGGTTTTTAAATTGGATTTTAGAATGATATACAGCAAGAGCGGATTAGCTTTTACTTAACACATGTTCTGTTGCACCACAACGTGAGAGAAAATCGAGCTTTTTCGGGGGGGGGGGGGGGGGGGGGGGAAAGCTTGTGTTTCTTTTTAGCTCCACTTAAATGATTTTTGTTTACATTTGCGTTTAGAAATTTACGTGAACCCAAAGCATCTCACTGATCACCTATGATCTGCACTAGTTTGTTGGCTTAAAGGGTTTCATTGACCCTAGTTGGTTCAGGCAACGTTAATGGAAATCAGGGAGTTGGGTGCAACATAACCTCACACTTGCTGTTGGTTCACTTTAATCACACAAAAACCACAATTTTTCTAGCAGCCGTTGCTGATTTTCCCTTGGCTTTCTGAGAGATCGCCCTGGTGTACTATTAGGGACGCTGGTCACTGGGTTGGCCTGACTTGGGCGAAAGTAAACAATTGCTCAGGCAACGACGGAGACACGAGCTAAACTTTCAGCAGCTGGTTTGCGTTTGGGTGGGATGAATGCAGCTTTCGCTCGCTCTGCCTTCAAAATTTGCCTGGAACATTCGTTGGGAGCAGCGACAGCTGATCTATTCCAACTCTCTTTAGGCACTGAAGCCACTAACGAGCTTTTTAGCTATGGATCTGGGTGCCAATTCCTAAAGAGAAGAAATTGGTCTATTGTAACAAGATGCAAAGAGAAGCAAAAAAAAAGTTTTTTATTTACCATGAGGGACTGGCACCTTTAGGGGGGAGTAAGTAACTTTTCCCACTTTTCGATGTTGGCCGGATTTCTTGCACAATGCAGACGGAGTGTTCCTCCGTTTTAGGGTTAATTTTTGGTTAGCTCCCACTAATTGAAAAGAAGCACAATCACTCAATTGCTAACATTAGCTATTGTTTGCACTCACATTAAAAGCAGCAGTTCAAAATAACTTAGCTGCAGTAGCTTTTCTGGAGGCAAAATAAATTTTTGGTTTCGAGCTTAGTGCGTACAACTTGACTCGATGGTAACATGAGAGGAAAAAGAACGACTCAGGCCAAGCGGAAATGGTAGGAAATCGGCTCTGACAACTGCATCATCGTCTTTTCCCATTCTGGTCTCACTTGTCAGATTGACAGCTACCTAGGGTTTCCACCAGGCCGGCCTAATACCATTATTTGTGCGATATGACAAGATCTCCGACCATGCAAATCGATATTTACTTTTGGCGGATTATTTGAACCAGATAT
>JAWNNO010001158.1:0-36441 GCA_035044985.1 Lordiphosa fenestrarum | reverse complement strand
GACGGATTGGTTGACACGCTCGGCTGCATTCGACTGGGGTGAATATACCGCAGTCCTGACGTGTTTGATTCGGAAGTTGTCAGTCATTTGCCTAAACTGCTTCGATACGAATTGCTGCCCGTTGTCGCTGTGCACAATTTCAGGCACTCCAAACTTGTAAAATATTTCCTGCGTCAGAAACTTCACCACTCCAGCAGCCGTTGCCTTGCTCATAGCTTTTAGGAAGCAGAATTTGCTAAAGTGGTCCACCACTACTAAGACATAGGCGTGTCCTCCTCGTGATCTTGGATACTTCCCCAAAAAGTCCACATATAACTTTTGGAAAGGCCTATATGTCACTGTTTCCGCGCCCATACTCGGCTTTGGCCCTGAATTAGTGGACTTGCACTCTTTGCATACCAAGCACGCTCCAACAAAGTGCTTGACCTGAGCGACCATGCCCGGCCAGTGGAACCTTTGCCGTAACAGAGCAAGCGTTTTGGCCACACCACCATGAGCTCTGGTTGCCGGTACATGTGCCTCTTCGATGAGTGTCGCGGTCAGTCCTGGTGGAACCCACAGTTTCCATTCGTACTCTTCCAGTTCTGGGTGCCCGCTGCAGAAATTAGTCCGTTTAAAAACGAAGCCGTCTACGGTCTTTAGATCAGGGAGCCGGTCTTTGTTTAAATCGACATGCTCACATAATTCGCGGTATTCATCGGTCTCGAATTCGGTAGTCTCAAAGCCAATGAGCTGTTCCACATCTACTGCTTCGACCATCCGCGATAATGTGTCCGCCACTACGTTTTCGGAACCCTTCCGGTGCTCAATTTGAAAGTCAAACGCCTGGAGCTTGAGTGACCATCTGGCTAGTCTGCCGCTTAAGTCTCGCAGCGACATTAGCCATTTTAGGCTCGAGTGGTCGGTTATGACGGTAAAAGGCATGAGTTCGATATATGGCCTAAATCTTTTGACCGCTAAAACCGCAGCTAGGCATTCCTTTTCTGTTACGCTGTAATTTCGTTGGCATTTATTAAGTTTTTGGGAAAAAAATGCCACCGGTCTTTCGGCACCGTCATCTTCTTTTTGGAACAGCACGGCTCCCAGTCCCGAGTCCGAGGCGTCGCATTGCACAAAGAACCGTTTTCGAAAATCTGGGTGGGTCAGTACTGGGGCGGTCGCGAGGGCTGTTTTCAGACTTTCGACTGCTTGTTTGGCATCCTCAGTCATTTGAAACCTTTTCCCCTTTTTGAGAGTGTCAGTAAGAGGAGCAGCGATTTCAGCAAAGTTGCGAATAAACCGGCGATACCAGCCCGCAGTGCCTAGGAAGCTCCTAACTTCTCGTGGACTTCTCGGCATCGCTAATCTTTGAACGGCGTCGACTTTACCAGGATCGGTGCGCAACCGACCTTCGCCTATGATGAAACCCAAATATTTCAGTTCCTTGAAACAGAAATGCGACTTTTGAAGTCCGATAGTTAGGCCAGCCGCACGCAAACTCTCGGCTACTTCCATGAGTGTGCTCAGATGGGTATCAAAGTCCGGCGAAACCACAAGCAAGTCATCTAGGTACACGAAGACTTGCTCCCTCAATCTCTGAGAAAGTACTTTGTCCATCAACCTACAAAGTCGCTGCCCGGCGTTGCATAAACCGAACGGCATAACGACGAATTGATACAACGGCCGCCCTGGGACCGTAAAAGCAGTGAGCGGCTTGCTTTCCTCATCCAGCTGTACCTGCCAATAGGCGTATTTCAGATCCACGCTGCTGATGAAGACGGTTGATTCGATCCTACTTAAGATGCCTTCTATGTTCTGGAGTGGGTATGCGTCCTTCACTGTCGCTTTGTTCAGCTTCCTTGCATCTATGCACAGGCGATTCTTCTCGGCTTTTCGCACTAGTGTGACTGTGTTGCTCCAGGCACTCTCGCTCTCCTCAATCACACCTAACTCAAGCATCTTGTCCAACTCTTCGTATATAAGCGACTGAACTGCCGGAGAAACCGGATAATGTCTTTCCTTTATGGGAACAGATCCGCTCACCAGTTCAATGCGGTGCTGCATTACCTTGGTTCGACCCAATCCGTGCTCTTCAAAGGTGAGGAACTGTTCCTTTACGGATTCCAGTTGTCTTTGTTGCTCCTCGCTTAAGATGTGTGACATCGGCTGCTCCACATAGTCACTCGAGGAGGGTCTTGGTTCCGGCCCTACAGATTCCGCTGCAAAAATATCCGGACAAATTCCAAACGCTTGCCAGAAGTCTACCCCCAAATACATCTCCTGATCAAGATCAGGACAAAGATACAAGAGAATTTCTTTTGTTTGGTCTTGAAAGGTGACCGGAAGCTTTATTTTTCCCATAATTAACTGTGAGGAACCATTCGCGGTTCGGACTTTCGCGTAACATGGCTGCCAATCAGTTTTCAATTCCTCTAAAAGCGTTTTACAATTTTTTCCTAACAGACTTACCGAAGCACCCGAGTCCAAAAGACCACGAATGGTCTGGTTCTTGATTTGGACGGAGGCGTACGGTCGAGGGTCATTTCTGCTGTTTAGTTCCTTATCCAATTCCGCTACCGTTCGCTGCAATATCCTTCTCTCCATCTTTCGCTTCTTGAACCGCTCCCTAGCCTTTATAACACGCCGAGTGGCTGTGGTCATACCTCCCAACTGGTGTTCTCCAAATATCCTTTGCCGTGTTTCTTTGTACCTTCTTACTCGCTCTTCCAAAGTTGGTATCATACGGGCCTGCTTGGCGGCCTCACCCGGCGACCGATTTGCGATTTGGGTTGAGTTTGTTTTTAGGATCGGTATTGATGGGATTTTGACCCCTCCACAGGCTCCTTCGCGGAACGCAGCTCGCCCATCCCGGCAGCGCTCCGGTGACCGTTTCCCTGACGGCAGTTCGGGCATTTTGGCGTAACTGTGTTCGCTAATCCGCATTTGTAGCAAAAGATGCTCCTTTGCGGTGATTCGCACTCCATATATACGTGGCCAGGCTTAAGGCAATTCCAGCATGTGGACGACTTGTGTTTTTCTGCCCCAGCTTCTCGAATAGCATCCACGGACACATTCGGGATGAGATATCCGTATCCTCTGCAGCCCTATCTTCCTCCATATGTGGTATATTAGAGATCGCCTCCAAACGATATCCGCGCTCAGGCCGAGTACGTTGTCGGGTAGCTGCCGCCAGCCTTTCGAAGTCGTCTTTAAATGCCTTCTCGGCCTCCTTACACTCATCTCGCAAATGTTCTAATGAGTACACTGCCAAAGGATATACAAGGTGCTTGAGAGGGTCGAGGAGATTCCTTTTGATAGTCTTAAGCATCCAGGATTCCGGTACTGGCGTGCTTACTCCAGCTCTCATACGCCGCATGACATGAAAATAGTCATCTATGGGCTCGCCGGGTCGTTGTTTCCGTTCGGCCAAAGCTTGCATTTTCTCATGGTCGCACCGAGAGTCCTTGTACTGCCTCGATAGAGCCATACGCAGGTCGTTCCACGAGCTCAGTACAGTCGTTCGCACCAGCAACCAGTACCATTCCTGAGCTTCTCCGCCAACTAGTCTATGAAAATCGCGCATCAATTCGAACCACGACACTTTGTAGTGTTCCCTCAGGTGTTCCACACGAAAGATGAAATCATCCACTGTCATTCCGTCTGGGTGTCCAGTGAAGACTATCCCCCACTTGTCAACCGATAAGGCTCTGTTGAAGGGTTCGTTCCGAGTTGACGGGTTCATTCCTTGCTGGTTCCCAGGTTGCCATGGTTGCTGGACACCAATCCCTTGCATACGATGCACACTCGCAGGATCTGAGGGGTTTGGAGACGGATTTTGTTGAAGGTTTTGCACACGCTCCGTCGGTGGTGAAATTTCCTGCCAGGGGAGAGGAAACTGGGCCTGTCGGGCCTGGAAATTTTGCGTGGAGCTTGGCATCCGCGAATTGACGGCCGTATACATCGCGTCTGACCTACAGTGCGATTCGTATCCTGGCATTTGAGGCGCGGCAGGCTGCTCAGAATCAGTTGTTGGCTGGGCTGCAGGCGTAGCAGAAGCTTGGCCTAGTGGGCATCGGGATTCCGGATGCTGGCATGCTAGTTGTGGATTGCGCAGCAGCGGCGGACATAGTCAAGGAGCGGTGCGCCGGCTGTTGAACGCGCGGTTACTTACTTCAAGTCGCCGGAACACCTCACGTAGACCCAACCTGAAGGCAATGGTTCGTCTGTACATCGATCAGGTTTTGCATATGGGCCATTAACTGCCCTGTGCGCGAGCTATCATGTCGCCAATCTCATGGCGCTGGACTACCAGACCCAGAATTGATTTCCTCTCGACTAACTTGTTCCTCAATGGTGTCTAGCAGCTGTATGTTGGACAAAGTCCGAGAGGTACCAGCTGTGGAAGGCCCCATTCCCGTAGGCTGCTTGGGAATTGCTCCCTGATCTGCCCCTGATGGAGGCGGTGCCCGTAGGGTTCGATCAGGAGGGGCCAACCCATGAGAACTAATAACCGGCAAGCCGGGTGGAGGGCGTGACATGTCCAGGGTTAAGGGCAGTCTTTGCTGCTGCTCTTTTGGGGGGGTGGATCCTCTATTTTTGCCACCCATTCTAATTGTTTTTTATTTATGTGTTGTTTATTGGTATATTTATTTATTTATTGTTTTTCTTTCCTTATTTTCAGACTGATGGGCCAAAACATTCATTGATATTGGGAGAAAGGAGAGATTTGCTTCCTGGACTACATCTATATGGACTCTTATTTTGGTCTGCTCTCTAGCGTCTATCCCCCAGATAAGTTGTGCATTTTTATATTTGAGTTGAAGTCGACTGCTCAGGTCATACATATATAGATGACCGGCAATCAAATCAACTCTTTTCTTCCCTACATTGTGACTTTAAGATTCTTCGCTCTAGGTCGTCTCGTGAACTTTGGTGCTGCATCTGGTCGCTCAGCTCCTCAGTGGCCACCAGTTTACTGCCCGGATACCATCACAATCGACGAAGTTCACCAAATCGTGGTCATCCGGCAGCTGTTCACTGGACGCCCCAGCGAAGAAGGAAAATCTAACACTAACCAAACTATAGACAAAAGGAAAACTAATTGGAAACATTGAACCAGGACATATTCGGACCTCACAGGTGACGTAAGCTTATACTAATTTATTTACCCTATGTATCATAATTTTATCAGTCTACTATAACAAGCTGCATTTAAACCTAAAGCTATCGCTACCGCTGCACTGATTGTCGACTAGGAGCTACTTATCCGCTGCGTGTGCCGCGAAAATGCCTCCTATCGTATCAGATCGTTTCTCCTATACTTCGCTGAAACGGATACAAATCCTCAGTGCTCCGGATGCTCTAAGGATGCTATCGTCAAGAAAGCGATGCTAATCTTATTCCTTAACATTTCCTTCCAAACTTTCCTGATTCCTTTCGAGAATGTCTGTCAGACGGAGGTCTGTATCGGTCGTGACACAAATCCTTTACGACTCGTTAGTCAGTAAGGATGACGTCGGACCGTTGACGCTCCGCCTGATGACCATTAATCTGGACTGAACATATCATCCTTGAGATGTTTTGAGGGCGGCTAAGCAATCTTTGAATGTCATCCTAGGTACTGACTATTCTGAAATGCTTCATCTGCCCTCACAAGCAGCCAAGGATACATAACGAGGGAGATGTTCGTGTTGCAGATTTATTTTTTTCAGTTTGGGCGCCATTATTGTTACGACCCAAATTGCTTTGGGCCCTGCGGTGCGCCTGAGTGGACAGCGCCGGCTAACTCAGCACTCAGGGAGGGGTACTCCAACCCAATCCACCGCACACACACGCAACAACAAAACAAACATACGATCCACACATCTCACGTACACCGATCACACGTTTGACAACACTTACGCTGCCCCGTAATCGGATCCAAATTTGAATTCAAATTTGAATTCAAACATGAAAACCACAACAAACGAAAAATACCAAAAAAAAACTGAAACTAAACTCTGCCGCTACGCTTATGCACAACTACCTTCGGGGATGAGGTTTCGATGTTTTACCTCAGACACCCCCACCCTTCCTTGCAGCCCTTCGGTCAACATTTGTTGGCTGCCCCTATTGCAGACGACCATATCTCTACTTCAGCCCAGTTGGCTCATCCCTCCTTTCCTCCCAGTTTATATTCACAGTCGACTCATAATTTTTCTTTTCCAAATCACTTATGTATATTTATTATAATTTTGGTTAGCATGTTTTTGTACTTTCAAAGGACCGGACTTATTTTGCTAGTACGCATTCCAGGACGATTACTTGGGGATATTTAATAAAAATACGAGGATCAATATCTAGCACAGATTCCTACCTATGAGCTCATATGATACGGACTCTAATGCCTCTCTCTTTTCCTTTTACAGCGCAACCCAATCCGATGACCTGCTAATGCTCACACGCAAGTGGAAGCCACATCCTGGACATTCAACTAGAAAATTATATAAAATTAAATATGGCAAAAACAAATGTAAGTGCTCTAAACTTAGTGCACCATATTTTTAAGTGAAAAAAATTTAAATTAAATAAATTGAATTAAAGAAATTGAATAATCGAAATGAATAAATAAAATGAATAAATAAAATAAATACTATAAAATAAATAAATAAATAATTTAATATAAATAAATAAATAAACAGGGGATAAATAAATTCTTATTAACTAGGGACGGACTACAGGATAAAAAAAAATAACGAAAAGCAAGTTGCCGAGGCAGGCCGACAATAAAAAAAATAGCAATAAAACGTCTGCCGCCTTGCGAGTATTGCAGCCGCCCCTCAGTGGGCGTGTCGGTCTTGCTCGGTCGAAGAAGTAGGTCGGATCGAATCAGGGTAACCTCTCTGGGTCCACTTTTCCTCGCTACTCTAGCCAAGACCAGGAGTCTCTCCGGCCCTGAATACCGCGAAGGATTTCGCTCGCCTAGATGGCTCCCGCCTCTGCTGGTCTGGTCGGGCCTAGGAAATTGCGTTTAAAACCGCGATCTAGCTAGGGCCGGCTAACAAAGGACTCACCCTAAGGTTGTCTCCGATCTTGCCTCCAGCTCAGGTTGGCCTACGACCAAGGTAAGTCGCCACTTCCACAAATCTAGGACGGCACCACTTTCCCGCACAATTAAATCTTTATTTTTATTTAAATTTATTAAACCACTTTGGCTATTTATGTCTCGCAAAAATTTTATTTATTTTCGGGAGTTAAATTGAATTTGAATTTACAAAAAAAAATTCAAATAAAAATGCTTCATCTGCCCTCACAAGCAGCCAAGGATACATAACGAGGGAGATGTTCGTGTTGCAGATTTATTTTTTTCAGTTTGGGCGCCATTATTGTTACGACCCAAATTGCTTTGGGCCCTGCGGTGCGCCTGAGTGGACAGCGCCGGCTAACTCAGCACTCAGGGAGGGGTACTCCAACCCAATCCACCGCACACACACGCAACAACAAAACAAACATACGATCCACACATCTCACGTACACCGATCACACGTTTGACAACACTTACGCTGCCCCGTAATCGGATCCAAATTTGAATTCAAATTTGAATTCAAACATGAAAACCACAACAAACGAAAAATACCAAAAAAAAACTGAAACTAAACTCTGCCGCTACGCTTATGCACAACTACCTTCGGGGATGAGGTTTCGATGTTTTACCTCAGACACCCCCACCCTTCCTTGCAGCCCTTCGGTCAACATTTGTTGGCTGCCCCTATTGCAGACGACCATATCTCTACTTCAGCCCAGTTGGCTCATCCCTCCTTTCCTCCCAGTTTATATTCACAGTCGACTCATAATTTTTCTTTTCCAAATCACTTATGTATATTTATTATAATTTTGGTTAGCATGTTTTTGTACTTTCAAAGGACCGGACTTATTTTGCTAGTACGCATTCCAGGACGATTACTTGGGGATATTTAATAAAAATACGAGGATCAATATCTAGCACAGATTCCTACCTATGAGCTCATATGATACGGACTCTAATGCCTCTCTCTTTTCCTTTTACAGCGCAACCCAATCCGATGACCTGCTAATGCTCACACGCAAGTGGAAGCCACATCCTGGACATTCAACTAGAAAATTATATAAAATTAAATATGGCAGCCAACAAATGTTGACCGAAGGGCTGCAAGGAAGGGTGGGGGTGTCTGAGGTAAAACATCGAACCTCATCCCCGAAGGTAGTGGTGCATAAGCGTAGCGGTAGAGTTTAGTTTCAGTTTTTTTTCGGTATTTTTCGTTTGTTGTGGTTTTCATGTTTGAATTCAAATTTGAATTCAAATTTGAATCCGATTACGGGGCAGCGTAAGTGTTGTCAAACGTGTGATCGGTGTACGTGAGATGTGTGGATCGTATGTTTGTTTGTTGTTGCGTGTGTGTGCGGTGGATTGGGTTGAGTACCCCTCCCTGAGTGCTGAGTTAGCCGGCGCTGTCCACTCAGGCGCACCGCAGGGCCCAAAGCAATTTGGGTCATAACAATAAATATGTCTAGAAGGTACGGACCATTTATCTTTAAAACTGTGTACCAGAGGTATGTAACAGCCAAAAGGAAGCATCTCCGACCCCATAAAGTGTATACATTCTTGATCAGCATAAAAGCCGAGTCGAAATAGCATGTCAGCCTGTCTGTCTGTCCGTTTGAACAAACATATCTCGGATACAGTAGGAGATGGACGTTTGACGTGTATGGGACAATAACTTCTAATACTTGCAGGCAGATAAAGTTTATTTTCAATTTTGGCCACGCCCCCTCCCACCCCCGCAATTTGAAAAAACCGTCATATCTCCCACAATTTTAAAGATAGATGGTCCGTACCTTCTAGACATATTTATTAATCAGGATTATTTATCGATCCGCCAACGGATTGGTAAAGATCGGTCAATCGGTTTTCGAGTTATGATCAAAGAGCTGCTGCAGCGCAGTAGCATCGCAACTTTAACCTGCTACTGCAGCATCAAAATTTATGCTGACCGAATATTTTCGTTTGTACAGAGAATGTTATTCTCAGGCTTGACCGACTTTCTTTCTTGTTTTTTGTTTTTAACTTTTTATTTTTAATCGAAACATGTGCAATTCATTTTATTAGAAATACTCAAATCCACTAACCTGAAGACTGCGTAGAGTAACAGCACTACTACTGGCACCACCCATCATGTGCGGGCTTGGGCCATCTCCCAAATCTAATTGCAAGCTTTCTGACATGTCGCTGTTGCCAACAGCACGTAAGCCGCTGCCAACATTTCCCGCACATCCAGGTCCACTGTTTGTAAGGTGCAACTGTCCCATTGATGCCGTGGCCATGGCAACGTCGGGCATCATATCGGAAAGATGCCCATTACCGGAGTCCAGACCACACGCGCCGCCTTCAGCTCTTATGTTAAGACCTAGAGCGTTACCATGGGGAAATCGAAAGTCACCCTCTGTGATCAACGCCGGCAGGTCATTGCGATGATGCACGGAGGCTGACAGGCGGGCATAACTGCATTGTAGACCAGGACCAGAGCTGGCTGCCAACAAACTGGCGACTCCGAGCAGACCGCTAGAGTGCTGGCGAGGAAATGTGAGATTGCGACTGTAACACGGGTGCCCAGAATCCGTGCCGCACATGGAAGAGGTGGCAGACGACCCCATAGACGAGGACGAAAGAAATGAGGAGGCAACGGTTAGGTGTCGCGGTACTGAGCCCGTGGCCGCTGGCGATGGCGGAGGACTTTGATCTTCGTCTTCCAGCAAGCAGTCCTCGGTATGCGAAGTTGTAGGAACGCTACTGCATTCTTCGGCGCCACCATCACCAGGACCGACTTGGCTTGACTGCAGCGCGCTTTCCAGCAGATCAGATACTTCATCAGGCAAATTGAACTCCCTCACAACGCGTAGACGAATTTGACGATCGATTTCATGTTTAGATGACAGTGGCAGCAGAAGTGCACGTTGACACATAGGAGACTGACGAAGCTTATGCTCTCTTTTGCGCATGGCTGCAAGCGTTTGGCTATCTGGTGGCGGAATGGCTGTGGCAGCCACCAGACTACCTGCATGGTCTTTGTCCACTCCGCAGGTGGAACTATTCTCCAGCCCCAGGCCGTTATTTGCTGCAGCATTCATCCGTGAGACCATGTACAGTGTATCCGGAATATCGGGTGGATGTCGCGATCGACGCAAGCGCATTAATTCTACCTGATGATGTGACGATGACATTCGGTCCTCCAGCAAAGCCTTCACTTCTTCGAAATACGGCATAAAGAGTCGTGGCCGAACAAACAGACCTTGATTCTTCCCACCGCGTATCCAAGCATTTATGCGTAAATTCTCGCGATCATCTCCAATCATATGAGATGGGGGAGTGCTGACCAGACCCCGGCGAATGGCCTGGCAGAGCACTTCACTGTTTGGCGGCAGGACATGATCCATGCGTACCAGCGGCAACATCTCGGAAAGTATTTCGCGCAACTCAACGTCGCTCAGGTCACGTTTCTTTACGCCCTTGCGGGAAACAGAATGTGCCGTGTGGGACAATAGATTGGGCTCGCGATCTTCCATCCGTCGAATGAGTTCTTGCTCGCCCCATTTGAGAACGGCCTGTAGTACTTCCAGCTCGGATGCTTGCAAAAAGTTACTATGCAGCACATGCAACATTTGCGACTTGTCTAGCTGATGAAGCACGGGGAAGCACTTACTGCGCCGAACTCCTCGCGCAGATATTGACACGCCTGGCGAAAAACCCAGGCAGAGCCATGAGGCTGACAGCCCCATTTCAGCACTATTGGCAACGTGTCCAAGGACAACCACTCTAGTATCAAATCCTCACATCCCTGCGCCAATATATCCAGCTCTAGAAATCGCCCAAATTTGATACAGCTCCATTGCCTCCTCAAGCGTAGTCGGTCGCACCCGACCCGTATGAGTCAGAGCATGCACCTCTCCCAATGATCCCGCAGAGGTGCCCGAACCGGCACCTCGCAAAATCAGCGTCAAATCCACCGTATCCAGGTAGATAGCATGAAGTAGCACTCTCGCATACCGCTTTGGAATTACCGTCTCGTCCAAAACAATGCGCGTAGGTACGTGCAGAGATCGCTCAACGTACTCGTCAATGTTTCTCGTTCTTCGGGCTATCAAATTACGAAAAAAAGATGAGCGAGCACTTAAAATGGCCTTATGGCACGGCAGTTCAAGCTCGGGCCGAAACCCATATTCCGAGCTGCCAGAGTCCTGACGTAGGTAGTCGTCGTTGCTGCATTCAGCCGTAAAGACCAAAGCCGCATCTGCATAATCGCCTGTCTCTAACAGGTAACGTAGATCATGCTCCAGAGGATTGGGCGTACCAAAATCATCACCCAGTTGGCGCAAAAGGTTAACGTCAATGCTTGGATCGTGCGGGCATAAGTCCCCGGTGTACAAATAGCGCAGCAACGAAGAAAACAACTGAACATCTATAGGCGAAGTGGGCAATTCCAAACAAATGCGAGCCCCAAAGCCGGGACAGCCCGCAAGCAGGTCCCGGAAGTATGTACAGCGAGAGGACAATACGGAACGATGCACGGGAAATATGGACCCACGAAATACCAGATCACAGTCTGTGCACAAGTTTAGATCGTAAAGGGCGGCAAGGTCTTGTTTGTACGTGGTCGCCGGAGGTCGCGCCAGTTCCGCTTGCACCTGTTGTAGGGGAGATAATTAAATTATAATAATAGTTGTTTGCTTGTCAAAAGAGATTTTAAATGTTCAGTAAATATTTGGCATGTTCACTTTATAAATAACTTTAAGAACAATAAAATTGGAAAGATTCACAGCCGTCCAATCAATAACATTGTTACTTATACAGGATTTGCACCGTGCAGCAAACTTCATGAAGTTTTTGATAAACCTTTCGTTTGTAGGGAAGAGGTGACTCCCGTCTTAGACGGGTTTTATACGGTGAAGCAAAAGTCATGAAGTGTTTCTAACAGCTCTTGCTTGTAGGGAACAGGAACCACTACAACTTCCTACAAACGAAAGCTTTTTCAAGATCTTCATGAAGTTTGCTGTACCGCGTAAATGCAGTCTTATGATATTCCGAATACGAAATCTATTTTCTTTTCGAATGATTGTTCGAAGCGCACTCGATTTATAATTCAGGAAACCTTATCAATTTCGATCAACACTGATTTTTGCTTTCGTTTACATGCAATTTCTTGGGTATAAGATTAAACCTAAATTATTTTGTATCCAATTCTGCGCTTGATAAAAAAAAAAACAAATGACTATACACAGCCCTCAAATGGGCCGGAATCGAGCTTCTTTCAATCTATTGGCTTGTGTGCTTTGAATTTTGCACAAGAGAAAAGGACCCCTACAGTTTAACGCCGAATCCGAGCGGCAGAGTTTTGAAAAACTTTTTCATGGCTAGTTACTTCACAGCTGGCGCTAACAAACTAGTGAAGGTAACAGGGAGTATAAGTTATTTAAAGAAAAAAAACTTATTCAGTGGATGTCCCGAGGCGAACCACTGCACGACACTCGGCTACAATATATTAATGGATACTATCAAATCTTCAGTTTATTTGACATATAACGAGAGCGTAAGTTAAAGTCGGCCCTGTTCGAATTCGATATACCCGTTACTCAGGGCAATTAGTGTTTAATAACCTCATGCGGCTCAGATAGGTAGGTAACATTTTTTTAACTCTGCCATTTATTATCCTATCTTTATGAAAATTTTTGAGATTGTAGATATTGGCCACATACACTACACTGCAAAAATTAAGCTCAATATCTTAAAAAATTCATTCAAGATATTCACCTTTTTTTATTGCGGGGGCGGAAGGGGCCGTGGCCAAAATTTTAAATAAACTTGATCTGCGTGCAGACAATACTAGTCTACATTTAAAATTTGGTGGCTCTTGCTCTTCTAGTCTCTGAGTGAGCTCACACACTTGCCGATAAACACCGAATGCTCACCGTGTGTCAGAAAGTGATAGACATATTTTTCTGTTCTCTCTCTCTGTGACCGGGCCTGCCACACACAAAAAGACCTTTTCAGCGATCGGTTGCTGTGAAAAGGTCGGCAAAAGACCAAGACCGAAAAAACAAAAACAAATGAGTTTCTTTCCTCTCACGACCGAAAACAACCAGAGAGCAGAGTTGAGGGTTGTTTTTGTCCCTCTTTGTAAATGTGCCGCACGAAACCGGTTGTTTTCTGACAACTGAAAAGAGAGCACCGGTTGTTGCGACCTCTGACTTTATGGGGTCGAGAGATGCTTCCTTCTGCCTGTTACACACATTTGCACGACTTTAGTACCTTTTTACTCTTCGTGTAACGGGTATAAAAAATACAATTTCTTGAGATAAAAAGTATTACAGTTGCCAAGAAAATTGTCATTCCACTGACTCCAAGGCAGTCCTTAAATTAGGGCAAGCCGGACTGCTATTACCCTTGACCAGCTCAGGTTTGCCGCTTGAATTTGTCCCGAATATGTTGTATTAAACCTATTCGGTATCTACGGAAAACTTGACCAAATCCGTTAATTGGTTCCTTGAACGATAGCATGACTGTAAACTCAGTTTTGATATTGAAAAAGTTGAGCGTTTCCGCAACAAAGCAGACTACTACACAGAAATTTTGTTGCCTGCTAGCCTTTTTGTTTTATGGACAGCCAGATGTTTAAATCGATTAGGCATTTTCTGCTGTTCCTTTGGTAAAAATAATGGCTAACTAAATGATAGTGTTTCTTTTAGTGCTGTAAGTTCGCGTGTATAGCGTGCTTACCGACAAGTCTCTCAATGCGGCCAGTGCTTCAAACTCCTCACAAAGTGCAGCCAGTTCTAGAGGCGCCCAATCGGAAACAAAGTCGCGTAGAACACGTGCATGATCACAGGCTTTTGATGAACGTCGACGACGTATGAATTTCCGTTTAAGTGTCGCAAAGCCAGTCACTCGTTTCCGTCTCTGGTCGCGATGTGCGTAGTGCGCTCCGCCAAGAGCAGCATTGGCACTGCCGCCTGGTCCACCACCACTTCCTGTGGCACCCGCAGTCGTCAAGCCAGCCGTACTTTGTGGCATCATCACCGACAAGTTGCCAAGTGAGTTACCGCCACTACTTCCCGGACCGCCCGAGGCTGTGGCCATAGGATAGCTCCCGCTGGAAGTGTTTGCCCCCATGGCTAGTTAAAGGATTATGTGAGTACGGTGAACGCAAGCAGCTTTTTTGCGTATAAATAACGGCACGATAGAGATCCACCACCACTATTCAGGGCAATCTTCTCCTTACGCACCCCATTTAATTATCGCACTTTCATGTTCGACCCTTTTATTTTTCGTTACTGGTGGTCCTCGTTACATAGTTAGAATGTTTTATGTTCTGCAAATAGACAAAATAAAACCTTAATTACTTCAATTTAAATGATTTCAAATCTTTTGAGACATTTACAAGCACAAACTGTTAAGGTGATAGTTGAAATGGTTTAAAGGGTGTTTTTTTGGCAGCTTTCTTTTCGGCAACATTGTTTTTTGCAGATCAGCTCTTTTCGTATCACATGTTACCGTCAAACATGTTCAGTTTGGTCTATAATTTAGCCTCGAGTCGACTTACACACGACTAGCGCTTGCAGATTACTAAATTTTATTATCAAAAATTCCTGCTCGGTTAGGTGACCCTTTGAGGCTATTCGGAATCTTGTGTATAAGATTCAAACCCAATTTACATTATTATACCATTGCAGAGGGTATATTGAAATTGTGCAGATGTTTGTAACGCATAGAAGAAGCATTTCCGACCACATAAAGTATATATATTCTTGATCAGCATGACAAGGTTAATCGATATAGCCATGTCCGTCTGTTTCTATGCTATCTCCTCCATCAGTTTTAAAGCTATCTTCTGGTCCAAATACGCTGCACATTCGTCGGAGCCGGCCGGATCGGATGACTATAACATATAGCTGAAATAGGAACGATCGGTCGAAAAACTAGTTTTAGTGAGAAAAACTTTTTTGTTTTTAATGCAAACGTCTCCAAACTCCGTATTTAATAGTTTTTAATGCTTCTCCATAATTCTGCCAAATTTGGTCGAAATCGGACATCTATATGGCATAGCTGTCATACAAAAGTACAGTCAGAAAAGTAGTCTTATTGGGAAAAACTTGTTTGTTATCAGTGGACATGTCCTTCAAATTAGTTAAAAAAAACGTGCTGCAAGGGTATACAAACTTCGGTCGAGCCGAAGTTAACTTTCCCCTTATTTTTGGACATTAACCACTAACTTGCATACGTAGAGTGCGGATAGAGGAAATTTCGCAGCTGTATCCCCCAGTATTGTTAAAGACCGTGAATTATCGATTCGGTGCCGTTCGCAGCAATTGGGTTTTTGTTACTCCACCACGGGGAAAATTTTGCGTAAGGATTTGGGTATAAAGCCTTTTAAAATACAGCTGGTGCAAGAATTGAAGCCACACGACCTACCACAACGGCTTACTTTTGGTGAGTATGCGCTGACAAAGTTCGGTGAAGATCCAGATTTTTATCAGTTATTTATCAGCATTGCAAGCACTGCCAATGCAACCCGAAAAATTCACTGTTTGGTGTGGATTATGGGTCGGTGGCATCATTGGACCGTACTTTATATAAAATAACAAATTCAGGAATTTAATTGTGAATGGATAGCGCTACCGTCCGATGGTTATACAGCATGCGAAACAATGGCCCAAGAGGCGAGTTCGGTGTACAGTTTATTTCACATTTGGGGCCGACCAATTACCCGCCTAGATCGTGCGATATAACGCCCTTAGAATATTTTTGGTGGGCTATGCTAAGGCTCATGTCTATTGCGACAAGCCCAATATAATTGACGCACTGGAAGCCATTATTGAAGAATTTTTTCGTTACATACCGGCCGATAAGTTGGAGAAAGTATAAGGAAATTGGACCCAGGGTTTGAACCATTTGAGGCGGAACCGCGATCATCTTTAAAAAGTATATTTTAAAGATCGTTCTATCGACTCAGATAAAGATATGATAAACTTTTCTGAATTTTATGTATTTTTTTAATCAAATTCGAAAGCTGGTAAAAAAATTACACTTTGTTTTTAATATTTGACATTGCATCCTCTGGGTGTTACATTTGGACAAACCCAATATGCTGAGTACCTTTGGCAGAGTATGAAAAAATTATCTTCTTGATGCTTTTATTGAGACAAAACCTTGACCCACATTTAAGAAGCTACTTTCTCACAAATCTTCAAAATCATAATCATGTGTTCTATATGTACACATTGACTAATAAACGTACATGTTTGTTTGTAGTTGTATGAGGGTTGGACACAGGATTCATACATATATGTATGTAAGCTGAAAATCTGCTACATATTTGCATATGTGTATTTGAATATACATATGTATGTACATATAGGTGGGTGCTTTCATACCACCGAAGCACATATGGAGATGGACATAACTATGTATGTACAATAAAAAACAATACATGATAGGTCAAATTAAATAGTTTTACATATACAAGTATATAAATAGGTGTTTTCAATAAATATTTTTGCATTTGTATGTAGTGTGCACTCATAATCACAGCTGTAGCTAGCATATATTTAATAATTTGCGCATTAAAAATATACATACATTTGTAAATATTTTTACACATAAACATACATTTGTGTATATAAATTCATTTGTATGCAAATCAGATTTATGTCACTGATGTTCGTTGATACAATTGCATGTGTGTATGTATGTACAAGCATATGAATGACCGCAGAAGAATACCAACAAATCTAAACGAATAAATGATTGTCAATTCAATATTTCTTCACTATATAATATGTATGTGATTGTAGCGTTCCAAACAATATTGGCAAATCATTAAAATGAGTGCAACATTTACCACACAGTCATATATACATACATATTTGCATGCACAGCTTTTTCTTTTATAATATTCATGTATGGAAAGGACCGAGAAGTCACATGCACTTGTATTCTTTTATGTATATCTTGGTAGTTTTATAAGCATAAACAGTACATTCACATTGCCAAAATTTCTATGGAACATACAAACTAATTTGATCAATGTATACACATAACACACACATACATATGTATGTATTTAGTAACAACATACATACATGCGCGCGGGCACTGGCAAAATAACAAATTTATGTTCATCTGTATATTGGTGTCGATTGTATTTTGCATCTGAGACAAATCACTTGTAATTTACACCACTCACATTTTGACACGTATGTATTCTTTAAATTATCGAATTTATTTTGCAATTCGTGTCTTTATATTTACATGAAAAAATAGTTTTCACCAAATTAGTGTGCCCATCTTAGACGATGGGTTCAGCAAGACTAGGGCTGCGTGCAACTCTATCGAATGTCGAATGGTTGATGAGTTCCGTAATAGCTGATTTCCACCTCTGTGCGTTTTGGCAGAACTTATCGACTAGTTCCCATAAGTGTTAACACTTCCACGTCCACAATATTATTATTATCTTGTGCCATAAACATAAGTATCCATGTACTTGTAGCACTAAGATGTCAAATAAAAAACAACAACAACAATAGCTGATCCGGTCTGTTTGATAATCACATTATTGTGAACATATACTACGTTTATGCTTGCAAAAAAGCATGGTGTCAGATCAGATTTTTCCAAAAAAAATTCAAGCATAAACACAAAATCATTATTTTTTGCTACACTCGAATTTTGACCATGTTTTTTTGAGAGAACCCATGATTTCTTATACAGGTGGCAACTCACTGCAGAAATATTGTGCTTTGTATATGACAGCATAAACTGGCGCATTTTAAGAAGCGGGATTTGCTAGCATAAACGTAGTAACAGGTGATATTATATTATCAGGAATAAGGGGTGACACCGATGTAAGATTTTCAAAACAATTTTTTGTTTTATTGTCTCTAAAATTAGCTCAACTCGTCTAGAAAACGTTTATGCGTAACCGAAATTTACATTTTTTTAAAGGGCCTCCGGCCGCCCCGCAGCGACTACCTGCTACCGCATAGTGGTCGGTCTTGTATGGAATCAGCGGCCAAAAATACTTTCACTGCCTATATCAAAGTGAAATTTTTTCTGAGCTTTTTAATACTATAATAAGTTATAAACAAAAATATGAACAGAAATAAAACTCTCCAAACCCCTCTCCCACTTGCCACGTCGTCTCCCGCGCGTTGGAAAATAATTTGTAGAACACCCAAAATCTTTTGTTTGGCTTTTGACTAATTTATTAAAATAACAAAATTTAGGAGAATTTAATTGTAATGATATGATAATGATGATAACGATTTACAATTTATCAAAAATAGTAAAAGTTAAAAAAGTTGATATGAAAAAAAAATGTTATGATTCAAGTATTTAAATCAAAAACAGATTTTTGTAAAATTTTTTTTTTTTATATTTGCAAGGTCATTTTCGTTGGCCAGTGATAAAAGGATTTAAGCTCAAAAGTAATCGGTTGAACAAGTCCTGATTTGTAGCGACACGAGAGTTCGTTCGTGTATGACGGAGTCGATACATCTTAACGTCCTTATTCCTTGACTCAGCAGCTTCTTCTGAGAGCTCTCCAATTGAAACTAGTGCACTTTGGATAACATCGGGAGCGTGAATTAAAATTTTTTGGACTGACGGAGGAAGATAATACCAAGAGTACTAGGATGTTAGTTCTCTTGCAGTACTCTTGCAGACTTAGAAAACATTAACTATTAACAAAGAAGTTTCACATGAGGGCGAGACGGGGATGAAAACTTTTTCTTTAACTTAAATCAACATAAATATTGAAAAAGTCACTACTCAACAGGTCACTGGTAAAACATTAATTTTAAGCAATAGGTCAACTTATTAATACACACAAATCACTTAGTTATATAGTCGTTACCTTTTTTTCAATATTCATTATAATTTATGGCGATTAAACGCAATTTAATATTACAATTGAATTATTTTTATGAGAGATAAACTTAAAGCTCCGTTCACTGCACAGTCCGCGTGTCTTTATTGTCTCCCTTTTCACGCTATTCGTAGCGCGTACGAATGGGATAGAGCGAAAATGAATTTACCGTATGTTTTATTGTTCTTATAATAAATAGTTTTGATAAATACAGTGGCATATTTTAGACTTTATGTTTTTTATTTTTGGCCTATGAAATCGACCACTGTGGACCGGTACATATTTGCTGGGAATATACTTACCTTTCGGGGAGTTAAGTTCTCAATGGCCCTCACAGATGTAGATGTGATGTAATTCAGACTTTTTCGAAGCATTTCTAAGCAAAAATACACTAGTACATGTGCGTGGAGCGTCAACACATGTGCTAAAACAGCTAGTTTCTTGTTTACAATCGGCATCACTGTACGTACTTTCAATAATGGTCTCACTGGTATCCAGCACATTAGGAACATGCTATTGGTGTCCAGACTTACAGCTTTTGCATGGAATCCGATGCGAAGCGCATCCAACACTCCGAGTGCTCCCTGACCGATGCTGCGAAAACGGCGCGCTCGAGCATTAAATCGTCATAAAAAATATCTGGAATCTGGAGTATTCTAAATTGGAAGGGCAGCTGTATTGTCCTGCGGTTGCAGACTAATCGTAGGAGTTTTTTTGAGCGAGGCTTTTTATACCACATTATATTATATACCACATGATGAAACTTAGAGCGCGTTTTTCTTGAAACACGTTTTCGGAAATCGGCTCACACAGAAACTCGAGCAATTTTCAAAATTTTTGCTTCCATTTTTGGCTACATCTTATGGATGCCAAAACGAAGTGAAAATCGTACGGAATTTTCGATAAATTGATTAGGATATTTTTATTTACCCCATACGTGTCGTTTTTTTGGACCGAAAGTCGAGCTTTTTTTTTTTCAAATTTTTACACAAAAATAAATCTTTTTAATATAACGTCACTCACTAGCTATACTTACGTAGATTTAGTAGATTTTTTTCTTCTTTCCTTTGGTCCAAATTTACACCAGTTTTCTGTGAGTCGCAGAGTGCCTTTTCAAAAACGATCCATTAAAAAAATTGGATTAGTTCAATGAATGTACACTTAATGTCATTCCAAACTGCCGTTCGCTTATTTAAATCTTTCCGGGGAAAAAAAATTCAACGAAAATCTCACGAAAATTACGAGTTACAGTGGTGTTACCCCTTAATTGATGAATACCAACAATTGCACCTATTATTGCGTGTGTGCGGAGAGCAGCGTTGCGAGCAAAGAGTCTCATCCTCGTCACATTTGGGCATAGGTAAGTTTATGTCTAAACTTGTGCCCTTATTTATTTTATAGATCCTGTTACTTTTTTGATAGAAATACAGACCGATTCTGAGGAAGTGATTTCCTGGGCTATTCGTGTTGCAACACCACTGGGCAAGCAGACCTTTGCTATTTTTACGCTGCTGATATTTTATATGTTTATATCGTAATGTGGACGCAATTGTAGTAGAAACGCCCCATAAATCACTAGTAAGAGCTAGAACGCGTTCACTAGTCAGCTTCTAGAAGCAGCGAATATGTGCTTTTGAGCGTTTCCAGTTTTCCACATTAGTGCTGGGTAGTTTATGAGTGAGTGAACAAAATTAAGATGTTCACCAAACTGAACAAGTGAACATGTTCTTCTCAAATGTTCTTTAATGTTCAGTCGGTGCTGTTAAGTAACGCAGTGAGATTTTCAGCGTGTTGTTTAATGGCTTGCTCAATGATTTGTTCAGCAACTTGATCGGTGGGTTAATCAGCGGGTTGCTCTGTTACTGTTTAGTATCATGCTTCATGACCAGCAGGAAAACGGATCTTACCGCTTTAAAAAATAAAATCAAACTATAGTTTTGTTTTGCTGGTAATGAAACATGTTACTCAGAAGATTAATTGCCAAATTTTGGTGAAGCCTGCTGATACGCAAATAGTCGATGTTGTTCTAAGGAAGTAGCTTGTACAAAAATGCCCATAGTCCACGAACTAAAACTTCGTTGGTAAAACTGAAAACGTAGTTCGGTCTATTTTTATCTCTAGTCTATGGTCTATAAGATATGAATAATGGGTGTGGTCAAATATGGTAATCCATATTGTGATTTTCTTTCATGTTCATCTCTTAAAGACACATTTTATTGGTCCGTATCTCAATAAATTTATAGTCTTAGATATTAGAAATTAGGAATCTTTTTAAGTGTCGAGCTGTGTTATGGTACCTTAATTGTTTATTTTATTATTATTGTAACATAAATAGAGAAACAAACAGGCTTCGATATTTAGGACAAATCAAGCAGACTTTATGGCAAACAGGAATCGTATTACTTATTTTGATCTCTGAATCCGTAGAATTTCATACATTCCTTTCTGTTACTTACAGTTTTGTTTCTATCTTATGACTTTCATCCGATTTAGTGATACGAGCGCAGGCCAGTGGCACAGTGGGATCAGTACGGTAAAACTAAGAGAATTAAGTGTAAACCAGTTAAAGAACGAGTTGGCTGAGCGAGACTTACAAAACAAGTAGGTATAGAACAGATCACTGGTGTGGGCGTGAAGTCAGTTGGATTCCTGGTAGAGCGAGAGGCGAAACCGGAGGAAATAGCAAGGCGGCCAGGGGCTGAGTAGCAACGAGCGACCGAGAAAGAGATAGCAAGGCAACCTGTGGTTGTGGAAATTGGTACCGTGCCGGAGGAGAAAGACCCGGGATTGCAAGTAATGAAATGTTGGAAGAATTGCGTATTTTGCTTGAGAAGCAAGATAAGACAGAAAACCTATGGTCGAATATCTCTGAGAATGAATTGGGGCTGAATTTGTGCGAAGTTGACAAGAGCGTCAGCTGGGGCGGAGTGTTCCATTGACTGTAGCAGCGAGTGAAGCTAAGTTTGCTGCCCACAACTTCGACGGGAGAATCGATGGATTAATAGGGACAAACCGGCCGCCTGTCTATAACAACAATAAATAAATAAATAAATAAAAAACCGGCCGCCTGTATTTGAAAAGCCATTTCGCTGACAATAAGACAAAACAGAAACGTTTTTCGCCTTAAAATGGGCACAGGAACGTCGCAGTTACACATTGTCTTGATCTAAATTACAGAGAGCAATGTTACTGGGAAACGCTACAGGAATTTGGGGCACATCGACTTTCGCATCTTGCACCAGCAGACTTTGTAGAGAGCTACAAGTTCATCGCATTAGTCGACGACATCCGAGACTGGGCGACACTGCGAGCCTTATACAAAGACAAACGCTTAGGGCTAGGTTAAGATGGCTAGCGACAATAAATTGTCCCTTCTCTTAGTCCAAGATAGGCCGATACCAAATATGTAACATTTATTTAGTTTATAAATCAGTTATTATTAGAAATTTGGCACGAACAGTTAAATAAGTGAATACATTGATGTTTGAAAATGAGTTTCACAAATTAGTTTGAATATAAAACGAGAGTTCAACTTAACAACTGGGAGTTCTTTTAGACGACGTTATGGATAACAACTTTCAACTAAAGACATTTTTTTTATATATAAAGAAAAAAAAGATTCGCGGAACTTAATCCGATTACAAATTTTTATGAGGTCGAAGAAGACTGGAACGGGGACAGTCAAGAAGAGCCTGTTGTTGCTGGACGAGGAGGGACTGTATGTCCTGTTGCTGTAGATAGAGAGGCTGATGGCGCTGTGCTTGCCGAGTCTGCTGGAATGGAACGGACTCTTGTGGTTCCCGGAGGGCAGATTGCTGGTGAAGTGGAGGCTTTTGGTGAATGTGTTTGCTAGGGTGACTGTGGGTCTTGCTCTTAGAAGACTCCTGTAGAGTGGGCCAATCGGTTTGGTCAAGTGGACCGTGACTGGGCTGAGGTGTCCAGGGATTCAATTGAGAGACCTGAGGAGCGTCTTGCCGGTCGTTATGCAAAATTCTTGGACCATTACAAGAGACAGTTGGAGGATTCAGGCAGCTGGCATCGTTAGAAAGTCGACGTTCTTGGACTAACTGTTGGTAGACTATGCAGCCTTTGTAATTGGCAGAGTGTTTGGAGCCGCAGTTGGCGCACATAAAATCTTGTTCTTCGGTAATCGGACATGAAGCTTTGTCAGCGGACACATCTAACAGGAAGAGAGCAGTATGCCTTGGTGTGACCAAATTGTTGGCATCGGAAGCATCGTGGAGAGTCGTGACGGCGATGGGGTACCTCGATGGCAACGACTTGATTGAGAATGACCTTGAGTTCAAAGACCTTTAGATTGTTGTCAGCTGGTTCAAGCTCAAGAAAGAAGACATTGAGCTTCGAGTTGTCAATACGGCTGGTAGCGCTATGGATATTTCTCACCTTGTGTCCAAGTTCTTAAAAGGCAGACTTGATCCTTGCTGGTTCAGTAGTGTGATGAAGGTCTCGAATAACAGCCCGAAATGATCGTTCCTCTTTTGGTTGCCAAGAATTGTAGGGTACGTGCATTCGCTGAAACATGGCCTGGAGTTCTTTGTATGCTGAGATTTCAAAATCTTGGAGACGAACTGTAGAGGCAGAAACCACTTTTAGTTTGAAATTACTGGTGACCGGTCGAACCTTTGTCTCAAGACCGTGAATTATGATGACTCCCTGTATGATAAATGGTGGTGGTCGGTGGGCAATTGGTGCACCCACAGAAGCATTAGCATCGGATACACCACGACCTTTATTTTGATTAGAGTTAGGTTGTGTATTGTCAGCTTCCTGATATGTGACTGACATAGCGTCCTGATCAGAGGCTGGGTCTTCTTCCATTTCAGATTCATCGCTAGGGTCACTTAGAGCAGAGAAAGCGTTATTGGTGCCTCTGTACAGGCTGAAACGGTGGGTGGAGCCTTTGGTGGTAGATGGTTGCTCTATAGAGGACTTTTTTACATTTTGTTTTTGCGTTTTACGATAACGCTCTGGTGATCCATCACTTGATTGTTTGCGTTTGAATTTACTTCGGGCTTGGATGAAGGTGTTAAAGGCTGGAACAGCAGCAGTTTGTGGCAGATGACCCATTTTATTCCGCTTACGTAGTATTTCAATGTCCTTAAGACGGGCCTCTGAAACAAGTGAGTTGTCGAACCAGTTATCACTTGAGAATGGCGAGGTACCGGTGGGATTAGCATGTATAAGGTTACCACCTCACACTCGGCCATCCTGCTCTGTCCCAGATGATAATCCTGCTTCGTCTTCTTCCTCGCCTTGGTCATAGCCCAAAAACCGCCACAGCTTCCTTTATTCGGTTCGATATTTTTCAAAAGTTAAACATTTATTGGAAAGGTTGGTTTATGTCATTTATTTATGAAAAACAATTTCGGTTAAATGAACACCACGGCTGACTTGGCAGTACACCATTCGATCCACCTAGTTTTTGAGAACATTTTCAATTGTTTCGGCACGTATGTCAGCAATAGCAACTCGAATCTCGCTCTTCAACTCATCCATTGTTTAAGGATTGTTTGCATAACATTTGTCCTTGACAGCTTCACAGATCACAGCTTCTTGGCGGCCAATTCACATCTCCATATTTGCTGATTATTCGATTTTCGAAGATAAGGCGCAGATGACGATTCGGATGGTCAATTGGCTTTAGCTGCTGCACCAAATGAACTTTAAGTGGCTTCATGTCAAGGTCTTTATGCAAAATTCGCATGAAAGAAGTACGCGAAATATCCAATGAGATCGATGGCGAGTTTCACGAGCTCGATTCCCGAATTGATCCACAAATTGAGTTTCGGAACATTATTTTTTGGTTAAATGTTTTTTTCCAAATTACGCACACTTTGAGTCGAGGACTCTCTTTTCAATATTTCTCAACTTTCTTCAAGCGAAAAGCAACCCATTTCAAAGTTTTTACTTAATATTAGTCGCTTTCCGAATGACATTTGATGTTTTTAAAGTCAAATTATAAATAGTTCAAATTCCAAACACTCGATGGACCTCTCTGTATAATCAGCAAGTCTGATTTGGACCCTGGAGCTGAGCTGCTTTTCTCATGTCGTATTTTTCATTTCTATTTACTTTAGTTACTTACTAACAACTTCTTACCATTTACAAATTGAGTAACTTTAATGGCTACTAGATCAGCTAGTTGGTAACCATAATGACTCTTCCGCTTTTTGTCGTAGTTACGCTTGTAGGATTCTTGTGCTTTATCGATGTGGACTCTAGCTTCTACTCTTATTTTGTTGCGTCTGTCTGTCAACAGCTCTTCTTAAGAATCTTCACCATTTCAACATCGGATTTGTTTCGCATTTTGATGCCGAACATTATTTCGAATGGGGAAAAATTCGTTGATGAATGAACGTGCGGATTGATTTAAATGATGATTTATACCATTTTGATGGTTCCACTGCGGACGTCTTTGCCAGTAGTGCCAGAATTACTCTATTCACCCTTTCAATCTGCCCACAGCCTCTCGGATTTTATTATTTTCAGCACAAAACTCCTTTAACTGCTTTGATGTGAAGGCCGCTCCTTTGTCGCTAACAATAGATTGAGGACCTCCAAAGATTGCTACCCACGAACTGATATGATTGATGACCTCTTGCGTGTCCGTCGACTTAAAAGGATATAACCAGGTGTATTTGGAAACCCGTCAATAACAGCAAAAATTTGTTTGTACTCTTTCGCCGTTATATCCAAAGATTCTAGATGTTCAACATGAAGTGTGGTCAGCGGCTTGCATCTTTTATCGATAAGGTGTAAAAAATACTCCTGCTTACCCAGCTTTCTGTTGTGTGTTATACACTCGATACAAGTATGGTTTTTGTAACGGAACTACACTATTCCCTAGAGGCTACGCCGGCTGGCTCAATGGATCCCAGGGGGCGGTCCCATCCCTAAGCCCTGTAGTCCATTGAGCCAGCCGGCGTAGCCCCTAGGGAATAGTTTAGTTCCGTTACAATATGGCGCCCAATCAGAAAGCAAAACACGGCTGCAAGGCCGTGATGAGTGATCTGAAAAACAAATAAAATTATATGTATTGTGGTAGGCCAAAAAAAAAAAAATAAAAAAAAAAATTATATTTCAGTCGAAAAGGCTTCTACAAACCCTCTCCTGGCCAAGAAATCAATCCATCTGATGTCTTATGAGGCACACAAAGTGACCCATAATCGCGCAGCTCTGGGAATTGGTTTTTAAGCAAAGAGAGTGGCAAAGTAGCATACGTTTAAATGAGTCTGTAGTTTAGAATAGTACAATTTCGCTAAAAGGTTCCGGTATGACACCACCTTCAAAGGAAAGGATGAGTTTGCGACCAAGAGCCTGGTGGCATTAGTGATTATGTACGAATCTGTAATGCAAAGAATGTGTTATTAGAGTAGCTTCTGTAGATGTGTTTTTGTTCTTACCATTTGTCCTGCTTTTCATATCATGTTTGAGTGGATCCGAGATGACCTTTGTTCCCAAAGGGATGCATGCTGGTGACCCAGATGATATAGGATCATTCTGCGATGCATCAGCTGCACATCACGACCAGGAAAATGTGGTGCCTGAAGCAGGGTTAAGTAGAATCATAGAGATCTCTTGGATGCCGTCCACCAATTAAGTTGACGGATTGAGCATCTGATAGATACTCATTATTCATGACCTTGTCCTAAAGAAATTTCCAGAGAAGTGCGTAGAAAAGGTGCTGGCGAAGTAGTCCATGGCTGGAGGGTGGGTCTTCCTTCCCCCATATTTATATGAACAAATCTAAAACAAAATCAAAGAAGGATAGAAAATTAGTTATTAATGTTTGTCTTGAGATAAGTTGGGAGCGTTGAATTGTTGCTAGGTGTCGTATTCAGTAAGGAAAAGTATTAAGTAGTAATTAATTATCAAGGATTATCGAGTAGTGTGTGAAGGATGCCTGGTGACGAAAGAGAAGACGAGCTATCAGGGCAAGGCCATCAGCAGCTTAGTTCGAAAGGTCCTACTATAGATGCAGACTTATGGGAAATGGATGGTGAAGGGGCTGCAGCATTGGCACCGGCATTGATGGCTGGAGGGTTGGTTAGGACTCCAATGAACTTTATGAAAGTCCAGCAGAAAGAGGAGGAGCAACAACGCACAGCTGCATTAAATCATCGCCATGAACAACAGCAGAAACGAAGGCAGCTGGAACTTCCAAAGCCAACTTTAGGCTCGCCTGAAGGGCCGGCCATCAATGCAGCAATTGCCCAAGCACATCAAACGCATAGGCATGCTATGGACGCCAACATTAGTGAAGCGTTACGCGAATAGTTCCGGCAAGGGTTCATTGAGATGATGAAAATGGTCAATGATGCAATTAGACCAATGGGCATCCAGCTCCCACCGCAGAATGGTAATGAACAAGAAGTTTGGCCCGATCGGGAATCGAGTTTGAATGCGACGCGCCACCGAGGGGCGATTCCAAAAGAGTTCCGACAAGCGGAGAGATTACACCAAGTTCCTGCAAATCCACCGATGGTGCCACGGAAACCAAAAAGAAGGTATGATAGCCCTATCTCGAGCAGTCCAGTGAATTGTACGGATCCAGTACCCGGACAGTGGCGGAATCCCAACCTGCGTGGGCGGAGAATAGAGGACAGCATGGCAGGGTTGAAACAGTACGAAAACTTGGACTATTGGAGGAACGCCCCATCCACATCATGGATCAGAGTTGAGCGTTAGAATTTGTCATTCGACTGGGATGAGTCTAAAACGTCCCTAGAAGACTTTGTCTTTCGGTTGCAGTTTCTGCAGCAACAATACCAATGTCTGTGGCATGATATAATACGCAGCTTTCATGTGCTGCTGACCGGGCGGGCCCGTGAGTGGTATTGGGTCCACGTCAGAGAATCCACGATTAACAACTGGGCGCAGCTGTGAAAGGCTTTGCTGGCACGATTCCGTGGGCATCAGACGGATCATGACAAGCTGCACGAGATACTGCAACAGGAACAGCATACTAGAGAAGCCTGCTGGCCTCGCGTTTGAAGAAGCCTTTGGGTGAACGGGCTATGGTAAAAGTGATCAAGAAGGGCCTGAGGAAAAATATTGCCCGTTACGTTTACGCCTTAGATGTATACACCGTGGGCGACTTAAAGACGAGTGCATCGAGGTCGAGAAGTCATTCGGGCGGCGAAGCAGGATTGGGCAGCAGCTCAGGTATCATTCTGGAGAAGGGCCAACACTGAACGAGGTTACCATTCCATCGCATGGAGAAGATTACATCTCAGAGGATTTGGAAGAAGTTCGAATTGCCAGACCCCATTCGAAACTGATGTGCTGGAATTGTAGGAAGCCAGACCACGTATTTAGAGATTGCCTGTCGAGGGAGCGGAAAATCTTTTGCTATAAATGTCCTTCAGTCCTCAATGCGTGAAAATGCTCGAGCGAGCGCATGGAGAGCGGCAGGAGCGCGTTCGGAGTCGACAGCCGTGACGAAATAGAGTATAAAAAGGAAAATAAGTTTGTAGAGTATAAGAATAGTAAAATAAAAGTATATAATCACAAACAAATAAAAAACTTACCTTACGAAAAGCGTCTGCGTGCGTATAAAGAGGCCCGAAATCGGATTTTTGGGGAGCTCCAACTGGATGGAATGCGGATGCTTACCCGTCGGCGTAAGAAGACGCGGGAACGGTTTAGGAAGCGAAAAGCGACGAGAGAGATGGTCATGTAGACCAGCGCGTTTTCGCAGAGGTTGAACTGGCAGGACATAGGATGACGGGTCTGCTAGATACTGGAGCGTCATTGAGCATGCTTGGGAGTGGATGCCGCGAGCTTGTGGATAGGCTGGGGATCGTTGTACAACCGTATGCGTCAGTTGTTAAAGCTGCCGGTGGAGCAGATCGGGCAATCATTGGCCGAGTTGACGTTCCTGTGAAGTATGGAGGAATGGAGAAAATTGTCACATTGTATTTAAGTCCGTACTTACAGCTGGAGATGTACTTAGGCATTGATTTCTGGAGGATATTTGATCTCGCTCCACAAGTGCTCGGATCAACTGTCAAATGACGCCAAAGACGTAGAGTACTACAGAGATGACGATGTGGAAAATTCTAGTCCGGAAATGTGGAGCCTGCAAGAAGAACAGAGAGAGGTGTTGAAAATAGTTAAAAACGAGTTTCTGACCTTTGAATGCTCGGGTCTGGGCCAGACGCAGCTGCTGAAACATAAAATTCAGTCGTTGGAGGGCACGGAGCCGATTAAAGAAAGATATTACCCTCAGCCAAGCAAGAGGTGGTTTGGACAGAGGTCGATAAAATGCTCCAATTGGGTGTCTTTGAGGAGAGCGACAGCCCATGGAGCAATCGGACAACGGTGGTTATGAGGCCAGGGAAGAATAGATTCTGCTTGGATGCGCGCAGACTTAACAAGGTCACAATCAAGGATGCCTATCCGTTGCCTTGCACCGATGGTATACTGTCCCGTATTGACCAATCGCACTACATCTCTAGTGTGGACTTGAAGTTTGCGTTTTGGCAAGTAGAGCTGGAGGAAAAAAGTAAGGCGTATACTGCTTTCACAGTACCGGGACGTCCTTTATATCAATTCCGGTACATGCCGTTCGGACTGTGTAATGCGGCGCAACAGCTCTGCCGCCTCATGGACAAAGTGATACCGCCGGCGTTGAGGTCCAATGTCTTTGTTTACCTGGATGACCTCCTCATCATTTCGGAGGATTTTGAAACGCACGTGAAGTACTTGAAACTGGTAGCGGAGTGTTAAAAGAAGACAAATCTAACGATTGGCCTTAATAAATCCAATTTTTGTTTTAAAAGTCTAAAGTATTTGGGGTTTATTGTCGGGGGCGGTATGCTACGCCCTGACCCGGATGGAGTGTTGGCCGAGATATGCCTGTTCCAAAATCGGTCAAAGAGGTGCAAAGCTTTTTGGGAACGGCTGGATGGTACCGGCGATTCATCAAAATCTTCGCTGAGATTTCCGTTCCGCTGACAGATGCCTTAAAGAAACGAAATGGTTAATTTAGTCTCAGTGACGATGCCATTGAAGCTGTCAAAAAACTAAAGCATGCACTTACCACTGCCCCAGTGCTCGTCCATGCGGATTTTGGGAGAAGGTTTTTCGTCCAATGCGATGCGTCGCAGTTCGGAGTTGGAGCGGTATTATTCCAGGTGGATGATGAGCAACAGGAGAGACCGATAGCATTTTTCTCTGCAAAATTAAATAAACACCAAATTAATTACACAGTGACAGAGAAAGAGTGTCTCGCGGCGATTCTTGCTATCCCGAAATTTAGGCCATACATCGAAATGATGCCGTTCACTGTAGTGACGGATCATGCCAGTTTGCAGTGGCTGATGACGCTTATAAATCTGAGCGGAAGATTAGCCAGGTGGTCACTACAGCTGCAGGCGTACGACTTCAAAATTGAGTACAAGAAAGGATCGGAAAATATAGTAGCCGATACCCTGTCCAGGATCGTGGAGGAACTGCAGATTTCACCTGAGTCACTATTGGGATTTCAAACCCTTGAATTCGAGTCCGCAGAATATAAGACGTTGGTAGAAGATGTGCAAAGCCAGCAGGAGAAGTTGCCTGATCTGAAGGTGCACGATGGATTGGTCTTTAAGCGCGTCAGTCGGGACGACATAGCGGCTGAAATGGAGGGAGCAATCTGGAAGCTGTGGGTGCCAGAGCAATTAACTGCTGGAATGATTCACAAAGCTCATGCGGAGGAGACGTCAGCACACGGAGGCGTAGCCAAAACGTTGCGTAGACAATTTTATTGGCCTGGCATGGCAGTGCAAGTCCGGAGTTTCATCAGGCGATGCGAAACGTGCAAAGAGACAAAGGCGCAAAATTTCAGGATGCATGTAGGAATCGGAGAGGAGGTTTGCACTGACCGGCCTTTCCAAAAGCTCTACATAGATTTTTTGGGAAAGTACCCTCGTTCCAAAAGTGGCCATGCTTGGATATTTGTTGTGGTTGACCACTTTTCCAAATTTACGTTCTCGAAGGCGATGAGGGATGCCAATGCCAAGAATGTCGTGGATTTCCTAGTACACGAGATATTCTTTAAGTTCGGGGTGCCTGAAGTGATCCATTCCAACAATGGACGGCAATTTGTGTCGACTTCATTTCAATCCATGGTGGAATCCTTTGGGATTAATCATTTGAAAACTCCTATATACTCACCGCAAAGCAACGCTGCTGAACGGGTGAATCGGACGGTCCTTGCGGCGATAAGAACGTATTTAGAACAGGACCACAGAGAATGGGATGCATTCTTACCCGAGATTGAAGTGGCGATCAGAAAAACAGTACACGCAGCCACAGGGATGACCCCATTCTTTGCCGTCTTCGGCCAGCACATGTTTCTGAACGGCTCAAGCTACAAATTAGCCAGAAAGCTGAAGTCGTTGACTGAACATGAAGTGTCCGATTTGGAGGCGAAAGACAAGTTGGCAGTGATCCGGGAGAAGGTAAAGTAGAACCTGCACGCCGCATATGAACGGAGCAGTCAGAGATACGACCAGCGTGCACGAGTGTTGAAGCTAAGACCAGGGCAAGAGGTGTGGAGACGGAATTTCACATTAAGCAATTTCGGCAAGGCCTACAATGCGAAATTCGCCTGGAAGTTCGTGAAGAGCCTTGTCATCCGAACGGTGGGGAACAACGCCTATGAACTGGAGGATCTACAAGGTCGTGCGTTGGGAGTGTTCCATGCTAAAGATCTCCGAGGATGAAGTAGTGGTGCGAGTACTCCGACTGTACGGTCAGCGTGCTTGTTGGCAAATGCTGTAGCCTTCTTCGCCTGGCGGGGGTATTTGATAGTGGGTGTGGCCTTCGTTGGGCGCGGTGATGCTCAATAGCCGGCTGGTGATCTGTAAGAAGGGAGTTAATTCGATTAACGATATAAAGCAAAAATGCTCACGAAGCTTGTTCATTTGTTTAGTGTTTGTTTCCAATCTTCGTGGCGTTGTTGCATTTTTGTAGTGGGAAAAAAAGGGGTTAGGTATAAATAGGTAGATAATCGATAGATAAAGCGTAGGTATCGTCCAAATTACCACTAGGTGGCAACGTCATGATGACTGGGGAACAGTGCCGCCTCGGGGGAAAGCCGTTAGACTTGAAACCGATTCGGTCTTTCCTCTCACCCAGATTACATTGGAGTGCGCTGAGAACGGTCAATGACCCGATCAGCAACGACATTGATGTAGGTCAGGGACAGGGACAATTTGGGAAGCGGAACAAGGGAATAAAGGGAGGCACCGGACGTTGGCAAGGGCACAGACAGAGCAAATCATTGGTGTGGACCGGTGTTCAACAAAAACTTCTTATGTAAAAGTCTCATCTTCCGTGAAGACATTTCCTCACCTCATTGAAAGAGTGTTGTGAGCAAAAATACAAAAAAAATTATTTATAAAAAGCAAAAAATCAAGCCGTCGAATCAACCCTGGCCATAAATGGGATTTGGCGGATTGCACCTGTGAATTCAAGCATCTTGAAGCATCTTTGAAGCAGCAAGAAAGCAGAACGGGAAAGGCAGAACAAAAATAAGTGAGTGTGTTCCGAAGCGAGCCGACCCCGGCGAGAAATTCCGGGTTGAGTCGACAAAGGGCAACAAAAATTGTATCACCACAAGCCTCTGTCCAGCGAGCGAGGAAAAGATACAAGCAGTTATTTTTATTTAATTTTTATTGAAATATAAATAGCAAAAAGAAAAACACTTACACTTACTAAGAAAAAGATATATAATTATTAACAATACATACCTATATATGTGACGGCTGACTGAAATTTACGATTATACAAAAAAAGGGAGGGGGACGTAGTTCCGAATTAGTACTAATTTTGGGTTAAAATTAAAATATAAAAACAATAGAATTTCCTTTCGGCCTTCCGCCTAAGCAACCCCATCCAACCTTTGTAAGTGTGCCACTCCCTATATGAAATTAAGTAATTATTCAGTTTTATAACAAACGTGTGTACGGCTGAGACTATGATTTACTTACTAAGAGAGCTCTTGAGGTAGGTTAAGGTAGACTTAAGACACTTTGCACCTATAAGGCGAGTGTCGGCACCGTATAAAAGAGGGGTTTATTCAAAAAAAAAAAGGAAACAAAAACAATAGTCGTATGTCGTGTATAATAATATGTACTAGGCTTAGCTACAAAATGTTCATTCGTAATAATATAGGTTTTTCGATTGTATGCGTTTAGAACAAATGATGTGCTAAGATTTTTTTGGGCGGGGAAGGAAGGTTAAGGTAGCCGCCGTGGACTGATCTGATCCCGATCGGAAGAGCCAGCATCATGGGCAGCTGGAGGATAGGTTCGCTGCAGGTAGGGTGGAAGCGCCAGGGTTCCGGTGTGGAACTCTACTCTGGAATTTTAGGGATTAGGTCTTTGTTTTTGCGTACTTCCTGTTAGTGGTGTGCGGAAATAGGTGTTTGTGTTAATGTAGGAGTGTTGTCGAACGAAGTAATTGTGCGGACTACAGGGCTTAGGGATGGGACCACCCCCTGGGATCCATTGAGCCAGCCGGCGTAGCCCCTAGGGAATAGTGTAGTTCCGTTACATTTTCTATACTCCCATGTGAACAAAATTGTGAATACTTTTGATAATTTCCTTCTGCATACACTTTGGTACTACTAGCAACTCAATCCCATCAACCTGCTTATAAATGAACTGATTTTTCGTCTTACAGTCTGCATAGGGGTCTTGCTTCAATATTTCTGAACCAGTTGTAAAATGTTCGCCTTTGCGTTGAGCCTTCAACATTTGATTATTTAGGCTTATTTACTAATGCTGCATAAAAAAGGAAGCCTAACAAAATTACAAAAGAAACTAATAACGACTCCGGCTCGGTGGGGGATTTTTATTTGCCGGTCCGGCCAGCTATGCCCCGATTCACAGCCTGTTGTAGTCAGAGTCTATATTAGAGCTAACAAAACCATTTAACAAATATACAGGTCTGTTCAGTTGTTCACTTACACTAAACTTTCTCTATTTCGATTTGGCCACTTGATCTGTTTTTCACAATTTGATAGAATTACTCGATTTGAATTCACATTGCTTGGAGCCTGTGAAATGAAAAGTAAATTCGTAAATTTTCATAAAATGCAATTAAAATGAAGCGAGATATTAAACAGTTATGTGTATTACAGGACCAATAATTTTTTGTATTTTGTTTGTTTTGCTAATCCAACTGATTAAGTTCAACGAGTTGTCAAAAAAAAAACAATTTGGAACTAAATCATTTGAATTGCAAGTTAAATGCAAATCGTTCGAATACCAGAACAGCCAACGCAAAATCGTTCGATTTTAATTTCATTTGAAACCCAGAAATAGCCTTATGGAGATAAGGAAGAGGTAAGAAAAAAATAAGAAAATGCTGGTTAGGTTTAGGATACTATGCAAACAACAGGGAGGCTTAAAAGTGTGTCATATTAATGCTCAAAGTTTGACTAAAAAAATGGATGAATTTAGATATTTATTTGTTGGTTCTGATGTAGATGTTATATGTGTGTCTGAAACGTGTTTTGTCTCTGATATGTGTGATGTTTTAGTTTAATGTGAAGGGTATTCTATGTTTGGTTCTGATCGTCAGGGCCATGCCGGAGGTGTAGCAATATTTATAAAAAAAAAATTAAAAACTAAATTTATATGCAAACAGGTCGTTGGAAGGGCAATAGAATATATTTTTATTGAGATTTGTGGCACCAAGAATGAGGCAAAAGTTTTAATTGCCTGTATATATCGCCCAAATTGAAATGTTGGATATTCTGATTTAGAATTGCTTATTTCTAGTCTGTATGGGCAATATAACGATATCATAATTACTGGAGACTTAAATAGTGACGTCCTAAAAGAAAAAAATATGACTAGTAGCTTGGAAGCTTTGGAATTGCATCTTATTAATTTTAGTATACCGACACATTACTCAGGAAATTGCAATACACTCTTGGATGTGTTCTTTGTGAACCATCAGAATAATGCTCTTTTGTTTGATCAAATTTCCGTATCTGCCTTTTCAGAACATGACCTCATATTTCTCACTTATAATATTTCTCTTGACTATACTGACAACCCAATTAGAAATAGAGATTTGTTACGAACCTGCTTTGTTTGCTTTGGGCTAGGCCGGCTAACTCGTCCCACTCAGGGTCGGGTCCATCCCAATGCCCACAGGTCGCACAATCCACACTCAGGAGCGCATCGGGATGATAATCGGGATGACTTCCCTTCAACGGAGACGTGGATTTGGGGACGATTAAAGGGAGGACCTACAAACACTCAGTTCATGTGCTTATTTTAATTAGAATCCCCTTTTTTTTTCTTTAACACAGGTTCCCTACCTATCCTATTGAAGCTTCAATTTGCGGACGGTTGGAAAGATACTGCCAGGGACTTTGGGGTAAATATTATTTCGGTTTGTAGATCTCCCGTATTTTCAAAATGTCAAAAATTCTCTTTCTTTTCAGCACGGATCATTCGCTCCTCCGAGCTCGCGCAGCGTGGCCTTCACAAATTTTTGTTTCTCACCCTACTTAATTTCTACACTTAAATTTTATACGAATAAAGGACGTGTCTTGATATATATGAATGTATGTATGTGGAAATGTGTATGTATTAAATATTTGATTAGATATGTTTAAGAGGTCGCGGGCAGCATCCCGGTGTGTTTGCCTAAGGCCAGGTAGGGTCATGCGCGGATCGCCTGATCAGCCGCTCTCCCGTCTGCTGTCGCCTCCTTCCCCCCCTTTTGTTTCAGCCCTCGGCCTAGGACGAACGGACACAAAGTATACCACCAGGATGGTCGGCGAGGCGCTTGTTGTCCCCAAACATACGGGGTTGGCTGGCGCTAGGCTATGCCGCTTTTTGCGGAACAAACTCACTCGTTTAATTTTATCGTCGACGGCAGCCCTCCAGACGTCAGGAGTCTTCCCAAAATGAATTAAGATGGCAATCTTGCCGAGCGCTTCAACGGCAGTCCGACCCCAGGGCTTGGGTGCTCCGTGGGATTTGGTTTGAGGATTTTTTTTTTTTTTTTATGCTTGGTTGGTATTTATTGGATCTTCTCTTTAAAGAGACTAACAATAATTTTTCAAATCTTAATCTAGAAACTATTTTAAAAACTATCCCCTATTGGAGGTAGTTTGTGTTCTACGGCCCTTCAAGTCAGTCGCTGGGTTGGTAGGTCGTTTCTTCGGAGGCGAGAATGCGTTGCCAGCATGGTGAGAGATTTTGCAAGTTGGTTTGGGTGGGCAAGAAGCTTCTCAGAATATTTGCGCTTAAGTTCCTCTATTTCAGTTTCAACCAGTGGGATGCTGAGGTCATTGTGGATACAATCATTGCGAATGTACCATGGCGCTCCAGTGATGGTTCTAAGGATTCTCGACTGTGATCTTTGGAGGATGTCCACGCTGCTCGCACAAGCATTTCCCCCATAGCTGCGAGCCATACAGGCTTTATGATGCTCTTGTACAGTAAGACTTTATATTCCAGCTTTAGAGGGGAACGGGAGTTAATTAGCCTTT